>CM076849.1:77999984-78155013 GCA_039519185.1 Astragalus membranaceus | reverse complement strand
CGTGCAAACGGAGGCCATTGCCGCTTTGAGCCAGTTCTACGACTCTTCATTAAGATGCTTCACCTTCAAAAATTTCCAGATGGCACCTACCCTGGAAGAATATACACAGATCTTCGGCTTTCCTCAACAAGACAATGGACCCTACCAGTATCAGGGACAATACTACACAGATGAGAAGCTCGCCTCAATGTTACAAACCAGCAAAGAGAACTTGAGGCTCCGGAAGAAAAATCGAAATGGCATTGCAGGATTCCCACAAGAGTATCTGGAAGGCCAAATGAAATCCTTCGCCGACGCTAGAAATTGGGGTCCTTTTAAGCAGGTGTTAGCTTTGACTATCTTTGGCATTGTCCTATTTCCACGCCTTGAAAGATATGTGGACACAACAGCTATTGGCGTCTTCTTATCCTTCAAGGATCCGATTCCAGCCATGCTTGCAGACACTTACTGTACTTTCACTCATTATAGTGAGCTAAGGGGAAAGAGGATATCTTGCTGCCTGCACGCCTTGTATGTTTGGCTTCTCACCCATGCTTTCGTTAACAAAGTCAGAGTAGAAGGTCCAATTGAAGACGCCAGAGGGTGTGATGTGAAGACAATGAACACTGGTGAATGGTTGCAAGTGCTGGGGGGCCTTCATGAATATAAGGTTCGTTGGCACCCATCATGGTGGAAAGAGAGGGCCCACAGTAGTTTTTCAATGCGGAAGCTTTCAAAACGTCCCGCTCATGGGGACAAGAGGATGCATAAATTACAATCCTTCTCTAACTCTAAGGCAGCTGGGGTACCCCATGCGAAATCCGCCCACCAAAGACATGTTAATCCCTTTTTACCTCCATGAAAGAAGCCCAAGAGAGGTTGACATGCTCCGGAAGATTTCTCAAGCGTGGGATATGGTCGTCCGCAAGGGACAAGAGCTTATTAAGAGGAGTGGCGACAAGGAAACCACCTTTCGTCAATGGCTCCAAAAGAGGATCCAAGACACCCGATTGCCTTACCAAAGTGCACTACGGGTGGAGGAAGAAATACCTGAACCTACCCTTCCCACTGTCGAAGATTTAGATAAGCTTAAAATGGCATTGTCAAAGGCCGAGGAAGAAAAGAAGGGCTTACAGGCAGAGTTAGAGAAAGTGCTCCTAAAGAACCAGAAGATGGAGGAAGAGAATGCAAGTAAGTCAGTGGCCATTGAAGACAGCCGCAAGCAGCTTTAGATCGAACAAAAGAACAAACTAGAGGTTCAAAGGTACCTAAGAGGAGCGAAAGAGGAAATAAAACGTTGCAACCTGAAAATGGACCAAGCCATCGATGATACATACAAATGGAAAAAGTTATGGGAAGAATCAACGATGGCTGAAAAGACCGCGCAGAGCCTACTAATGGTATCAAAGAGAGAGTCCCGGATGATGGCAGCCGAGTTTGAAGAGCAAGTGAAAAGTATCAAGCAGGATAAAGATACCATTGAAGAGATACTCCGAGAATACCAGCAAGCCTTAAGAAGGGAGCATGAAAAATCTGATGAGCTGAACGACCATATCAGATATCAAGAGGAGGTCTACCACCAGCTGAAGACAGAAAGCATCTATTGGGAGAACCGCTTCGTGGAGTTGGTCAGCAAGATAGAAAACCATGAAGTCTTCATAGAGTTGAAGAATGAAAGCTTATACTGGAAAGACAGATTCTCAAAGTTGGCATGGCTGGCTGATCAAGCTATCGTAGGAATCCCCAAACGTCTAGGGGAGGCTAACGCGGCAATGCACCCGTTCAACACCCCGGTCCAAGTTTCTGAATTCATGGAGTTTTGCGAGGTTCTGATTGCCGAACTCCAGGAGAAGGCTGGCAGCACTACTAGTAGAAAAAGAGGGAGGAGTGGAAAAATGAAAGCCATATGTATTTGAGTGAAATTTAATGAACATTGTACTTTTCTTTTCGAAGTTTTACTTCCAAAATGTTGTACTTTCCTCTATCAATGAAGTTTGTTTGTCTCACATTCTGATCCTTTATCTTGAAAATATTGTGGAACTTTAATTTGTATACTTATGACAAAATCAGGATGCGCTTGCAATTCCCGACCTAAAACAATAAGATTCATGCACACATGTATCATTCGCATTTTCATCCATTCATATACTCATACATATACTCATACCATGTGTCCCACCAACAGAGAGTAAAAGACAAGCTGGTGCGTCAACATCGCTATTGGACTCGTTCTCAGGCCAGAAACATGGAAGAAAACCAGGACAATCCGCCTCAAGATATCCCGGATCAAGGCAATCCACCCCAAGACCTAGGCAATCAAGAGCTTAGGGCAGAAATAGATGGGATGAAAGAACAGATGGCTGAAATCTTAAAGGTCTTACAAACTCTGAGGGACAAAGACACCAGTGAAGATGTCTCCGCTGGGAATACGGAAAATCAAGTTACCAACCCTCCTCCTCCCAATGGACTCGGGATCCCGCATACAGTGCCCCCCACTGGGACTAATGACCAGGGTTACATATGGCCTCCTTACGGACTTCCACCAGGTTACACACCTCCGACAGTCAATGCTAGTCCAGAAGACGGTCCCTCAGGAGTCGCGGGCCAACAACAGCTTACACCAACGGGTCACAATGGTAATCCGGGGGCACCACAAGTTCAAAACCCGACCCCCGTCGTCATACCACAAACACTCCCACTTGGTTGCCCTCCACCGCCGATAGTTGACGCTCAAGCTCAAGGTTCCAACCTCAGGAATCCCACTCATTCACATACCCCAAATGTGAACCCAGCCATAGTTCCGATGATCCATCCTTACTATGGTATGAGTGGGCTCCCTCACAATCGCTCTATGGAGAACCCTCAAGCCCAAGACAAACTACAAATGCTTGAGGAAAGGTTGAGAGCAGTCGAGGGATCCAATGTTGGTGCGAGAGATGCTTATGACTTGTGCCTCGTCCCTAACGTGGTCATCCCTCCAAAATTTAAGGTGCCAGACTTCGACAAATACAGAGGGTCGACTTGCCCTGTAAGCCACTTAACCATGTACTGCAGGAGGATGGCGGCGTTTGCTCACGACGACAAATTGCTCATCCACTATTTCCAAGATAGTCTGTCTGGGGAAGCTTCGAGCTGGTACATGCAATTAGAACGTGCCCATATCAGATGCTGGAAAGACCTAGCCGATGCGTTTTTAAGGCAATACAAATATAACATTGACATGGCTCCCGATAGAACACAATTGCAGAGCATGACGAAGAGAGACAATGAGTCCTTCAAAGAATATGCCCAACGCTGGAGAGGTTTGGCTGCACAGGTGGTACCACCTTTGTTAGAAAAAGAGATGGTGTCAATGTTCATGGATACTCTTCAATCACCTTTCTACAACAGGTTGATTGGGAGCGTGTCTTCAAACTTTTCAGATATGATCGTCATCGGAGAAAGATTAGAGAATGGATGGAGAAACGGGAAGATTGCATATAGCTCCGCTGGAACCAGCAATCAGAAAAGACCCTTCCCAGGTTTCCCTAAAAAGAAGGAGGGCGAAGCTAATGCCATCTCTGGATCCGGAAAGCCTCCCTACAACAACCCCCGACAGACTTTACAAATACCTACTCAAACACCACAAGCCCCGCCTCACCAAGTCAACCCAGGCTATAGACCACAAAACTACCAAGAACGAAAGCCAGCCAATTTCGACCCAATACCCATGTCATACACAGACCTATTCAACCACCTCATCAGTCACAACTTGATCACTCCCCGTCCAATGAGACCCCTTCAACCTCCTTTCCCTAGGAGCTATGACCCAGAGGCTAGCTGTGGATTCCACGCTGGGGCGGTTGGCCATTCAACAGAAAATTGCAAGGCATTGAAATATGTAGTACAAGACTTAATTGAATCTAAATGGTTAAGCTTCGCAGAAGATGGTCCGAATGTTGCCACTAACCCTCTGCCGGGGCACGGGAAACCCTCCGTCAATGCCATTGAGGATGTTGAGGGGCAATTATTGGTCAGAAAGGTGGAGGACATTGTCACACCCTTGGACCTCATCCATGCTGATTTGTGTCGCTTCGGAATCATTATGAAGGGATGTACAGGAAAGGGTTCATGTATTGATCCCCGTTGTGTCGGGGCCTGCGAAGCATTCAAGCCAATCCTGCAAGACTTGTTAGACCGACACATAATACAAATAGGTCTTCAAAAGAAAGAGGAAGGCGTGTCGACTCTCCAGTCAAGCAGTGACCAGAGCAAGAGTATCCGGAAACCCCTGGAAATCCACTACAAAAAGGACACAAAGCTAACCACCGCTGTGCCTAAACCAATCACTATTCGAGTGCCAGTCCCTTTTCCCTTTAAAAGCACCAATGCAGTCTCGTGGAGTTACGATATGAAGGTTCAGACTAATCCAGATGTCATCAACATCTCAGGGAATAGTAGGATAACTCGAAGTGGGCGTATTTATGCCCCTGAAAGGGTCAGCGGGGATCAAACCAAGGAAGGAGAGGAAAGAGCCCGTAAGGGTAAAAGCATAGAGCCAGAGCAGATCGATAAGAATGCAGGAAAGAAGGTGCTATCCGAGCAAGAGGCCGGAGAATTTCTGAAGCTTATGAGGCAAAGCGAGTATAAAGTGGTTGATCAACTGAACCAGACCCCTGCCAAGATATCTCTGTTGTCATTGTTGCTCAACTTTGAAGCCCATCGCGCAACATTAATGAAAATATTGAATGAGGCCCATGTCGCTCATGACATCTCAATCGGTCAGTTTGATGGGATCGTTGGAAATCTTGTGGCAAGTAATTATCTCACCTTTACTGATGACGAGATCCCAGCTGAAGGAAGAGGGCACAACAAAGCCTTACACATATCAGTGAAATGTGGAGATTTTTCTCTTGCTCGAGTGCTTATTGACAATGGTTCGTCTTTGAACGTATTGCCTCGGTCAACCATGGAAAAGCTGGATGTAGATTGTTCCTATATGAGACCTAGCTCCATATTGGTTAGAGCCTTCGACGGATCAAAAAGGGAAGTCATTGGGGAAATGGATTTACCGGTGCAAGTGGGTCCGGAGCACTTCGTGGTGACCTTCCAGATAATGGACATTGCCCCATCCTACAGTTGTCTCTTGGGAAGGCCTTGGATCCACACTGCAGGGGCAGTTCCCTCTTCTTTACACCAGAAGCTCAAGTTCATAGTCAACAACAAACTGGTGGTTATCTTCGGTGAAGAGGAATTACTGATAAATAAGTCATCTTCCACTCGTCACATCGAAGCTGCTGAAGAGTCCCTAGAGACTGCCTTCCAAGCATTAGAGATTGCCCATACATCTGCTATGTCAAAGCCCATGCTATCCAAGACTGCCATGATGGTTGCCAAGTTCATGATAGGAAAAGGTTACCAAGCCGGAGAGGGTTTGGGAAAGACTGGACAGGGGATCCTGATACCAATACAGCCAGAAGAAAACAAAGATAGGCATGGGATAGGATATCGGCCCAGTCGTGCTGACAAAAGAAGGATTGCGGGAGAAAAGAAAGAGCGGAGGTTAGCCAGGCTTGAGGATAGGGTGCCAAATACGAAGAGAATCACCATCTGCGACATCAAGAAAAGCTTTCGGAGTGCGGGAATGTTGAACCCCAATCAGATCGCCGCAGTTGAGGACGATCTAAGCGCTGAAGAAGGCATCGTCAGTCTTGTACGCCCTTGTCCTGCAAACAAAAGACTCAAGAATTGGGAGATCATTGATTTTCCTGTGGTTTTTAGTTCAAAGTAATGTTTCTATAATGTAATCCTCTGGCTCTGCCCAAGGCCTTAGGATATTTCATTCGGGCACGCATGTTTTCCTTTCAGTATTAATATCAATGCAACGTTATTTCAGTTCCCAATAAACTCTCGTTTTTCTTTTCTTGTTACATTCGCTTCTTATTTTCTTTCTTTCGTTTTTATTCCGTTAATTTACGCTAATGCAGATCCGAAAAAAATGTCTTTGAAAATAACAACGCCGATAATCCATATTGTAACTTTGATCACCCTATCAATCAAACTGAGGAAGATGTTGAGGATAACTGGGAAACCCCTCAAGAGTTAATGAGAATGATGGAACAAGAGGAAAAAATAATCGAACCCCACGAGGAATCAACTGAAACAATCAACTTAGGCACGGAGGAAGACAAAAAAGAAGTTAACATTGGCACCACATTGAAAGACAGCGAGCGAGAGAAGTTGGTTAAGTTGTTGTTTGACTATGTTGACGTCTTCGCATGGACATACCAAGACATGCCTGGACTGGACCCCAACATAGTCGAGCATAAGTTACCGGTAAAACCAGAATGCCCGCCGGTAAAACAAAAGTTAAGAAGGATGAAACCAGAGATGTCATTGAAAATCCGAGATGAGGTTAAGAAGCAGTTCGATGCTGGGTTTTTAGCAGTAGCAAAATACCCTCAATGGGTAGCCAATATTGTACCGGTCCCAAAGAAAGACGGTAAGGTTCGGATGTGCGTCGATTATCGAGATTTGAACAGAGCCAGCCCCAAAGATGACTTCCCTTTGCCTCACATCGATGTCCTGGTAGATAGCACAGCACAACACTCTCTGTTCTCCTTCATGGATGGATATTCCGGATACAACCAAATTAAGATGGCCCCTGAAGACATGGAGAAAACCACCTTCATCACTCTCTGGGGAACCTTCTGTTACAAAGTAATGCCATTCGGACTGAAGAATGCTGGTGCAACATACCAAAGGGCAATGGTCGCATTGTTCCATGATATGATGCATAAGGAAATAGAGGTTTACGTGGATGACATGATTGCAAAATCCAAGACTGAAGAAGAGCATATCGTCAATCTGCAAAAACTCTTCGAACGTCTCAGGAAGTTCAAAGTCAGATTAAACCCTGCCAAATGCACTTTCGGTGTAAGATCGGGAAAGCTGTTGGGTTTCATAGTCAGTCAGAGGGGAATAGAAGTAGATCCAGCCAAAGTACGAGCAATACTAGAAATGCCGGCACCGAGCACTGAAAAAGAAGTTCGTGGTTTCCTGGGAAGATTGAACTACATCTCTAGGTTCATATCGCAGCTAACATCTACATGCGAGCCTATCTTCAAGCTTTTGTGCAAAAACCAAGAAACAAAGTGGAATGATAATTGCCAAGAAGCCTTTGAAAAAATCAAGAGGTACCTCCAAAATCCACCGATTCTGATGCCGCCTGTGCAGGGCAGGCCTCTCATCCTGTATCTAACAGTGCTAGACAACTCGATGGGTTGCGTACTGGGGCAACATGATGAGTCTGGAAGGAGAGAACATGCCATCTATTACCTCAGCAAGAAGTTCACCGAGTGCGAGACAAGATACTCATTGTTGGAAAGAACGTGTTGTGCTCTGGCCTGGGCTGCACGTCGTTTAAGGCAGTATATGCTGAGCCACACGACTTGGTTGGTATCTAAAATGGATCCCATCAAGTACATTTTTGAAAAACCTGCACTCACAGGAAGAATCGCCCGCTGGCAAATGCTACTATCCGAATACGACCTTTTGTACGTCACTCAGAAAGCAATCAAAGGTAGTGCCTTAGCGGAATACCTGGCGCATCAGCCCATTGAGGATTACCAATCAATGCAGTATGATTTTCCGGACGAGGATATAATGGCTTTGTTCGGAGACGGAAAATCTCCAGACAATGAAAGGTGGAGAATGTTATTCGACGGCGCTTCTAATTTATACGGGCACGGGGTCGGAGCTGTACTGATCTCTCCTGATAACCGCTTCATACCGTTTACCGCTAGACTGAGTTTCTACTGCACCAACAACATTGCAGAATATGAAGCGTGCGTCCTAGGCATCAAAGCAGCCCTTGAATGGAAAGTCAAAAAGCTCGATGTATATGGGGACTCAGCTTTAGTCATCCACCAGACAAAAGGTGACTGGGAAACCAGGGATCCCAAATTAATTCCTTATCATGATCACATCCAAAAGATGGTTGAACAATTTGAAGAGATCACTTTCCATCATCTCCCTCGCGAAGAAAATCAGTTGGCCGATGCTTTGGCGACTTTGTCATCAATGTTCAACATCAATAACGACAAGAGTCTGACATTCATCCGAATCCAACACCGAGACCTACCGGCACATCATTGTGTGGCAATCGAAGAAGAGCCTGACAATAAACCTTGGTATTACGATATCAAGCACTATATCACAAACAGAGAATATCCTCCTGGTGCCACCGAGAATGATAAGAGGACACTTAGGAGGCTGTCGATGGGTTTCTTCTTAAATGGGGAAGTGCTTTACAAGAGAAATCACGATATGGTCCTCCTCAGATGTGTAGCAGAAGAAGAAGCAGAAAGAATTATGAAAGATGTCCATGAAGGCTCGTTCGACACCCATTCTAATGGGCACACCATGGCAAGGAAAATCCTAAGGGCTGGCTACTACTGGTTGTCAATGGAGACTGACTGCTTCAAATACGTCAGAAAATGCCACAAATGTCAAATCTATGCCGACAATATCCATGTACCACCTGCCTCTCTGAATGTCCTAACAGCACCATGGCCATTCTCAATGTGGGGAATGGATGTCATCGGTCCCATCGAACCCAAGGCATCAAACGGACATCGTTTCATTCTTGTCGCTATTGATTATTTCACCAAATGGGTCGAGGCCGCTTCTTACGCCAGTGTAACAAAATCAGTGGTTGTCAGGTTCATAAAGAGAGATTTAATTTGCCGCTACGGTCTTCCAAATAAGATCATCACGGACAATGGGACCAACCTAAACAACAAGATGATGAAGGAGTTGTGTGACGACTTCAAAATCCAGCATCATAATTCCTCCCCATACCGTCCAAAGATGAATGGGGCAGTTGAGGCAGCAAATAAGAACATAAAGAAGATCGTGCAAAAGATGGTAGTGACCTTCAAGGACTGGCATGAAATGTTGCCCTTCGCTTTGCACGGGTATCGGACCTCTATCCGCACGTCAACAGGGGCAACACCATTCTCACTAGTATATGGGATGGAAGCAGTCCTTCCCATCGAGGTGGAAATACCCTCCCTGCGAGTGCTAATGGAAACAAAATTGGAGGAAGCAGAATGGGTTCAAGCTCGTCTGGATCAGTTGAACCTCATAGAAGAAAAGAGGGTAGTTGCTTTGTGTCAGGGGCAGTTGTACCAACAAAGAATGAAAAGGGCTTATGATAAAAAAGTGCGCCCCCGCCAGTTTCAAGAAGGAGACCTCGTGCTCAAGAAGATGTTGCCTATCCAAAAGGATTCCCGTGGAAAATGGACCCCTAACTATGAAGGACCCTATGTGGTAAAGAAAGCATTCTCTGGAGGAGCATTGATTCTCACAAAAATGGACGGTGAAGACCTCCCACTCCCAGTGAACTCGGACGCGGTCAAGAAGTACTATGCCTAAAGAAATATATGGAAAAAAGAGAAAGATGAGCCAAGCAAAAATAAGCTCGCTAGGTCGAAAACCCGAAAGGGAGGCCTAGGCAAAAATTAGAGCGACCCGGTGGACTGAAAACTCTAAAGAGCAGTCCAGGCAAAAATTAGGGTCAGAAGTTGGACTTCAAGCTACAAAGGCAATCAACAACTCCAAAAGTTGGACGATGAAGACTCAAAGTTGTGGTAATGGGCGATTGGCGTTACTACTTCAAAGACACACAATCAAAAGATCTGCTTTCCTTGTATCTTTTTCTTCTCTTTCTTTTTGTAGTTTAAACTCCCATTGTAATTTTCAGACAGTGCGATTTTCTGCGCATTTGTTTTCATTTGAATATTTAACACTTCCTTTATTCTCTCACTTCCCTATTATTGCAAAAAATAACGTTCATGGTAAACAATACTGAATTGTGAAACATGTGCATGATCACAAGCATTATATTCATTGCGAAATTTCTAAAAATCAAAAAAAAGAGATGATCCCTCACAAATTTGCAAAAAGGACGGATGCATAATCGCCTCGGCAAATCTCAATAACCCGCACTTCGGCACCGCTGCTTGAGGCAACCCTCGTATCCCACGTCAAGAGTCATGCGAGTTTGATGATGCCAGCAAAGTCAATAAAAAGCTAAAGAGCAAAAAGAGCAAAAGAGCAAGAAAAGAAAAATGAAAAAAGAAAAAAGCCAAGAGCAAAAGCCAAAAACAAAATCATTCCACATTTCATCCATCATGTCATCAATTACTTAACTACATGCACGCATGCATCATTCATTGCAAGTGTCTGTTAAGATAATTTTATTTTGTGTCGTTAGCACCAATTCTTCAGACCCCCAGCGGTCCTTCAGAGCCCAGGCGCTCCTTCAGACCAACAATGGTCCTTCAATCCAGATCGCACGTCGCGTTATCGAGCAACCGACGGATCATCCGGCCCCAGGCCCTTCAGACTAGCTGTGTCCGCCTAAAAAAACACAGTGCACGTCCTTCGAGGTTATATCAGTTCCGGACCTGATTAACCCTAATGGCCGCTCGAAAAAGGCCACCCCCAGACCGTATCTCTAGTACCATAGCTAGAAGCGCTCCTTCAGACCCATTGGTCCTTCAGGCTTAGGCATGCCCCTCAGACCCCGACGGTCCCTCAGTCGAACTCAGGTCGATGCGCCAAGCATTGACTTTGAGCTAGACCTTCAGATCCTCAGTGGTCCCTTCAGAGCCCCAGTGCTCCTTCAGATCCCCAGCGATCCCCCAGAGCCCCGGTGCTCCTTATCCACTTTCTGTCTAAGTCAACCCCGCTTTCATAGTTTTCAAAAAAAAACCAAAAGTCTCAGTCTGGACAAAATTAGCGTCTTGTTATCTTTATTTCTATTTTCCTCGAGAAACTCGGAACCCCTCCGATTTCCTAGCAAAATATAAATAAAGAGGGGCAGCTGTAATACCCTAATTTTGTCCGATCATAATTGAGAGATTTTATTTATTGAAAATAATAATAATCTTTTTTTATGTCATGTATTATTTTCTTGTTTTTATTGCTTTTGAGTTTTAATCATCAAAAAAAATATTTTAGAAGTAAAGAAACAAAAATAAGTCAAGGAGGAAATAAGGGGGGTTTGTAAAAAAAAAAAAAGAATGGAGGTGCAATTGGATTGGCCCATCTAAAACCCAACCCAATTCCTAAACCCTAGCCCAATCCACCCTCACACTCCTCCACCCAACCCATGACCCATATCCAACCCATAACTCAACCCAACTCATCACAAAACCCTAATTCCCCTCCTCCTAACCCTAATTCGACTTCCCCCCTTTACCCCAAAAATCCATCCACATTCATTCCCCCCTTAACCCAAAAATCCATCCACATTCATCCCCCAAAACCCCTCCATATTCGACCCCACCCCCTATTATCCCATGGTCAAACCCCACCTTTCTCCCTTCCACACTCCACCTCTCCTCTTTTCTCTCAATTCCACTTCCCCACACTTCCCACTTCCCCATTTTTTTTCCCTTCCCAATACACTCAACCCCTCTCTCTCCATTCCTCACGCCTACCCCTCTCTCCCTCTCATTTCCAACGGCTCTCTCTCACTCTCCTATCCCACCCATTTCTCTTTCTCCCACTCACACTCAACCATCCTTTCTCTCTTTCCTCTCTCACACTCAACCTTCACTTCATCCTCTCTTTCTCTCCCTCACCCACGGCTCTCTCCTCTCACTCTTCACACACTCATCCATTCTTCTCCCTATCACACACTTCACACTTGGCACTCCTCCCTCACACACAACACTCAACCTCCCTTCTCCATGCCCATACCTTCGACCATCACCTCCCCCACATCTCACATGTTCTCATCTTTTTTCCCTTCAACAACTCCCCCCAAACCTCCATCATATCAAAAAGTCATCATCACTATCCAAGGGTGGATGAAGAAGAAAAACGAAGGAAGCAAGTTTTTTTGTATAAATAGGGGTCCTTACCTTAGAAGGGGCTACGATTTTACTCTTAGAAAAAAGGGGAAAAAATTTTCTGAAAAAACTAGGGTTTCAAAGAAAGAAAGAAAATTTTTTAGAGTTTCTTTTAGAAAAATTTTCTTCCCCTTCTTTTCTTCCTTCTTAGATTTTTTTTAGTTTAAACTTTTGTTGTATTGAGAGATTCGAAGAAGAAAGCTTGGATTGGTTCAAGGTATAGTATTGTTGCTTTTTTTTTTTTTTGTATTTTTTAGTTATTGTAATTTTGTTCTTATTATCATTGCCTTTTTTATTTTAATTATTGTTGGTCACGTTTTTTTTAAAATATTAGTTGCTGTTTTTAATTATTATTGTCACATTTTGCCTTTTTTAGTTCTTTTTAGTTGCTGTGCTAAAAAAAAAATATATTAGTTGTCACTTTTTTTAAAAATATATTAGTTTAGAGGCTGTTTTTATATTATATTTTTGCTATTTGTTATTTATTTTGTTGTTTGTTATATTGTTTTTAGATTTTCGGATTTAAAATAAACCTAAAAAAAAAGTGTTAAAAAAATGTGTTCCTTTTTTATTGTAGGTACTAATATTTTCGGATTAAAAAAAAAAGAAAGTGAAAAAAAATGTTGTGCTTTTTTTAAATAATTTATTCTATTTTCGGATTAAAAAAAGAAAGTGAAAAAAATGTTGTGCCTTTTTTTAATAAATTATTCTAATTTTCGGATTAAAAAAGTGATAAAAAAAAATGTGTTGTTTTTTTTTTAAACAATTACTATTATTTTCGGATTAAAAATAAACCCTTTTTTAAAAAAAAAAAATATTTTCTTAAAAGAAATGGTTACTAATGTCACTACCCCTTTTTTTTAAAAAAAAAATATAACAAATGACCATTCTTCCAAATAAACAACAAACAAGGTACCCTTTTATGAAATAGTAACTTGGACAAAAAAAAAAACAAAAGAATTTTTCTTCATACCACTTGTTTAGTCTAGGTTTTTTTAGAAAAAAAAACGTTTCAAGAATCACGCGTTCTAGGGTAGAATAGTAAAAAAGGGTAATAAACCAATCAATCGTTTTTAGCGTCAAAACGCTATTTGCACCCACGGCAACCATTTTTTAAAAGCGCCAAAACGCTATTTACACCCCCCGGCAACTTTTTTTAAAAAAAAGCACCAAAACGCTATTTGCACCCCGCGTTCTCTTAAAACAGCAAACCCATCCATTTTTTTTTACATGCCCATCTTTTCAAACACAACCTAGTTCACCAAAAAAAACGATTTGGTCACGCTATTCACACCTCTCTTTTAATACCACTCCTCTATTATTCGCACCCCCCTTTTATCACCTACTCCGCTTTTATCCACAACGTGATGCTTCCGAACCGTTTGTTTTTTTTTTCTTTCTTTCGAAAAATCGAATTCGCGCAAAAAAAATAGGTTGTCTATAGCGGTCACTCTGGGCCTCGCTTGTTTGAACGCTATAAATACCTTCTTTTCCGAATAAGCCATTAATGACGACCACTCTGGATTTCTCTGTTTGGTCACCATGAACGGTCTCTAGTTTTTCGCAAGAAACTTTTCAATAAATAAAAAATACCAACACACAAATATTTTCTAACCAAGAACTACGTAGCTTTGATTTCTCCATCGCACCCGGAGATACGTAGGAGCGGGGGCCCACTCCCGTCGAGCACAAAAAACTAAAATTTTTATTAAGTCTTCTTTTCCGTTTTTTTTTTGCAAATAACAAAAAAGGGTAAATTAAAGTGTTTTCTTTAAACTTTTTTTTACACATTAAATTAAAAGGTAACCTTTTTAGGATGTTGCGGGGTGCTTGTACCTTCCCCGCACTTAATCGACCCCCGAACCCAAAAACAAAGGTTGTTTTCAATGTTTTCCTAAAAATAAATATTGATGGCGGCTCCATTGTTCAAAAGCAACGAAGGATCCCTCCTCCGGATTCTTCGGTCGCTACAGGGATGAACAGTTATGATTTCAGCTGATACAGGAGGAGAAACAAAGGTAACGACCCCTTCTGGATTCACGACAGCGGCGACCCCAGCAGCGGTCCCACTTCTCAGATTTTGCAGCACATTCATTATCTCGGCCATCTGAGTTTCCATGGCCCCCACCTTAGTTTTCAGAGCTTGGTTCTCCTGAGCCAGCTGCTCGGGATTAAGGATCTCTATCACCACTTCATCTTGACCCAGACTGCCTTCATTGGACACCATCAGTTTCGCTTGCAAACGGGTGAATTAACGATGTGGACGAACCAGCTTGCCTTTTCTGTTTGTTTAGATTTTATTACGTAAGAATTAAGATGAATGTATGAATGGATGTATGAATGTAATGTTTGCTTGGTGCCGGGAACCAAGGTATGCCCTATCTTGTCATAAGCGCCTAAACTCTTTTTTTTTGATTTTAAGAAGTGAAGAAAACGAGGAATCGAAATAGCAAATCAACCTTCTTCATAACTGGGAGGCGAGAAGCAAGTGAAGCCTTGCTACTTGATTCCATTCTGATGCACCTATGACAAGACGGTACATTATTCAGTGATCCCCGGCAAGCAAACGCAAATGAGATGCAATATGAATGCAAGTAAATGAATGCGACATGATGAGATTATGATGTGAATGATGCGTGTGGAAAAAATAAAGGCGATGCATGTGGACGGAAGTTCAAAAATTGAGGAGCCACGCTACGTGCCGCCTCACGCACTGGTTTATTTAATGAAGGGAAATATATTATTATTTTTTTTGAAAATGAGGACCGTACGTTATTTCATAGGGACCGGTATGAGAAAGGCTACAGCGGTAACTCTTTCTTTCTCTTCTTTTTTTTTGAAAATGAAGTGGGCCATATGTCACTTCGTACGGACCGGCAAAAGGGAAGGCTATAATGGCAACCCTTTCCTCTTTTCTCTTTTTTTTTTTTTGAATTTTTTTTTTATTCTAGTAAAGACATGCCTAAACTACAATGCAACATTCAATTCGTATGCCCTCGTGTCCTACCAAGGTGGGAATCCTAAGTTCTAGGGCAACTTCAAAGGTTCCTCCCATGTAGTTCTAATTCACACCCTCACAATGGCTACCGGAGCTATAGAATCCTCATGCCGACACCCACAAATGTAGAAAGCTACCAAGTGTGAGGCGTCATGAGAAAACGTACTCCGGTTGAGACTTTCATGAGTATCAAACAGACAAAGGTCTCGAATGACAGTCACTAATCGTCTCCACTCCCCTAAGTATTTGTTGGATCCGGGTATAGGAGCCCACTCATAGCATACAATTCATAAGGTGTGAAAGTGTGTGATTGAGGACATACTTCCTAAAATCTACCCATCCCCACCTGCAAGGAAAACCAGCACAGCCCAGATAAAAGCAAGCAATATCAAGTTGTCTACCCTAGGGTTTAATATCATTTCAAAACAAAATAAACTAACCTAAGGTATCAACAACAAACATGTATAGCTTACCTCAAGAAAGGGAGCGAAGAAGGAGGGATCATAAAGAAAGGGGGAATGCATGCTTTTACCTTGAGAAAGGGAGCAGAGAATAGGGGACATGGGAATTGAGGAATGCATGATAAGAGAAAAGAAGAAAAGGAAGAAAAGGAAAAGATAGAACAAAGTTTTCAAGTTAAACACTTTAAGCCACACATCAAGTTAACTAGGCTTGACCCTCGCCTTTTTGAAAAAAAAAAGGGTTCCCAGTGAAGTCGCCAGCTGTTGCGCCCCGAAAAATCCGGTTAAGGATTCCTCAGTTTGACAACGTGAAAAATTTTGAAGCCGCCACCAATATTTATTTTTAAAGACTAAAACATTGGAAAAAGTCTTTTGAAAAAGGCGGATGGTCTTTCGAAAACATTGAGATGTAGGTTCGGGGGTCGGTTAGGTACGGGGAAGGTATTAGCACCCCGCACCTCCTTTCTACCGAAAGGGAACCATTAACTTTGATATGTGGCTTAGAAAAAGTTGACTTGAAATGATTTTTGTTCTACTTCCTTTCTTTTTATTTCGTTTGAGAAACGGTTTTATTGAGAAGAAAAATATTTTTGGTATCTTTGAAAAGCGGAACGAAACAAAGATTTTTAAAAGGGTGCTTGACGGGTTACGACCCGCTCCTACGTACCCTCTCTGGAAGAGGGATCAAAGCTACGTAGTTCTAGGCTTTTGCGTTTGGAAAACGGCTTAAGGGTTTTTCGCAATTGGGTGACAAAATGAAGATTTTTTAAAAGTGTGCTTGACGGGTTACGACCCGCTCCTACGTACCCTCTCTGGAAGAGGGATCAAAGCTACGTAGTTCTCGGCTTTTGCGTTTGGAAAACGGCTTAAGGGTTTTTCGCAATTGGGTGACAAAATGAAGATTTTTTAAAAGTGTGCTTGACGGGTTACGACCCGCTCCTACGTACCCTCTCTGGAAGAGGGATCAAAGCTACGTAGTTCTCGGCTTTCGGTTTTGAAAATGTTTTTGTGTTTTATCTTATTTAATTTTTTGGAGTTTTTGAAATAAGATTCAAGTATTCACGAATACCAAACAAGCAACGGCTTCGAGTGGCATTCATTACTAACTCGAAAGGAAAGAGTCGAAACCGGTAATCAAACAAGCAAAGGCTTCGAGTGACTACAAGTAAAAACGTTTTATTATCTTTTTTTGAAATCATTTTTGAAAAAGGTGAGCAGGGGTGATAATTACGTTGTTTTTGAAATTGGAATTTATTTATTTTTTTAGTTAAGGTGTGGGAGCTTTCATGATAGCCAAACAAGCAAAGGCTTCGAGTGACTACCACTAATAACTCCTCATTAGCGATCAAACAAGCAAAGGCTTCGAGTGATGACTAATGATTTATTTAAGAAAAATGCCTTAGGTTTTTTTTTTGTTTGGAAAAACATTTAACTCTTGATTTGAAACAAGTTAAGAAAAAGAATTTGATTTGGAAAAAGGGTTTTGGAAAACAAATAGGGCATTTCAAACAACATACCAATCCCTAGCCAATATACAAATCACTTAATTACAATTCATGCAAACATTACAAATCCAAAAGACAAGCAATATGCATAAATATGTGATCGTACCTGATCAATACGATGGGTTGTTGTTGATAACGCGGGTCGGTCGCTGTGATGAGGGACCGAGTTGTAAGCCGCACGCGGGTGGTACCTGCAAAGGCACTCCAACGCTCAAGTCAGAGGTGCTTCAACGGGCAGGGTCACAAGGTGAGTAAAACATACCTGAAGCCACATGCTGGTGTGGTATATATAAGACTGGCGTTCTAGCCGTTGCGCAATTTACGGGATCGGCCGCATCTTGCGGAGCAAGGTAGATGATGGGCCGCGTTGGGCCGGCCTTGGTCGAGTGGGCCGCTGGCCCAGGTTGCACCTGGCTGCTGCGCGCAGCACCCCCTTGCTGTAGGTTGCGCTAGACTGTCTCGTTGGGCCTATTGGGCCACTCCAGAACAGTTGCCCCCCAAGCCTAGGTCGCTTGAGAGCGGGCTGAGGCTTGAATCGTTGCCCCCCTGCATTCGAGTTGTGGAAGGGAACTGACGGTCGCTGCCGCCTATTGATCGTTGAGTTTGGAGTCAGTCGCTTCTGACCTCCGTTTGAGATGTGACGTTTGGCCGATGGGAAGGCGGTCGCTGCCACCCGTGTGGTCGCACGTAACCTGGTCGATCGCTGATAATTTGATTGCGTGGTTGCTGCCACGCGGCCTGGCCATACGGGCCAGGTGCCGTCTCGGGGGTGATGCCTGACAATAAATCGTCATGAGTGCTGAGGCGACAGCTGCTTTAATGAGGTGACGTTTAGAGATTCGAGGAGTTTAAGTAATGATGGTACATGAAGAGTCGCGCCTCTTCACTTCCGGCCCATGATGACGGTTGGCCCATTATATAAGGGACTCATAGGGCACATCATTTGCACTTTTCTCCGAATTCTCCGCTGCTCTCGCTGATCGCTCGCTTCAAGCTCGCTCGCTTCTGCAAAAGCTCGCTCGCTGCCGTCGAAGCTCGCTCGAAATCCTCTTGCTCTAATTCCAGGTAATTGCGACCGCTCTTACTTTATTTGAGTTTTAATGTCCCATCTGATGGAGGGGGTGTCAGGTCTGGGGATGACCACGTCGCCCCTTCCCACGCGCGAGCAAGACCCTGACTGTTATTCCCCTCCACAGGTTCATTCTGGCGCGGACTAAACAAACCCGCCGTATATTTGGAGTCCCGGCCGTTTCTCTTGCGCAAAATATGACACGACCAGTGGAACAGAGTTCTGCGCCTGACCGGTCACCTTCTTCTAGTGACGAATCTTCTTCCTCTGGGTTTTCGACCCAGAATTCGACTTCATCTAGCAGATCCGGAACGCGGCCGGACAGAGATGGGGTACCGTACTCCGAGGTTGTGGTTGCTGAAACTGCAGTGAGCAACGCACGGGTTGCCAGTGAGGAAGGTGCCGACCATGCTGCGACCAACGTAAACGAGACGGCCGAAAGAGATCAACAGGGCGACCATGGAGAAGATCCTGAGGTTGCTGCTACAAAGGATATGTCCTGGGTTTCTCTCAACCTGAGGGGTCAGCGCAGCAAGATTCAATGGGGAAGCCAAGACCTGGAGTTTCTTGCGACCGAGCTGAATGAAGGTTGGACGGTAGAAGGTATGGCGAAGGGGGAACACATTGCGGCCCGGACTGATATGTTAAAATTCACAATGTACCGCATCGTTTTCGAACGCATGGGTATAATTCCACCATTCACCAGGTTCCAACGCCAGGCTCTACGGTATCTTCAGGCCGCCCCTTCTCAGCTGAACCCGAACGCTTGGGCGTTCCTGCAGGCGTATGAAGATGTCCTTGTGGTTTTAAAACGACCGGTCTCCATACGACTGTTCTTCCATTTGTTTGAGATGAGCTATATTTATGAAAAAGGCTCCAAGGGCGCCCGCAAGGAAGCGGTCTCATTCAAAAACCGGTCGACATACAACTTCTTCAAGCCATATCTGGAATCGTTGACGACCGGGTGGAAAAAGGAATTCTTTTGGGTCGTTCCTGAATCGGCCGAGGCCCAAAATGCGGTCGCCCAAATGACCAACGATCAAGAAGGAACCCCCCTGTTTCCTACGGTGTGGAGTTTTAACCACTTCTCCAAAAAGCCGGGCCAGTATGCTTTCAAGGACGCTGATCTTGACGACCTGGACAGGGGGACGATCCATAGATTGAGAAGGATTGCGTCCTTAGTCCCTGAGGGTCGCATCAAAGTTAAGAACGTTGTGGATGCCCGTACCAAGAAGAATGTCAAGGCCGCTCTTGGTCGGTGGTTGCTCACATCTTTTATTTTCTGTCACTTTGTTTTGTTAACTAACCATCTGCTTTTGCCTTTGCAGTTAAGATGACCAGCATGAATGACTTTGACCTGTTGGAGCAATGGGCGGCCGAGGACGGCGATACTTCACCCGCCCGCGTCATACCTGCGGCTCAGTCTGGGGGTACGCCTCAAACTGATGTGACCGGATCTCAGCCTGATCGTCAGGCTCCTCGGGCGGGCACACCAGCACAAGCCATTGATCTGAGCAGCCCACCTAAAAATCAAGGAAAATCCAAGAGGAACAGGTCGGTCGATGATGGGGGCGAGAAAAAGAAGCATAAGAGTGGAAAAAGCCACGGGCACAACCGGTCGCCTAACATCGACCTGCTTGGGTTGGGTGATGAAGACTGTGCTCGTTTCAAGGAGGAGCCTTTCGAGGTGATGGCCGACGCAATGAAGGCCGCTGGTGTTCTGTTCAAGAAATACCAAGATGAAGAATCAGGTCGCCTGGAAGGTAGGCGCCTTGCCCATAGATATTCATTGCTTGAAGACGACCTAGTCGATAAAAACTTTAAATTGAATTCTGCCTTGTCATTGCTCGCAGAAATGAGGGGCGAGCGTGACGACCTGCTCAAGAAAATGAAGGAGCTCGAACCAAGAGTCGAAGCGGCCGCTGACAATGAGAGGAAGCTTATCGAAGCAGAACGCCAGCTTGTGGCTGCTGTCTCTGCTCAAACACTGGCCGAGTCTTCTCTAGACAAGGCGGTCGCTGACAAGGAAACAGCTGAGAAAGAGGTCGAACGCCTCTCTTCCAAGAATAAAGAACTGTCGAGCCAGGTCGCTGGTCTGAAAACTGAGCTGGAAGCAGTGGAGGCGGAAAAGAACAGTTTAAGAGGTCGCTACAAGGACGTTCTTGACAAGGCGAAGGGAGCTGCGGAGGGTCAGTTCGAAAATGCGGTCAGCCAGATCAAGATCCTCTACCCTGCCCTGGGGGTCGACCGTGAGATTGTGCAAAGTGGCCATCGCGTGGTCGATCAGAAGATCGTCCGCCCCAAGAAGGTGTCCAAAGGGAAAGTTCTTCAAGAGGAGGTGGTCATCTACCCAGCCCCCAGCGATTCTTAGCTTGTAATTTTCTTAAACTGTAATCTTTGCCCGCCTGCGAGCGGTGTTTGAATGGGGCGCCCTGGCTTCGACCAAGGCGTCTTTGATTGTAATCAGTGACAATTTCATCCTGAATATCACTTGTTTAATTGCTTTTGTAAGTCGATTTGATTCTTTTTACTACGGTCGGTCGCGACATTGAATTTCTTATGAGTCACTATTCGGAAACACTTTTCCAGGCCGCTCGGCGGCCATTGTTTGGGCCATTCGATGGCACTCTTTTTAGGCCGCTCGGCGGCTACTGATTGGGCCATTCGATGGCACGCAGTTTAGGCCGCTCGGCGGCTATTGATTGGGCCATTCGATGGCAATCATTTTAGGCCGCTCGGCGGCTATTGATTGGGCCATTCGATGGCACTCTTTTTAGGCCGCTCGGCGGCTACTGATTGGGCCATTCGATGGCACTCATTTTAGGCCGCTCGGCGGCTATTGATTGGGCCATTCGATGGCACTCATTTTAGGCCGCTCGGCGGCTATTGATTGGGCCATTCGATGGCACTCTTTTTAGGCCGCTCGGCGGCTACTGATTGGGCCATTCGATGGCACTCTTTTTAGGCCGCTCGGCGGCTATTGATTGGGCCATTCGATGGCACTCTTTTTAGGCCGCTCGGCGGCTACTGATTGGGCCATTCGATGGCACTCTTTTTAGGCCGCTCAGCGGCTACTGATTGGGCCATTCGATGGCACTCTTTTTAGGCCGCTCGGCGGCTATTGATTGGTGAGCGACCGTGCATACAATTCGCATGAAAATAAAGTACACAAGTCGAATTTTAAGGTCGGTCCTCAGTAAAAAACCCATGTGGGGAAAAAGAGCGACCGCCTGTTCTTTATTGATCAATCAATGTTTACAACTTAAACATAATATTTTCTCAGTTTGTCAGCGTTCCATGTTCTGGGGATGGTCGCCCCTTCCATGGTTTCCAGCTCGTACGCTCCCTTTCCAGTCTTGCTGACGACACGGTATGGTCCTTCCCAGTTCGGGGCGAGCTTTCCCTGGCGAGCGTTCTTATTCCCCACGTCGGCCCTTCTAAGGACTAGCTGTCCAATGGAGAACTCCCTCTTCTGGACGCGGGCGTTGTACCTTGCAGCGACCTTCTGTTTGATGAGTTGCTCCCTAAGTGACGCTTTGGTTCGCAGCTCGTCAACCAGGTCTAATTCTTCTCTTGTTGCTTGCTCATTTGCGGCCGGGGTTGGTGGGTTGGTCGTCCTCCAACTTAGCTCTCCCATCTCAATCGGGATAACAGCGTCAGTACCATAGACCAGTCTAAATGGTGACTCCCCGGTCGATGAGTGAGGGGTCGTTCTATAGGCCCAAAGGACCGACTGTAGCTCTTCTGCCCAATTGCCTTTGGCTTCATCTAACCTTCTTTTCAGTCCGCGCAGCACTACCCTGTTGGCCGCTTCTGCCTGGCCGTTGGTTTGTGGGTGCTCGACCGAGGTGAAACACTGTTTCACACCTAGGTCGGCCAACATTTCTCTGAACTTCCTATCTGCGAACTGGGTTCCATTGTCCGTCACCAATTGCTGGGGCACTCCGAAGCGGGCGAGCACGTTTCGACCAAAAAACTTGGATACCTTCGCTGAGGTAATGGTGGCAAGTGGCTCTGCTTCAATCCACTTGGTGAAGTAGTCGATCGCGACGATGAGGAATTTCAGCTGACCTGGTGCAGGTGGAAAAGGACCGAGCAGGTCCATGCCCCACCAAGCGAACGGCCATGGTGGGGTTAAGCTGTGCAGTTCTGATGAGGGCGCTATATGTACATCGGCATGGATCTGGCATTTCTTGCACTTCTAAACAAGCAACTTAGCGTCCTCATCCATGGTCGGCCAATAGTATCCGGCCCTGAGTGCCTTCTTAGCAATTGACCGACCACCTTGGTGGCCACCACAATCTCCTTCATGTATGTCTCTAAGTACATGGTCGGCTTCGACCGACGTGAGGCATCTCAGCAATGGGGATGAAAAGCCCCTTCTATATAGTCTTCCTTCGACCACTGAGTACTTGGTCGCTCGTAACCTCAGGAGTTTTGCTTCCTTTTGGTCGCAAGGTTCTACCCCATTAAGAATATATTGTAAGATCGGAGTGATCCAGTCTTTATCCAAGTCGACCGTTAGAATGGCTGATGGTTGGGCTGGCTTAGTAGACACGCTCGGCCGTGTTAATGTCTCCTGAATTAGACTTCTGTGGTTCCCAGGAGCCTTTGTACTGGCTAACTTTGATAGGATATCAGCCCGCACGTTCTCTGTTCTAGGGACGTGCTTAACTTCTGCTCGGTCGAATTGCTTGAGCAGATCCCTTACCTTAGCCAAATAATTCTTCAGGATATCATCCTTTGCGTCGTATAGGTTTTGAATCTGGGATACAACCAGTAGAGAGTCGGAGTGAAGTTCGACACGGTCGACATTGAACTCTCTGGCTAGCTGCAGCCCGGCAATGCACGCCTCATACTCGGCCTGGTTATTTGAAGTGTGAAATGCAAAAGTTAATGACACTTCAACAGTAAGTCCTTCCGAGTTCTCAAGTATCAAGCCGGCCCCGCTTCCTTTGCTGTTGGAGGACCCGTCTACGTGCAAAGTCCAGGTAGTGACGGTCTGATCGGCTAGTGTTGGGGTCATCTCAGCGATGAAGTCGGCCAATACTTGTGCCTTAGCGGCCGATCTGGCCTCAAACTTAATTCCAAACTCACTGAGTTCCACAGCCCACTTGATCATACGCCCTGCAAGGTCAGGTCGGTGAAGGATTTGCCTAATAGGCTGGTCGGTCCTTACCACGACCTGGTGGGCCACAAAATAAGGACGTAATCTACGAGCGGCCACAAGTAACGCCAAGGCCAGCTTCTCGATCTTCTGGTATCTGATCTCTGGGCCTTGAAACACCTTGCTGATGAAATAGACCGGGTTTTGCTTTAGATCGCATTCCCTGACCAGAACGGCGCTCATGGCTTCGTCCGTTATGGCCAAGTATAAATAAAGTTTCTCCCCCGGTTGCGGCTTGGTCATGATGGGCGGGTTGGTTAGTGCCGCCTTCAGCTCGTCCAATGCTCGCTGGCATTGATCGGTCCATTCAAATTCGACCTCTTTCTTCAAAAGCTTGAACAATGGAAGAGATTTGCACGCTGATTTAGGTATAAATCGTGACAGGGCAGCGACCATGCCATTCAATTGCTGGATCTCTTTTTTCGTAGTGGGCGGCCTCATGTCGGCGACCGCCCTGCACTTGTCAGGGTTTGCTTCAATCCCCCGCTCTGTTAAGTGGAAGCCCAGGAACTTGCCCGCCCTTACACCGAAGGTGCACTTCTCTGGATTCAACCTTAAAGAATTCTTCCTAGCTTCTTCAAAGATTTCTCTTAGGTCGTTACTGTGGTCTTGGTCGGTTTTGCTCTTGATGATCATATCATCCAAGTAGACCTCTGATATTCGACCGATCTGCCGCCTGAAGACTTTGTTCATCATCCTCTGGTAGGTCGCTCCGGCGTTCTTCAGACCAAAGGGCATTACCTTGTACTGGAAATTTCCCCGATCGGTCATGAACGCGGTCTTATGCCGATCGGGTGGGTACATGGTGATCTGATTGTATCCTGAATAGGCGTCTAGAAAAGACAGAAGTTTATAGCCCGCAGCCCCGTCGACCAGTTTGTCAATGCTTGGTAGTGGTAAAGCGTCCTTCGGGCATGCCTTATTCAGGTCGGTATAGTCGACGCACATGCGCCACTTACCATTTTTCTTCTTGACCAACACGACGTTGGAAAGCCAGGTTGTATACTTAATTTCCTCAATGAAATTGGCCTTAATGAGGTCGTCAACTGCCTGGGCGGCCGCCAATGCTTTCTCTTGGCTCTGGATTCGCCTCCTTTGTGCGACCGGCCTTGCTGTCTCATCAACGGACAGTTGGTGGCAGGCGATTTCAATTGGGATCCCGGGCATGTCTGATGCCTGCTATGCGAAAAGGTCTGCGTATTCCCTGAGGCAAGTGATGAGCGCTTGCTTGTCTTCTTCAGGTAGGTCGCTCCCCAACTTAACTGTCTTAGTTGGGTCGTCCATTAACTGAACATCGATCAATTCCCCGTGGGGTTCAGGCCTCTTGAGTCTATTCTTTAGCTCGCGGGCTAAATCGTCGTCGTCCTCCTCAGGGTCGCTATCAGGGTCGTATCGAGCATCCAGGTCGGCCACATTGACCTGATGCCCTTCTCCAAGATTCAGAGGTTTAGCACTTTCCACCCCTCCTACGTACTGAGGGTTCTTGGCGAGGCTCATCTTGTGATTCATGAACGGTCACAGGCATGCCCTCTGGGGTCCGTTGAGGTCGGTTCTGCCCAGAGGTGTTGAGCCTGGAAGAAGTGCGTTTCTGGCGTGGCGGCATGGTCTGATGTGGAATAGCACTCGGGCCTCCCACTGTGGTCGCCAATTGATCGTACCTGATCAATACGATGGGTTGTTGTTGATAACGCGGGTCGGTCGCTGTGATGAGGGACCGAGTTGTAAGCCGCACGCGGGTGGTACCTGCAAAGGCACTCCAACGCTCAAGTCAGAGGTGCTTCAACGGGCAGGGTCACAAGGTGAGTAAAACATACCTGAAGCCACATGCTGGTGTGGTATATATAAGACTGGCGTTCTAGCCGTTGCGCAATTTACGGGATCGGCCGCATCTTGCGGAGCAAGGTAGATGATGGGCCGCGTTGGGCCGGCCTTGGTCGAGTGGGCCGCTGGCCCAGGTTGCACCTGGCTGCTGCGCGCAGCACCCCCTTGCTGTAGGTTGCGCTAGACTGTCTCGTTGGGCCTATTGGACCACTCCAGAACAATATGTAATGTTCAAAACTAATTACAAGTTGCCACAATTGCAAAAGGTAACTTATTGAATCATTTTAGGATCAACAATAAAAACACAAGAGTTAAGTTTCTTTTGGTAATCCTTGACACTTATTAACAATGTACAAAGGCATAAGTGTCAAGTCATATTACTAAATCATCAACAAGAAAGAAGTAATTGATCATGAGGTAAGGCGTAAAATGAAATGTTGAGTCACTTTAGGGGATCTCCAACACATTGGATATGTGCTAGGCATAAGTGCTAGATCATATCACCTAATCATCAACAAAGTATGCAAAGGGAAAAATGTTTTTGAGTTTTTAAATGAATGAGGAAGATTGTGCGAAATGTTTTGGTCTTTTTGGGTAGGTATGCATGATTGAGAAGTGGTAAAATAATGAAAGAGTTTTGGTAAAAGTTATTTGATGCAATGTGGTAAAAAGTTGAATGCATATGAATAGGATAAAAATGCATGTTGGTAGAATGATGAGAATGCAAATGGTAAATTTCAAATAAAGTGGTAAATGTTTATTGAAATGGTAAAAGCTTTGTGTAAATTTTGAGTAAAGGGGTAAAAAGTAAAGGGTGAAAGTGTTTTTGGGATTTTGGGTAAAAAGTAAAATGTTTTTAAGTTTTGGTAAAAAGTAAAAATGTTTTTATCTATTGGTAAATTTTAAATGAATAGTAAAAGGTGAAATGGTAAAAAGTAAAAAACACAATTCACACAAATTACTCACACCATGAAAGATCAAACAACAAAGTTTTGAGCAAAAATTTGGTCACAAAAAGAGGCCCTTGGCCGAATGCACCACATGCATATTCAAGCACAAATTTCATCAAATTTTTGCCATCAAATCACATTAATGAACACATACATATAAATCCTAGGATCTACACATGCATTTCATACTCAATCAATTGCCATTTCATCATTTTTCAACATAAAAACAAGAGGGAACAAAAAGTATAAAAACCCTAATTCTACACTATCAAACCTTAGAGCATGAAGGACTAACTTAACCAATTTTATTCCATCAAAACTCAAGAAACAAGCAAGAAAACATGTTATTCAACAAGAGAGGCCCTAGGCCGAAGCAAAAAGGTAAGGAAAAATAAATTTTACTTGGTGAAAATTTCATAAAACAAAGTGGAAAAACACATGTACACAATTTTGCTTTACTAACAAGTATGAAATCCACACAAAATCACCAAGAACACATTTATTGGAGGGTGAAACGCCAAATCTCACCCTCAACCAGCCACCAACCAAAATATATCTACATTGATGATGATATGTGAAGAAGAATAGAGTAGAAGATGAGTTTATGCAAAGACAATTAAAACTAGGTAAGGATTTAGGCTTACCTTTCAAGGATCTTTGCAAATGATGAAGAAAGAAATGATGACTCAAAAATGACTTGAAACTCTTCTTCAATCCCACCAAAGCCTCTTAGTCTTGAAGAAATATTGTTGAAAGTTTGATGATAATGCAAGATTAGAAGTAAGTTTTGTGTAAGAACCAAGGAAAGGGATGATTTGGTGGTGAAAAAATGAAGAATGGTGGAGGAATGGAGGAGTGGTGATTTCGGGTTTGAGAGGAGGAGAGGGAGAGGATTCTTGAGCTGAGTGTGTGCTAGGGTAAAAATGAGAGTCTCCTCCTTTGGTTTCTTATTTTTGGGTTTTTATATGAGGTGCAAAATTAAGGGTATATAGGATATTGCGCTTTTGCAAACCATTGAGATTTGAGATAGAATTTGAATCGAGGGCCAAGATTGCAATGCACATGGATTAGGGACAAGGAGAAAACACAAATGAGTGAAGAATAGCTAGAGAGGTCGAAAATTAGGAGCTTTTTGTGGCACAAAAATTGTTAAGGGCAATTAGGACTTTGTACACAAAGTTGTAGCCTAGGATTTGATCTAGAATTTTAATCAATGGCTAGGAATACAACTCACATGGATCAAGGGCATGAAGAAACACAAAATAAGGTGAAAAATGGGGCTGAAATTCGCAGCCTATGAGTGAGTGGGATTTTGCAAGTTGTCATTGTACTATTTGTCTCCCACTACCTTTCTAATTATCCTTTTCTTTTCTTGATTATTCTTTTCTAGATAATACTCATGAAAATCCTTCCATTTTGGGCCTCATCCTATAATTCAATGATTGGGTTCTGAATTTGGTGATCTCACCAATCCCAAAATTGATTTGTTGACCCTACCCCAAAGGAAATGACCATTTTACCTTTTTGTTCAAAAACCGAATTTCATGCCAAAAATATTCTAATGATGCACAAAAAAATGCACAACTCCACTCACTTGGACTCAAATAAATTCCTCAAGAGATGCATAGTGGTTTTTACTGAGAAATTATTTACTTTAGTGAAATGACCAAAATGCCCTTTTGGTCCTAAAAACCCTAATTTTGCTCCAAACTTCATTTTCACTCTAAAAATGATCCTGAGACCTTTTGGATGACTCTAGAACCCTAGAAATGCATGCATGATGAGAAAATATGTCTTTTTTGGCGAAATTACCAAAATACCCCTCGAGCTAGGAAAAACCCTAGAAACCCCAGAAATACTCTAAAATGCTCTACAATGCTATGCATTGCTTTTCTAACCCTAAATTGCATTATGAAACTTCTAAAATGCAAGCATGATGCCTTTCCTAACCTCTAGGATGAATGCCAAGACTTGATTTATTTATTTTTATTGAAAATTAGGGTTTTGCCCTAAGCCGGACAAAATTGGGGTATGACACACCTCATTTGTGCTATACTGTCTATTGTCTGTCATTGTGCTTTTAATTTTGGATCCCTTATTTGGTTGTCTCTGTTACTTTTTTGAAAAATTTATTGAGCCAGGAAATTTGCTTGAGGACAAGCAAAAGTTAAGTGTGGGGGAGTTGATAAACTCTAAATTAGTGCATTTTTAGAGATGTTTTTAAATCATTCTTAGGGCAATTATTAGTGATAATATAAATTACTGACTTAATTTCTCTTTATTTTGTAGAAATGAAGAAAATCTGGAAAAGATAAATAGTCCATTTTAAAGCCACTTTATATAAATCAAAGGACTAAGCCTATGAATTTAGCAAAGTCCAAATGGCCCAGGCCCATGAATTGAATTGAATGGAGATAACTATAGGCTTGGAGAGAAAGAAAGGGTATGCAAGAGCCGTAATATTATTTATACAACAGTGACACATATTATAAAAGGGAGCGCATGATATTTCATAATCAAAAAGAAGAGGAAACAGTGCCACGGAACAATTGAATTCAAAGGAAAGAAAGAAGAGAACCTAAGCGTAGGATATACAGAGTAGCCACACAACAACAAAGATATTTTGATAATTAAAAGAAGAAGGAGACGCAGAACAGTACCGCCGGCAAATAGAGGAGATAGTTTCGGGTACCCGTTCTTGACACCGTGAGAGAGCTCTGGAGCAGAAAAAGGAGACAAAATTCGCAGGATCAGAAATTTCTCTATTCCGGGTTATTTTTATCTCTGTAATTTATGACTCCTAATTTTATTTTATTGTTCTCGAACACTATGGATAGCTAAATCCTCTTCTAGGGTCTAGGTGGATCTTGTTTGATTAGAGACCTTTTTATGTTTTAATTTATACCTTGAGTCCCTAATTTTTATTCCAGTTAATATTATCCTATTGCTTTATCACATAATTAGGATTGACAACCCTTTGCATGTTAATAATCAATTAGTTGATCAGCGACCGTACTGCAATTAGTTGGTGGACCTATAGGATAATTGAGACTATAATTAATGAATGACCAAACTTTAATTTAGTCTTCCAATCATTCAACCTTTTTGTACCTTATGCTTTCCTTCGATTTAAATTCTAGCATGACCAAACTAGGGTTAATTTAGGGAAAAGAATATTAATCGCGAATGACCAAACGGGTTAATAGCTTTAGTAAAGGGATTGGTAATTGAATAAAATAAGGGGATTCAGGTAGAATTAGACATAGAGGAATCGAAACTTGCAAGTGAAACCGTGACCCTAGGCTTCTCTCCATTGGTTAAACTTCACATTTTAATTCTTGCTATTTATTTCTTTTTATTTTAGTTTCTATAACAACCACACATTCGTTCGTCTAAATAATAATTAATCTTAAGTAGTTTGGTACTTGTTAATTAATCCCTGTGGAGACGATATCTTTTATACTACTTCTGCGAGAGAGTACACTTGCTCTAAGTGTGTTTTTAACGCAACACTGTGATGCTGGAGATGGTGGTTGAGGTGGCACTGCTCCTTCCATCGGCCCCTCGGGCTGCTTCATAATCCAAGCTGCGGTGATATGCTCCCTGGGGTCAACTAGTAAGTCATCCGGGTACTCAGGACAGCCCTGCTGCTTGCAGAGAGCAGGGATCAATGAGGCGTGCCCCAACCTCGCCCTAGAGCACTTAACAATATCAGCAATACTCATGGAGATGAGTCTCCCTACATTCACCTGTTGCACTCTCATGATAGTCTGAATCCCAACAGCTACTTTAACCTTGACATCAGAAGAATTAGAACCTGACACTATAGATTGATTGAGAAAGGAGTTCCAGGCCTTGGGAATAGGGTTAAGTGCCATGTTGTTGAAGCGCTTGGCAAAGCTTTGCAATCCCGGTGCATATTTGTCCCACTGGGCACCCTGACGGCACAATGATAAGTCTATTTTTAGAGTCATTTTAATAGTTATTTTATTAAATCGTTTTAGTATTTTAATTATATTTTTGATCTATTTTACTGCAAATGTTTACTTTTTATCTTCAGGTTTTATTTTGAAGCAATTTCGACTGCTTCTGTCTCAGCAGGTCAGAATTCGACAGCATCTGTCTCCCAGAATTCGACTGCATCTGTCTTCCAGATTTCGACTGCATCTTCCAGATTTCGACTGCTTCTGTCTCAGCAGGTCAGAATTCGACTGCATCTGTCTTCCAGATTTCGACTGCATCTGTCAGAATTCGACTGCATCTGTCTTCCAGATTTCGACTGCTTCTGTCTCAGCAGGTCAGACTTCGACTGCATCTGTCAGAATTCGACTGCATCTGTCGGTCAGAATTCGACTGCATCTGTCTTCCAGATTTCGACTGCTTCTGTCTCAGCAGGTCAGAATTCGACTGCATCTGTCAGAATTCGACTGCATCTGTCTTCCAGATTTCGACTGCTTCTGTCTCAGTAAGTCCGAATTCGACAGCATCTGTCTCCCAGAATTCGACAAACATCTGTCTCCCAGATTCGACAATGCAGTCAAAATTGGCTATGCCCAGTTGTTGATGGATATTTTTGCCCACTTGTTGATGGATATTTTTGCCCACTTGTTGATGGATATTTTTACCCACTTGAGGATGGCTTTTTGATGACTACCTTGGCCAACTTCGTTTGCCACTTTTTCCTCTTTTAGACCATTTTGCCCCTCATATTTTCCTATAAATAGAGGCTTGATCCTCACTTGTAACCAAGCTTGAATTTTGTTAGAAAATCAATGACAAAGGCTCTCTAAGATTCATGACTTCAATTTACTCTTCATGTTTTTATGATTCTTGTTTATTTACTTTCTTGCCATTTTAATTCTTGCTCCTTTACTTTATTGCCCCTTTAATTTCTCGCTCTTTACTTTCTCGCTCTTTTATTTTCCTTGCTATTTACTTTCTTGCCCATTTATTTTCCAAGTCATTTACTTTCCTTGCTATTTACTTTCTTGCCCTTTACATTCCTCGCTCTTTTACTTTCTCGCTCCTTTACTTTCTCGCTCTTTTATTTTCCTTGCTATTTACTTTCTTGCCCATTTATTTTCCAAGTCATTTACTTTCCTTGCTATTTACTTTCTTGCACTTTTATTTTCCAAGTCATTTACTTTCCTTGCTATTTATTTTCTTGCACTTTTATTTTCCAAGTCATTTACTTTCCTTGCTATTTATTTTCTTGCACTTTTATTTTCTTGTCATTTACAATTCCGCTATTTATGATTTTGCAATTTACCGCTTTCTTTTATTTCTCGCTATTTAACTTTATGTTTTCTTCTCTTATTTTCTTTTCTCCTCTTTTGTCTACAATGATCATGAGTGAGTAGACTTTACTAAAACATTCCTTCTTTCTAAAAACACTTTCTTTTCAGTTAATCAACTTTGAAAAATTAAATTGGTATTCACCTAGGCTCTCCCTGTGGATCGATAACTCTTTTTATTACGCGATACGACTCGTGCACTTGCGAGGCTATCACACACTTCTCTCAGGAACCCCTCATAGTCAATTTCACGGGCACTGGCCAATGCATATCTCATCTCACAAGGTGGGGACTCAGGTAGGCCTAGCAGACGGTTGATGCTCTCAGGGGAGTAGGACACACTCTTCCCTCTGACATAAACTGTAGTAGACTTGTCCCGCTCCTCCTCCCAGTACGGATTGGAGTACAACTCCCTGACCAGGCTCTGATTCGCTTGCATAATTATGGCATTGAGAGTGGCCAACCTCAATTCCCGCAGTGTGGAGCTAATGACTGGGAATTCACCGGAGCTGAGGTCAAAGGCTCTCTCAGGATTAATCTTTTTGCCTTTGACAATCAGCTGGTACCGCTCCTCATGCTTAGGGGAGCAAAACCTGTTAGAATCGAAAGAAGCTTCCCCCCGCCTTCTCTTGGTGGTGCCTGCTTTTGCTCTCTTTTCCATTTTTGTACCTGTATGATAAAATCCTTGCAAGGCAATCATTAGTACTCGGGGCCATGGTGTGGGCCCCACTCAACAGTTCCGAGGCAAAATACCAGCAGCAGAAACTTGACCACATAGCTAATTAAAACATTTGAGCATTGAGTCATCTACCCTAAAGTTAGAAATATGGGCAGAATTAAAACAAGGCTAGAAACCAAAAAGTTCATGCAGGCATTTATACAAGCAGTTGGTTTGCATAGCAAAAATTCACTGCGACATTTATTCAAGCACCTTCCCCACAAAAATTTGGTCATTCAGGCCTTTCATCAAACACATCTCCTACACTCTAAAAACAAAGATTTTCTATCTTAATTCAAATCATATTTCCACAAATTCAAAATTAAGGATAATGGGGAGGATTATCATACCTGGAGAGTGTTGAGGATGCAATTGAATGCCAAAATCGAATTGGAGAAGAGGAGAGCTTGCAATTCGGGCACAAGGGAGGATGGAAGACAATGTTTGTGGCTGTTTGTAGCGCAGGTTGCCAATTTAGGCAATTTTTCGTCGTATCGCGACGCGACCTGTCTCAATCGCGATGCGATGCGAGACAGTAACCGTTTTTCCTGAAAAATTTTCACCTCATTGCGACCCGATACAAGGGGGTCGCGACGCGAAAACAGCTAGAAACAATTTCTTGAAATTTTTTCTTTTAAAATCCCTCCCTGTTGTGATGCGGAAGTAGCAGCACCCAATTTTTTTTTGGTTTTCTTTGCAGAAAAAGTAAACTAACACTTAAAAGTACACTTAATTAAAGACTTGTTACCTCACAGTGGGTTGCCTCCCACTCAGCGCTTCTTTAACGTCACTAGCTTGACGGAATGTCTCAGTTTGGCTTAGGGTGAGTACTCAGCTTTTTCAGTGCCTCTTTCGGCACTCTTTTGGCATACTCTACCTCCAGCTTGCAGTTATGATCAGATGTACCTGAAACTTCCTTGAGGTCTTCCCATATAATAGGTGACTTCTCACGGGGGTGAGTAGATGTGAGTTCTGTTTCCAACCATCAGAGGATTAGTTGTCTCAATCCAGTGGCACCCTTCTTTTTCCTTCTTCGGGGCGGTGGAGTCAAGCACATTGAAAGTCACAGCTTCATCTTGGACTCTCAATGTCACAGTCCCATCGGCCATGTCAATTACTGCTCTACTGGTAGCCAAGAAGGGTCTTCCCAAAATGAATGGAATGTCATTGTCTCCATTTATGGAGCTTTTGACACCAGTGTCATCATCAAGTTGCAGGATCACGAAATCCACTGGGAAGAGGAATTTGTCTACCTTCACCAAGACATCTTCCACAACCCCATAAGGGTGCCTTATAGATCTGTCCGCAAGTTGTAAGGTCATGTTGGTTGGCTTAACCTCACCTCCGCCAAGTTTTCTCCACATAGCCAAGGGCATCAGATTAATACTTGCTCCCAGATCACAAAGGGCCTTCCCTATTTTAACATCACCAATTGCACAAGGTATGGTGAAGCTCCCTGGATCTTTCAACTTAGGAGGAAGCTTGTTTTGAATAATGGCACTACACTCTTCTGTTAATGCCACTGTTTCATCTCCCTTGAACTTCCTCTTCTTCGTCATTAACTGCTTCATGAACTTAGCATAGACCGGCATTTTCTCCAGGGCTTCGGCAAATGGAATGTTTATTTGGAGACTTTTGAAAACGTTCATGAATTTTGAGAACTGCTCATCCTTTTGATTCTTCTTACTCAACTGAGGGTATGGCAACTTCATGTAGGAAGGAATTTCTTTGGGCTTCTCGTCAACCTGCAATTTTTCATTAAATACACTTTCTTTTTGGTTAGACTTCACAACTCCCTCATTTTTTTTACCATTTTCGACTCCTTCACCTTTTCTTTTTAAATCCTCCCTCAACACCTCAGTTTCACCACATCTTTCTCCATGCCTGAGTTTTTCCACTTCAACAGGATTCGGCTCTCCACCGCTTCGCAATGAAATAACGTTACAACTCTCATTTTTAGGGTTATCCACAGTACTACCAGGAAAACCACTATTGGATGTCTCAGCAAGTTGCTTTGACAACTGACCAATCTGAACCTCCAAGTTCTTCATCGAAGCCTCATGATTCTTCCCCATGTTTTTCATTGCTTGTTCTTGGGATTGGAAAGTGTTATTGGTCATTTGCATGAATTGGGTCAAAGCATCTTCCAACCGAGAAGGGTTCTTTTGCTGTTGAGCAGGTGCTTGAGACTGCTGTTGGTTTGAACCTGAGGCCTCATTATTCTTCCAAGAGAAGTTAGGATGATTCTTCCACTCAGGATTGAAGGTGTAGAATACGGGTTCCCACCTTGCTTTTGAAAGTTTCCCATGTAACTTCCCTGTTCAACCATTTCTCCACTCTCCATGAGTTGCCCAATCACCCTCATGGGCTTCTCTACCGCAATAGTTGCACCCACCTGTTTACACTGCTTGAACAGTTGCTTGAGCCTTTGAACCAACTTCGCAAGCTGTAGTTAACTGCTTAGTAAGAGCTTTAATTTGCATCGACATTAACTTTTGTTGGGCCAACACAGCACTGTTAGAGTCCAAATCCAACACACCCTTTTTACTCACAGCTCCACGATCATTCTGGATCCTGTACTCATTAGAAGCCATATCTTCTACCAACTGTTTTTCTTCCTCCCATGTTTTAGTGCCTAAAGATCCTCCAGCTGAGGCATCTAGCATCATTCTGGTCTGAGGTCGCAGCCCATGGCAAAAGGTTTAAAGCTGCAGGATCAATACCATGTCCTGCATCTGATCCTGAAAGCTGCAGCCCACAAATCTCATAAAACTGGAAAAGGTGTTGGTTGGGGTCTTCTGCATCTGATCCCGAAAACTGCTCTGATTTTAAGGCAGTGAGCACAGAAGATTTGATGTCAAATTGGGCAACTCCCACTGGTTGGAAAGTGAATGCTTGAGCGCCCTGATTTCTCCTCCCGAAGTCACCGAGAGTGCGTCTTGGAGGAGGATTCTCAGCCATTTCTGCCTCTTCAGTCGAAGAATCTTCTCGAACAGAGGTTGAAGCTGAGTGTACCTGTGACTCTCTCTGAGCTTGTTGCTTAGCTAGCTTTGCTTTCTTTTGGTTTGCTTTTGCTGTCTTTTCAATTTCTGGGTCAAATAGTAATTCTCTCGCAGTTTTGTCTCGCATAAACAAATTTCTGAAATACTAAGCAAACCGTCAACAAGTCCAATAGAATCACTGAGTACCAAAAATAAATATTAAATAAATAAAAACAAAAAGTAAAACTAAAATGTAAGAATCAACTCGTTTGCCTTGTTGACAACTAAATCAACAATCCCCGGCAATGGCGCCAAAAACTTGTTAGGAATTTCAGCAAGTGTACTGAAAACGTTGCAAGTAATAAAATTACGATAAGTACTGGTCGATTCCACAGGGATTGCGTGTTGTAACAATAGCAAATTTGATTAATTCTAGATTGTCAAATTTGATTTGAGTTTGAATTTAGTAACGTGAAAGTAAAAACTGTTGTTGAAATAACGAGAAAAGCGATTAGGCATTGAATCCTCTCCCCTCACCTATCTTATGAACCTTCAGCTAATCACAAATTAATTGTTTGAATTACCAGATTCAATTCACTAAGTTAGGTTAAGGACAATTCCTTGCCTCAAAACCCCTTTTACCTAATTGAGTTACCCTAATTCCTTAGGTGAATCATGCCAATTGGTAAAGCCTTGAACCCTAGAAATAAAGAATTCATAAATCCAATCCCACATTCCTATGGTGATCACAAGTTTATGATCTAAACCCCATATCAAGCATGCAACCCATATCCCTTTGTGATCACATACCCTAAATCATTATAATTATCATATGTAACTATAAAGCATTAAACCAAGTGGTATAGACTTATGATAAATCAAACAACCAATTGTATTAACCATAGCAAAGAATCCATAAGATAGGTTTGGGGAGAATCATCTCTCCCTAATCATAGAAATTTAGTTACTCGGAGCTTGCTGAAAAATCCTTAAAAACCCTAATTTCTGGTCTCCATCGCGTCGCGACGCGATGCTGCTGAAAAGTGAAGGGTCCCGACGCGAACCCTCCTGGTCGCGACACGAGATCAGACAGAAACAATTTCTTCCAGTTTCTTGCTTCCATCGCGACGCGAGCCCTCCTGGTCGCGACGCGATGGTCTTCAAAAATCACTCCTAATATTGTTTTGCACCACTGGGCAAGTGTCTGGTTCGCCAGTTGATGCCATAACACCTGGAGGTCTTCTTTTACAATATAGCACTAGAAATATGGAGAATAACTTACGAATTGAACTCCTAATACAATTATCTAAAACCTATGCTAAAAATGGACAACTTATATCATATGACAGAGAGTCAACATATGTCAAAGAAGGAGAGACCGGAGATGGAATTCGAAGAAAGGGGAGCACCAGTCGCAAACAAGAAGCAACCAGAGGGAAGAACCAAGGAAGTGTCCAAGAGGAAATCGAGCATGTGACTGTGAACAAAGGAGGGATCAACTCAGTCGCCGAAGGGTTTTCAGGTGGAAGAGCCACAATTTCGACCAGGAAAAGGTATGTAAAGTCGATAATGACAGTCGGTAACAGTGAAGATAGTGTTATGCAGGAATACCAGGCTAAAGAAGAAAGAAAAACAAAATGTACTCTTGTAAACCGGCCATATAGGCCATCCAATTGTACGAAAAATTAATAAAAGGACCGGATTGTATTATCCTTGTCTTCCAAGATCTAGAATGGCCCACAATAACCCCAGGCATAAGTCTCGACAGGTAAGAACCGAGCAACGTCTTGACGTTACCCTTGGGCAAAAAAATCAAGTCCCGACAGGCAATAGGCGGGACTGACGAGTCCTTGCCCCACCCTTGGGCGAACCTTATGGGAAAAAAGTGAGCCTGGCAAGCTCGCCGCACCATAGGGGATCTTTCTTGAATACCGGCACAACCAAATGCCGCAGCATGACCGGGAAACAACGTGGAACGAATACGCTCCCATAAAGACCCTTGGGCAACAACGTGGAACGAATACGCTCCCATAAAGACCAAAGTCCCGACAGGTGAAGAGTGGAAAAAGCCGACATGTGTAACGCCCCAAAATTTAATTAATTATTTAATTGAATTGTTTGGGAATTTAATTGGTAGAAAAATAATAAAATAATAATAATGCTAGTATATGTGGGCCTATTTAGGGGTTGAGAGCAGTAAAATGAGAAGTGTTAGGGAGGCCCATGATGTAATTCGAATTAGCTAAGGAAAAAGCCCATAAAAATTAGCTAAAGTATAAATAGGCATTATTTAGGGTTTTTCTTATTTAGAAGGAACAAAAAAAATAAGAATTAGAGAGAAGAGAAGAGAGGGGACGACGCGAAGAAGGGAGAAGAGCTAGGGCAAGCCAAAGACTTCGAATTCTTCAAGGCTAAGGTAAGGGTGGGGTTCTATCTCTATAATTGGGCGTATGAATGGCTCTATGTAGGAAAGTTATGGAAACCTAGGTGTTGTTAAGTTTAGAAAACCCTAGTTGTAGGTATTGAACTTTTAAAGATAATGTTAATTTTGATTGATGATGATTGTTGCCATTTGATGATGTATGAACATGTTTGTTGATGATTGGGAACGAAGAATCTTTCCTGGGCGCCCTCCTGGGCGCCATCTTGTTGTTCGCAGGATTGCTGGGCGCCATGGGAGCCGAATGTGTTGCTGTTTGCTGTGTTGTTCTGGCGCATGGGCGCCAAGGGCGCCAATGTTGTGGCTACCCAGTTGCTGTCTGCTGTGTTGTTCTGGCGGATGGGCGCCAAGGGCGCCAATGCTGTGGCTGCCCAGTTGCTGTTTGCTGTGTTGTTCACCTTCGTTTGATCGAGTCGGTGTCGTCGCTCTGATGTGTAACACTCGGGGGAATGAACACATGTTTTAATATTGTTGCTATGTTATTTCGTTGTTGAAACTTTAAGTTGTTACGTCGTTGTTTTTGAGCTGTCTTGAGTTGTTAAGACGCCACGTTTATTTGAATTTACTTGTTATGAATCCGCTGCGTAGTAATTAAAGAGGAATTATTTTGAAGACTAAAAGGTTGTTTTGTCGGTTCATCCGAAAGCGCTATGTATCTGTTTTCAAAAGTGAATTAACCCGTCTATTGTTTTCACGAAGCAAATGTGGCACTCCATTGTTTGTTGAGAAGATTTTTATGAACTCTGATTTTGCATTATTTTACCGGGTAGAAATGGGGTGTAACATTAGTGGTATCAGAGCAGTTTCGGTCTTTCCGGCCAAGTTTTCAAGTTATTGTGTCATTGACGATCAAGTATTGTCAATTAGTTATAACTGTTGTTTATGTTGTAGTGATTAGTTGAGATGGCTGGAAGGAACGATGCTGCTATCGCTGCTGCTTTGGCTGCTATGGCTCAGGCCGTGGAAGGTCAGCAAAACGTTGGTGAAAATGCTGGGTCTCGTAGCTTGGCGTCCTTTCAAAGAGAGAATCCGCCTACTTTCAATGGCAAGTATAATCCTGATGGAGCGCTGGCTTGGCTGAAGGAGATGGAGAGGATCTTCCATGTGATGGACTGCACTCCGGCGCAGAAGGTTCGTTATGGTACTCATATGTTGGCAGAAGAGGCTGATGACTGGTGGTTAGAGACTAGTCAAAGATTGGTAGCTGCAGGTGAAGAGGTCACTTGGGTTGTGTTCCGTAGGGAATTTATGAGGAAGTACTATCCGGAGGATGTTCGGGGAAAGAAGGAAATTGAGTTCCTTGAGCTGAAGCAAGGAAACCTGTCGGTTACTGAGTATGCTGCTAAGTTTGTGGAATTGGCTAAGTTTTATCCGCACTACAGTGAAGCGACTGCTGAGTTCTCGAAGTGCATCAAGTTTGAGAACGGGTTGCGACCAGAGATCAAGAAGGAAATTGGGTATCAGAAAATCCATATCTTTTTCGATTTGATTGATAGCTGCAGGATCTATGAAGAAGATAACAATGCTCATTATAAGATTATTAATGAGAAGAGGAGCAAGAATCCGAGTCGTGGTAAGCCGTATGATGCTCTTGCCGGTAAAGGTAAACCGAAAACCGCTGAGGGCAAGAGGACTAGTGGGGGAGATGCTCCTGCTGGTATTGTGTGCTTCAAATGTGGCCAAGCTGGTCATAAGAGTAATGCGTGCAAAGCTAAACCGAAAAGGTGTTTCCGTTGCGGTAAGATCGGGCATGAGGTGTCCGGGTGTGAGCATAAGGAGGTGGTTTGTTTCAACTGTGGCGAAGGAGGACACATCAGTAGTCAGTGTCAGAAACCGAAGAGGGAGCGAGCTAGTGGAAAAGTGTTCACTTTGGCAGGGACAGAGACTTCCGAAGAAGATGGACTTATTAGAGGTACATGCTTCATTAATAATATTCCTCTATCTTCTATTATTGATACCGGTGCTACTCATTGTCTTATTGCTGCTGATTGTGTTGAAAGATTGGGTCTTGCGTTGTCTTCTATGAATGGAGAGATGGTCGTCGACACTCCAGCTAAGGGGTCGGTGACTACTTCTCTTGTATGCTCTCAATGTCCTTTGTCGACTTTCGACAGAGACTTTGTTGTTGACCTGATTTGTTTGCCGTTAAGTGGAATGGATGTGATCTTAGGTATGAACTGGTTAGAGTGTAACCATGTGCATATTAACTGTCGTAGTAAGTTTGTGAGTTTCTCCATTCCTGAAGAGGAGGAAGCTGGTTTGTTGTCTGCTGATCAGTTGCGGAAGTTGATGCGGGAGGAAGTCAAGTTATTCTCGCTGATGGCGTCAATGTCTGTCGAGAACCGAGCCGTGATTGAAGAGCTGCGGGTAGTATGTGAATTTCCTGAAGTTTTCCCTGATGAGATTCCAGGTGTGCCGCCTGAGAGAGAAGTGGAATTCGCTATTGATCTTGTACCTGGTACCAGACCTGTTTCTATAGCACCGTACAGGATGTCGGCATCTGAATTGTTCGAATTGAAGAAGCGGCTTGAGGATTTGCTCGAAAAGAAGTTTGTGAGACCAAGTGTGTCGCCGTGGGGAGCTCCTGTGTTGCTAGTAAAGAAGAAAGATGGAAGTATGAGGCTCTGTGTTGATTATAGACTGTTGAATAAGGTAACGGTTAAGAACAAGTATCCACTTCCAAGGATAGATGATTTGATGGATCAGCTGGTGGGTGCTCAAGTGTTTAGTAAGATTGATATGCGGTCGGGCTATCATCAGATTAAAGTGAAAGATGAGGATATTCAGAAGACGGCTTTTAGAACGCGTTATGGGCATTATGAGTATTCGGTGATGCCTTTTGGTGTTACTAACGCACCGGGGGTATTTATGGAATACATGAACTGTATTTTCCATACTTACTTGGATCAGTTTGTGGTGGTATTCATCGATGATATTCTGGTCTACTCTAAGTCGGAAGTTTTTCACAGGATTTATCGTTACTCATAGCATGCAGAGCATTTGAGATTAGTGTTGGAGGTCCTGAAAGAGAAGAAGTTATATGCAAAGCTGTCTAAATGTGAATTCTGGTTGAAGGAAGTGAGTTTCCTTGGTCACGTCATTTCAGGTAGTGGCATTGCGGTTGATCCGTCTAAAGTAGATGCGGTGTTGCAGTGGGAAGCCCCGAAGTCGGCCACCGAGATTAGAAGCTTTTTGGGGTTAGCTGGTTATTATAGGAGATTCATCGAAGGATTTTCTAAGTTAGCACTTCCGCTAACTCAGCTGACTTGCAAAGGTAAAACTTTTGTGTGGGACGCTCGCTGTGAAGAGAGCTTCGCCGAGTTGAAGAAGAGATTGACGACGTCTCCTATTTTTACGTTGCCCAATCCGGGGGATTATTTTGTGGTGTATTGTGATGCTTCCAAGATGGGTTTATGAGGTGTGCTTATGCGGAATGGAAAGGTAGTTGCTTATGCGTCAAGGCAGTTGCGGACTCATGAAAAGAATTATCCTACGCATGATTTAGAGCTTCCTGCAGTTGTTTTTGTGCTAAAGATTTGGAGGCATTATCTTTATGGTTCTAGATTTGATGTATTTAGTGACCATAAGAGTTTGAGGTATTTATTTGATCAGAAGGAATTGAATATGAGGCAACGACGGTGGTTGGAGTTATTGAAGGATTATGATTTCGAATTGAATTATCATCCAGGAAAAGCTAATGTCGTGGCTGATGCGTTAAGTCGAAAGACCTTACACATGTCAGCAATGATGGTTAAGGAGTTGGAATTAATCGAGCAGTTCAGAGATATGAGTTTGGTCTGTGAAGTGACCCCGCAGAGTGTCAGGTTGGGAATGTTAAAGATTAATAATGACTTTTTGGACATGTCATACCCTAATTTTGTCCGGCTTAGGTCAAAACCCTAATTTTCCACAAAAAATAAATAAATTGAAGAATGAAGAGCATCATGCATTGCATTTTGGGTCCTAGAAGTCATTCCAAGGTCTTTAAAGTCGTTTTTAGGGTTGGAATGCACTTTTTAGGCAAATTAGGGTTTTAGGGTCAAAAAGGACATTTTGGTCATTTTTCGCAAAAAGATGATTTTCTCGCCAAAAATGCACATCCACAAAAAATACATTTTTATTCTATCAAGGATAATTTTTGTACAATTTTTTAGAAAGAAAACCCTAGTCAAAAATAATTAAAAATGTATTTTTCCATTTTTAGTGCATAGAAAAATAAAAAAGGACCATTAAATATTCCTCAATTCTTAAGTGACAATTTTTATTGTCATGGGTGACTAGAGGGAATATTTTATGGTGCCCAAAAACATGTAACACCTTTTCAATAGTTGCATTCCCATTATTTCCCATGCCCAAAAATTTCAAATTAAAAAAAAAGCAAAATGAGGAAGTGTCTTCAAATAAGATAAAAGACCAAAAAAAACAAGTTTTTTTTCTCTCTTCCTCTCCTCACATTCGCATACTCCCCTCTCTCTCTCTCCCTCTCACAAATTTCTTCCACACTCTTCCATTTTGTAATCATTATACCCTCTTTGGTAAAATACCTCACTCACTTACACTAACCCCACTAGTGGAAAAATGGGATTCAAAGTCGGACCTTTCGGACATTTAAAGTCGGACCTTCACCCGACTTCTATTAAGGCGACTTAGAAAGTATGTGTTTTTAAAGTCGGACCAAGGTTCGACTTAAAAAGAACGTTTTTAAGTCGGATATTTAGTGCGTCCGACGTTAAAAGTGTTATTTTAACGTCGGTTATTTTATTAACTCCGACTTGAAAAGTATTATTTTAAAGTCAGATGACATAGACGTCCGACTTTAAAAGTGTTTATTTATTTTTTTTGGATGGTTTCAATTTTTTTGATTCTCCTTATAGGTACCAATATTTTCTATACAGTTTCAGCAGCATTTTCAGCACAGTTTCAGCAGCATTTTCAGCACAGTTTCAGCACACATACATACACGGCTAATTAAAATTCTACACTTAAATATCGTGTTAAACTCTTCCATTTCATACCAAAATGTATGTAAATGTACTACACTTTTATCTATGCAAAAAACAAGGTACGTACGCTAATCTACTACAACTTCTGGATATTCTAATAATATACCAAAATGTACGCTAATCTACTACTAATAATATACCAAAATGTACGCTAATCTACTACAATTTCACTTAAGTTTCACTTAAGATTTTTTTCTTCTTTCTTCCTTTCCAATTGGCATACGCTCCACATACAACTTTAGAAAGAACTCCGCCCAAACTTGTCTAATGTGCTTCAATTCTTCCAATGTGAACGGGGGAGTCGTATTGAATACCTAAAACAATAATCATCATATTTATCATGAGTTAATCTAATATCTACTCGATAATAATTAATCACCTGAAAAGTTGAAAAATTCAAGTACCTTTTTCCAATTGTTATTGATAGTTGTGGAGACAATAGTCATCATATTTATCATCACATAATAGCCACAAGAATATCCATCATTTTGCTTTGCCACCTACAAATGAATATCAAATATCAAAATTGAATACAATTGACTGAATTAGCAGTATATACTAAGTTGGCAGTATATACTGAGTTGGTTTCAAAGCAAAGTATATAGCTTAATGATAATATATCAGCTTCTAACTATCTTGTAAGCCAGGCTGAGTTGGCAGTATAAACTGAGTTGGCAGTATAAACTGAGTTGGTTTCAAAGCAAAGTATATTAGCAGTATATATAGCTTAATGATCAGCTTCTAACTATCTTGTAAGTTAGCAGTATATACCTCATGCAACTAAGAAAGCAGATGCAGATTGTTTAAGCCTTTAATTTGTTGCGTACCTCATCTAACTATCTAGGCCTTTAAATTGTTTAAGCCAGGCTGTTGAGCCATTAGCCAACCTTATGCAACTGAGAAAGCAGATGCAGATTCTCAATTATGATTTCTGCAGCATACCATCATTTCTCAATTTTGAAACTATAGCTATGATTTCTATGTTGTTCATGGCAGGCATCTCAGATCTTTTAAGAGTCTACTTGTGAAACTATAATTTTAATTTGGAAGCCTAGGACAACTATCCTTGACACTTTGAGAATTTTCTTTCCATTTGCATTAGGATTTATGTAAGTACGGTATATATATCATATGTGCATAATGAGGACACAGCAATCAACTCTGATGAACTAGCAGAAGTCACTGCCCTGATAATAATAATAATAATAAGTACATTAAAATCATTAGCAAAAGAACAAGAATGCTTGGTAAGAAAATCAAATACTTGTTTGGTTTGAGAAAACACTTTCTGTTCTAACTTTTAGTTACAAAAGTGCAACTTTGTCAAGACAAATAGAAGTGTTTCCAAAAGGAAGCTGGTTGTAACTTACATAAAAAGCATGGTAAGAAGAAGAAGAATAGATCCTCCTTTCCCCATTAAAGCTACAGCAGTAGCAGGTGGAACTAGTCCACGACCCGCCTCACTTTCATTCAGTGGTAAATCGAGGGCCAGTGCTCCCAGACCAAGTGCCGTAGCTAAAGAAAATGGCACCGCGAACCAGACTACGCCTCCCAACAAGTAGCCATTGTGAGTTGATGAAGGTCTTGCCACAATGGCACTCACCCAGTATCCCTAAACATTTCCCATTTAGCAGAAGAAAAGGAGTATTCAGAGGTCAAGTTTAGCTGCTTAGTTGTAGTAATCAAACAAACTTAAGATAGAAAAACAAATATCTTAATTCATGCTTACATTGTCAACAAAAACAGTGCCAAAGTTGCCAACAATGTTTATAATTCCAAAAACTAAGCCACATGAGCTAAGCATTGTTAGGTAAGAACCATTTTGATTCCCACTCATAGGACCACAAGATTGTCCATCGACCGATATATGGCCGTGACATATTCTTGACTTGCTAGCAATCTCAAGCAAACGATTGTCAACGACACCGGGGCTACCGAGCTTGCTGTTAGCCATGTAGACAAGGAAGACAAAAAAGACCAAAACAACGTGCACTGAAAATTGAAAACATAAAAATACACAGTTTGACAATAAAATGCGTACATGAAGCAAAATGTTAATACTGTTTAGGGAAAAGTGACAAAAGTTCTACCTATGACAGAATGTAAATAGCTTGCTAAGAATGTGGCCTTTAGTCCACCATGTAGTGTATAGACAATTACTCCAAACTAGTGGTATTAGAAAGCTAGCAGCATAAATGTCTACTCCAGTTAATGCATTCACAACAGCAGAACCACCAAGGAGTAACATTGCCGTTACAATTATATTTGTCAGCAAGCAGAAGAAAATGAATACAACATGTGCTGAAGTCCCCCAACTGAGGTAAAAAACATTGTTATCATTAGACTGGAAAAAAACATTCATTTAAAGCATTTTGCAAAAAATTGCATTTATTACATGATAGTAAACATGTTTGGATTATGATATGTGTTGCGCCCCGAAAAATCTGGTTAAGGATTCCTCAGTTTGACAACGCGAAAAATTTGAAGCCGGCACCAATATTTATTTTTAAAGACTAAAACATTGGAAAAAGTCTTTTGGAAAAGGCGGATGGTCTTTCGAAAACATTGAGATGTAGGTTCGGGGGTAGGTTAGGTACGGGGAAGGTATTAGCACCCCGCACCTCCTTTCTACCGAAAGGGAACCATTAACTTTGATGTGTGGCTTAGAAAAAGTTGACTTGAAATGATTTTTGTTCTACTTCCTTTCTTTTTATTTTCGTTTGAGAAACGGTTTTATTGAGAAGAAAAGTATTTTTGGTATCTTTGAAAAGCGGAACAAAACAAAGATTTTTAGAAGGGGTGCTTGACGGGTTACAACCCGCTCCTACGTACCCTCTCTGGAAGAGGGATCAAAGCTACGTAGTTCTAGGATTTTTTTAAAAGTGTGCTTGACGGGTTACGACCCGCTCCTACGTACCCTCTCTGGAAGAGGGATCAAAGCTACGTAGTTCTCGGCTTTTTTTTTTAAGAGTGTGCTTGACGGGACATGGCCCGCTCCTACGTACCCTCTCTGGAAGAGGGATCAAAGCTACGTAGTTCTAGGATTTTTTAAAAGTGTGCTTGACGGGTTACGACCCGCTCCTACGTACCCTCTCTGGAAGAGGGATCAAAGCTACGTAGTTCTAGGCTTTTGGTTTTGAAAATGTTTTTGTGTTTTTGAAATAAGACTCAAGTGTTCACGAATACCAAACAAGCAATGGCTTCGAGTGGCGTTCATTACTAACTCGAAGGAAAAGAGTTGGAACCGGTAATCAAGCAAGCAAAGGCTTCGAGTGATTACAAGTAACAACGTTTTATTATCTTTTTGAAAGCATTTTGAAAAAGGGTGAGCATCAGTGATAATTATCACTAATAGCTCGTGTTGTTTTTGAAATTTGGAGTTTATTTATTTTTTAGTTAAGGTGTGGGAGCTTTCATGATAGCCAAACAAGCAAAGGCTTCGAGTGACCACCACTAATAACTCCTCATCAGCGATCAAACAAGCAAAGGCTTCGAGTGATGGCTAATGATTTATTTAAGAAAATGCCTTAGGTTTTTTTTTATTGAAAAAGCATTTGATTTAATTTGAAAATTAGTTCTAAGAAAAAGATGATTAGGAAAAGGATTTCGGAAAAATAAGTAGAACATTTCAACCAACTCCGAGTCCATAACCAAAAGATGCGACATGAATGAATGAAATACAAACACATTCACTAATCAAGCAATTATGAACGTGTTGATCACTAACTGAGATTAAACATGCCAATACAATCAAGAGATACAGTTATTGAGGATGTAAAGTAAAGTTCTCAAAATAATTGTGCGTGTGTGAGAAGGATTGTATTTACCCTAATGGCTCTATGCTACATCATGCATGTAGACTTACGTCTCCATTAGGAGGTCATACAAGTGGATGGAATGGAATATAATTGAATCAAGACATTTAAGTGGCATCAACAACAAAAGAATACAATTGATCATAGGCATAAAATAGTCTAAGTTAAATGGATGAGCATGTAATCATGATGTGCTAGATTAGATAAGCATGAATGCATGTAAATGCATGAACATTTGAGAATGAATGCAAGAATGAGTATATACAAAGATGCATGAGCATACAAGAATGCATGAGCATTTGATTAATGAATGCATGGACATGTGAGGATGAATGCAAGAATGAGTATATACAAAGATGCACGAGCATACAAGAATGCATGAGCATTTGATTAATGAATGCATGGACATGTGAGGATGAATGCAAGAATGAGTATATACAAAGATGCACGAGCATACAAGAATACATGAGCATTTGATTAATGAATGCATGGACATGTGAGGATGCATGGTTATTTAATTATGAATGGACATGTGAGAATGCAAGAAGTATAAACAAGTAAGGATGCATGAGGTACTAACAAGTGAGAGTGCAAATGAATATGCAAGAGATATGAATATATGAAAAGGCATGAAGATTAAAACAAGAGAGTATGCAAGAGATACAAGCAAATGAGAATGCAAGAGAGTGAATAAGGTTTTATTTAAGTGCAAGTGTGTGAGAGTGTGTCATAAAAAGTGGTAAAAATTTAGTTACCTTATTCTTAGGAAATGGTGAAACGTTTTGGTGTTTTTAGAGTCTTAGGAAAAAGTGGTAAAAAGTATTTTTGGGTTGATTTTATAAAGTTGAAAAGTTATAAATGTAAACTAGAAAATGTTTTGGGTCTTTTTGTAATTTAAGAAAGGTAAAAAGTAAAGGTAAATTATTAATGAAATGGTAACTTATTTAAGTGAAGGTGTTGAATTATTTAAGTGAAGGTAAATGGTAAAAGTAAAAGGTAAAATGTTTTTTAGGGTTTTAAGTGAAAGGTAAAAAAAGGTAAGAAAATGTTTTTTTTACTATTTAGTAACACTTAAGTGAATGGTAAAAACTAAAAGGTAAAAAGTAAAAGAAACACAATTCACAACAATTAATTTACCAAACAAGATCAAACAACAAATTTGAGTAAGTAAATTGGTCACAAAAATGGCTTTATGGCCGAAACATACATATACACAATAAGGCTCAAATTCAACAAATTTCTTGCAACCAAATCACATCATTAGACACACACACATAAACCCTAAGATCTACACATGTATATCACACTCAAACAATCATCATTTCATCATTTATTAACATAAAAACAAGAGGGAACAACAAGTATAAAAAACCCTAATTCTACACTATCAAACCTTAGAGCATGAAGGACTACCTTAACCAATTTTATTCCATCAAAACTCAAGAAACAAGCAAGAAAACATGTTATCCAACAAGAGAGGCCCTAGGCCGAAGCAAAAAGGTAAGGAAAAATAAATTTTTATTTGGTGAAAATCGCATGAACAAAGAGCAAATCACAAGAACCACACATAATCAACACATAGTCACAAGAACAACTTATTTAGTGGGTGAGATGCCAACTCTCACCCACAACAGCCCCTAATCTACATTTAAATGATGTTATGAGATGCAAATATAAGTTGAAAAAGGATTTTGATGCAAGAAAGTGGATGAAAATGCAAAGGGTTTTAAGTTATACCTTAGTTCCAAGCTAAACAAGAGTAGCAATGAAGATCAAGAGTAACCAATCACCAGCAATCTTCAAAAATCACCAACAACAACCATGTAACCTTGAAGGATCAGCCCCTTTGATGATGTAAATGTGGAATCAAAGATGAAAGGAAGAGGATATATGAATATGGAGTGAGTTTGAGGTGATTTAGTGGATGAAAGTTGAAGAAATTGAGGAGGAGAATGAGGGGGAGGTTTCGGCCAAGGGGAGAGGGGAGGAGAGGAATTGGTGTGCTAGGGTTTTTGAATGGAGAGTGAGGCTAAGAGGATGTGTGGGCTGGTCATATGAAGGTATATATAGTGCTCACTTATCATTAAGGGCTTCTAGGTCATTTTGATTTCCATTGTGCTCTAGGATTGCATCTAAATTTTGAACCAAGGGTCAAGATCAAATGTCACATGGATTAGGGGCAATTAGAAAGCACAAAGTGAGGAGAGAGAGGGCTGAGGGGCGCAGCTTAAGGAGGTGAGTGAAGGATAAGCTCAATTACAAAATTGTATTTTTCCATGAAGCTTATTACAAGAGTGCCATTTTAATTCAAATGAAGGGTGAGGATTGCATTTAACACTTGAATGGAAGGCCATGATTTATACACAATTTTCAATCAATAAAATAAATCAAAATTGAAGGAAAAGGGGCTGGAATTCGCAGCCAAGGAGAGAGAGAGTGAGTGGAATTGCAATTTGTACTATTGTACTACACTTGACCTTTCAAAATTCAAAGGGATATTCCTTATTCCCTTCTAGATAATTCTTCTAAATTCTTGCCATTTTGGGCTATGTCCCATGATTCAATGATTGGGCTCTGAACTTTATGATCTCACCAATCCCAAAATTGATTTATTGACCCCACTCCAAAGGAAATGACCATTTTGCCCTTTTGTTCAAAAACCGAATTTCATGCCAAAAATACTCCTATGATGCATAAAAAAAATGTTCAACTCCACTCACTTGGACTCACATAAATTCCTCAAGAGATGCATAATGGTTTTTACCGAGAAATTATTTATTTTAGTGAAATGACCAAAATGCCCTTTTGGTTCCAAAAACCCTGATTTTGCTCTAAACTTCATTTCCACTCTAACAATGATCCTGAGACCTTTTGGATGACTCTAAAACCCTATAAATGCATGCATGATGAGAAAATAAGTCTTTTTGGCGAAATTACCAAAATACCCTTTGAACGAGGAAAAACCCTAGAAACCCTAGAAATGCTCTAAAGTGCTCTAAAATGCCATGCAATGCTATTCTAACCCTAAAATGCATTATGAAACTTCTAAAAGGCAAGCATGATGCTCTTCCTAACCTCTAGGATGAATGCTAAGACTTGGTTTATTTATTTTTGATTGAAAATTAGGGTTTTGACCTAGGCCGGACAAAATTGGGGTATGACAATATGATGGTGAAATATGATTGAATGTCTATATAAAATCTATTTAGTTTTCCAAACAAAGTAACATACCGCGCTTTGACAATTTCGCAGACGGTATGAGCATGAGGAGCCTTTCTTTTAATCTCTATAGCTATAACTCCAAACAACATTACCTGTTGATTGTCAATGCATTATCAATGTATGTCCTATTTCACTTTCTATTTTCCAAACTCCAATATATAAAAATTTAGAAGAGAAAACAAGCTACATATATATATATATATATATATATATATATATATATATATATATATATATTTAAAGGAATATGATATAAACTCCATGCCTGAATGGTAGCCCCACTAGCATACCAAAAAGGTCAACTAATCCCATACTGCCTAACAACATTAGAGCTTTGCAGGATTGTAGAAGCCCATGTCCACTGCAACAAAAATTCATTAAGAGAAGAGATAAAAAAATTGGAACTTGGTAAAATGAATACCATAACAGAGCAGGTAAGCATGTAAGTAGCATTGCAGCAGCAGCATAGACCAGTAAGCAAATATATAAAAGACACACACATTGTGATATTTACAATAGTTAATTTCTCTAGGTAAAAATAAGTGAGAACTAATGTATTGAAAATTTGAGTACCAACAAATTCTATAGCAGTGAGGCCAACAAGGATCAAACTCTATATTAAGTACCAACAAATCCAATCCTAGCTCTCCAAAATGATAACCTTGCCCCATCAAGATTCTGAAGCCCAAACCAAAGATTTTGACCTTGCCCCATCAAGATTTAAACCTAAAAATTTATCATAAGGCTTCCATACAATAACCCTATGAATGTTGTCCTTCTATCCTAGATAAAAACAAAGACCACAAATTAACCTTACCAGTGCAACAAAGAATCCTACTACTACATCTTGAGACATGATTTCAGCTGATTGCATCCATGTTTTTCTAACTGCCATTCGTTCTGCAAGTTCTGCAAAGTGATTTGAAGCCGGAAGAACTCCAATAGTCTAACAGAGCGTATGGGCGACGGTTTGCCTTTCAGAGATGCTTACGTAAAACAATATCAAATGTTTACCAAAACCGATATCAGATGTTAAACAACAAAAACGAAAAACGAAAACAAAAACACTGATTTTCAGAGATGCATACCTAAGATTTCTTTGAGTTTCGAAGATTTCTTTGTATGAGCAACGACAACGGCGAGCAAGGCGACGACGATGGCAGCAGGGAGACGAAGACGGCGAGCAAGGCGTTGGTGAACAAGCAACGGCGGCGGAGAGCAATGAAAGATGACGGCGATGGTGTTCTCTTCAGCGCTCTTCTCCTTTCTTTTTCAAGTTCAATTTGTGTTTTGGATTTGTGAGGCTAGGGTTTTGGTATATGTGACTGTGAGAGGAAGAGGGATAGGAGCTTAGAAGTAGAACTCCCATTTTAATCAGAGAACTCCCATTGCTAGAAACATACCATCATTTCTCACGCGTAGGGTTTTAGATGTTTTTTGTTTTTTTGGTGGAGAGTAGGAAACGTGTGCGATGGTTTCAGTGTTTGCAAAATTTAAATAAACATTTAACGCCGGACGTATGTTTTCACCCGACTTAAAACTTTGCGTGCCAGAAATTTTTTCCATAATAATTACAAAATTGCCACTGCGTCCACTTTTTAAGTCGGATAATTCAGAGTCCGACTTAAAAACTCCAATTCTTTTCTAATTTTTCCACTAGTGCCCCTTCATAAGAAAACCCAAATTTTCCACTTTGGTCACAATTCTTCCCTAAAATGCCCTTAACCCTACCTCACATAAAATATCTCTTCTAAAATAAAAAAATTTAATTTTTCTTTTCTTTTTTTTTTCCTCTAACTTTCGCCCCCCACTCTCTCACTCTCACATTTTGTGTTTTCTTCCTACCCTCAATCCATGTGCGGATCAATCCTAACCCTCCATAAATACTCCCTCATTCCCACACCTAAGGATCTCTCTTTTTTGCTTCTCATTTGATCCTTTAGCCTCTCATTCTCCTACACAAAACCCTAGCACACCTCCTCTCCCTCTCCTTCCTCACCAAAACCGTAGCCTCTTCCTCCCCTCTTCCATATATTTTCTTCAAAAATCAACCACCAAATCCTCCATTTCTTGTTAGATCACCATCATTCCTTCCATTCTCTTCAAGGTTGCATCATCAAATTGCTAAGAGCTAGTAATTTTTGATCTTATCATCTCCTTCTTCATTTCATTGTAGTTTTGAGGTAATCCTTGAAGCTTTGCACCTCATATTTAATTTTCTTGCATAATCTCTCCTATACTCCAAACTCCTTCTTGATTATTTGTTTGCTTTGAGGATCCATTTCAAACATTTTGACAAAGACTTAGGGAGCTTTGGGTGTTTGAGATGGGTCCTTGGCCTTGAAGGAGTTATTCTTCTACTCGAATAATTTCCCTTGCATCTTTACATATTATGCACTAGATTTCATAAATAAAATTGTTGTTTATGGGCTTTAGCATTTCGCATATCATAAAAAATTAGGGTTGATATGATTTTGTTGCACTTCCTTGCTTAATCATATGAATCCTTGCAAAAAATAGATCTATGTTGCTTTGTGTTAATTTTGGTGTTTTTTTTTATTAAATAAAATGTGGATCTATGTTTCCTTTGGTTCACATGCTTATAGATCTAAAAATATTTCCAAGTTGATTTTGTTGTTGTTCTTTGTTTGGTGATGTTTAATCTTGTTGTTAGTATTTCATTTTAGTGTTAAATGTTACTTTTGTTGTTTGATGATTTAGCAATATGATTCCCACTAGTGCCTAGTGCACCTTGATCTAAGTGGTGAAGATTGCTAGAAAGGACTCAATGTAGTTTATGTGTTCACTTATCCTTGTGCCTTAGTTTGCTTATTGTAAATTGTTGATGATAGGCAAGTTGATTCTCACTAGTGCCTAGTGCACTTTGCTCAAAGTGGGAGGATTGCTCTAGGTGATTCAACTTATTTGTGTGTTTAGTTAATCTTTGCATTTTAATTGGCTTATTGTTCATTGTTGATGATAGGCAAGTTGATTCTCACTAGTGCCTAGTGCACTTTTCTCAAAGTGAGAGGATTGCTCTATGTGATTCAACTTGGTTTTAGTGTTTATTTACTTTTTACCATTTTACTTTACCATTCATTAACTTTTTACCAAAACATAAAAATATTTTACTACTTTGGTTTTTACCACTTTATTAATTTTTTACTAAAACATAAAAAGATTTTACCACTTCCCATTTACCTCATGCATTTTTACTTTACCATCTCATTAAATAATTACCATTTACCTCATGCATTTTTACTTTACCATCTCATTAAATAATTACCATTTACCTCATGCATTTTTACTTTACCATCTCATTAAATAATTACCATTTACCTCATGCATTTTTACTTTACCATCTCATTAAATACTTCCCATTTACCTCATGCATTTTTACTTTACCATCTCATTAAATAATTACCATTTACTTCATGCATTTTTACTTTACTTTTCACTAACTTCTTACTTAAAGTTTTACAACTTATCAACTTGCAAAAATACCCAAAACATTTTCACATTCATGCATCTTCATTCATACTTAGTTTATGTGACACTCTCATGCATCCTCATATGCTTATATCTCTTGCATCCTCTTATGCATCCTTTTATGCCATCCATTCATAAATAAAGTGCTATGCATCCATTCCTTGTACACTCATGCACTTACATGCTTACCTAATCATGCATCCTTGCTTACATATTCAATCATTCAACTTAGAATACTCTATGTTTACAATCAATTGTATTCACTTGTTCTTGATGCCATGTAAATGTCTTGACTTGATTGTGTGCCCTCCTCTCCACTTGTATGACCTCCTAATGGAGACGTAAGTCTACATGCATGTTGTAGCATAGAGCCATTAGGGTAAATACAATCCTTCTTGCACACACGCAATTACTTTGAGAACTTTGTTTTGCATCTTTAATAATTGAATCCTTTGATTGTATGGGCATGTTTAATCTTGGTTAATGAATGATATGTTCATGTTTGCTTGAGTATTATTCATTCATTTGCATTTGGTTATGGATTTAGAATTGACTTGAAATGTTCTACTCCTTTTCTAAAACCCATTTCCTAAAATCATTTCAAAACAAAAAGAAACTTTTACTTTCAAAACAAAAATAAATCAATCGTCATTAAACACCAATCGCGCCGTTGCCGATTAGGTTGTTAATGATGATATTGTTTTCAAAAGGAGTTAGAAGCGAGACCATTCTAACCGTTGTTGTTCGGTCTTCGCAAAAGCTCTATCCCGTTTTCGAAAACTTATTCATTTCTTAAAATAAACCGATTGTCATTAAACACAAATCGCGCTGTTGCCGGTTAGGTCATTAATGATGATTTCATTTTCAAAAGAGTTAGTAGTGAGACCATTCTAACCGTTGTTGTTCGGTCTTCGCGAAAGCTCAATCCGTTTTCAAAACCAAAACCCGAGAACTACGAAGCTTTGATCCCTCTTCCTGTGAGGGTACGTAGGAGCGGGGTCCTGTCCCGTCAAGCACACTTCTAAAAAAAATCTTTGTTTTGTCCTGATTTTCAAAGATAACCAAAATATTCTTCTTCCCTCCTGTTTTCAATAAAACAAAACTTAAATAAAAGAAAAGAAAAGAAGTAGAACAAACCGCTTTCAAACTCAAACTTTTGTCCAACCCACACATCAACTTAATGGTTCCCTTTCGGTAGAAAGGAGGTGCGGGGTGCTAATACCTTCCCCGTACCTAACCGACCCCCGAACCTACATCTCTGCGTTTTCAAAAGACCATCCGCCTTGTTTAAAAGACCTTTTTTCAATGTTTTGGTCTTAAAATTAAAATATTGGTGGCGGCTCCAAACTTTTTCCGCGTTGTCAAACGAAAAGTCCCAAACCGGATTTTTCGGGCGCAACAGGACGGTATCAGAGAAGCTCAGAAATTGGATGTTAAATTGGTGGATTCGATGGTGGGGATCGATCAGTCTGAGGATGATGATTTCAAGCTGGATGCGCAAGGTGTGTTGAGGTTCCGTAATAGAATTTTTATTCCTGATGATGCAGAGATGAAGAAAGCGATTCTTGAAGAGAGTCATAGGAGTAAGTTGAGTATTCATCCGGGAGCTACTAAGATGTATCAGGACTTGAAGAAGTTGTTTTGGTGGCAGGGGATGAAGTGTGATGTAGCGCAGTTTGTGTATGTGTGTTTAACTTGTTAGAAGTCGAGAGTTGAACATCAGAAGCCTGCAAGGTTGATGCAACCGTTAGAGGTTCCAGAATGGAAATGGGATAGTATTTCAATGGACTTCGTGACGGGATTGCCTAATACCGCAAGAGGTCATGATGCGATTTGGGTGATTGTTGATAGGCTAACGAAGTCGGCTCATTTTGTTCCTACTAACATCACGTATCCAGTACCGAAGTTGGCAGAGATTTATATCCGAGAGATCATAAAGCTGCATGGTGTTCCTCTACGTGTCGTTTCGGATAGGGATCTGAGGTTTACGTCTGATTTTTGGAAGAGTTTGCAAACGGAGTTGGGTTCTAAGCTGAGATTGAGTTCGGCGTATCACCCTCAGACGGATGGTTAGTCAGAGAGGACTATTCTGTCGTTGGAGGATTTGTTGAGGGCTTGTGTTCTGGAGCAAGGAGGTTCGTGGGATGCATACCTTTCGTTGATAGAGTTCACTTATAATAACAGTTACCATTCTAGTATTGGGATGGCACCTTTTGAAGCGTTGTATGGCCGGAGATGTAGGACTCCTTTATGTTGGTATGAATCTGGAGAAAGTGTAGTACTTGGACCTGAAATGGTTCGAGAGACTACTGAGAAGGTGAGATTGATTCGGGAGAAGATGAAAGCTTCGCAAAGTAGACAGAAGAGTTACCATGATAAGCAGAGAAAGAATTTAGAATTTCAAGCAGGTGAGCATGTGTTTCTGAGAGTCACTCCGGTGACCGGTGTGGGACGCGCTTTGAAGTCTAAGAAGCTCACGCCTCGTTTTATCGGTCCGTATCAGATTTGGGAAAGAGTTGGAAATGTTGCTTATAGGGTGGCCTTACCGCCTAATCTTTCGAATTTGCATGATGTTTTTCATGTGTCGCAACTTCGAAAGTATATTTCAGATCCATCTCATGTAATTCATATGGATGATGCGCGAGTACGGGACAATCTCACTGTGGAGACGATGCCTGTGCGTATCGAAGATCGTGAGGTGAAGACTCTAAGAGGCAAGGAGATCGCTTTGGTGAAAGTAGTCTGGTTGGGAGCTGCCGGAGAAAGCATGACGTGGGAGCTGGAAAGCAAGATGCGGGAGTCTTATCCAGAGTGGTTCGAATCTGGTAAATTTTCGAGGACGAAAATATTCTAAGTGGGGGAGAGTTGTACGCCCCAAAATTTAATTAATTATTTAATTGAATTGTTTGGGAATTTAATTGGTAGAAAAATAATAAAATAATAAGAATGCTAGTATATGTGGGCCTATTTAGGGGTTGAGAGCAGTAAAATGAGAAGTGTTAGGGAGGCCCATGATGTAATTCGAATTTAGGGTTTTTCTTATTTAGAAGTTAAAAAAAAAAAAGAATTAGAGAGAAGAGAAGAGAGGGGACGGTGCGAAGAAGGGAGAAGACCTAGGGCAAGCCAAAGACTTCGAATTCTTCAAGGCTAAGGTAAGGGTGGGGTTCTATCTCTATAATTGGGTGTATGAATGGCTCTATGTAGGAAAGTTATGGAACCCTAGGTGTTGTTAAGTTTAGAAAACACTAGTTGTAGGTATTGAACTTTAAAAGATAATGTTAATTTTGATTGATGATTGTTGCCATTTGATGATGTATGAACATGTTTGTTGATGATTGGGAACGAAGAATCCGTCCTGGGCGCCATCTTGTTGTTCGCAGGATTGCTGGGCGCCATGGGCGCCGAATGTGTTGCTGTTTGCTGTGTTGTTCTGGCGCATGGGCGCCAAGGGCGCCAATGTTGTGGCTGCCCAGTTGCTGTTTGCTGTGTTGTTCTGGCGCATGGGCGTCAAGGGCGCCAATGATGTGGCTGCCCAGTTGCTGTTTGTTGTGTTGTTCTGGCACATGGGCGCCAACGGCGCCAATGTTGTGGCTGCCCAGCTGATGTTGCTGTGTTGTTCTGGCGCATGGGCGCCAAGGGCGCCAATGTTGTGGTTGCCCAGTTGCTGTTTGCTGTGTTGTTCTGGCGCATGGGCGCCAAGGGCGCCAATGTTGTGGCTGCCCAGTTGCTGTTCGCTATGTCGTTCTGGCGCATGGGCGCCATGGGCGCCATCTTGCTGTTTGTGTGTTGCTGTCTTGCAGGTTCCTGGCGCGTGGGCGCCAAGGGCGCCAAAACCTAGCCGTCGGGTTGTTGTTCTGTCCTGGGCGCCAAGGGCGCCAACTGTGATGTTGCTGTGTTCCTGGCGCATGGGTGCCATGTCTGGCTGCCCGTTGCTGGTTTTGGGCGCATGGGCGCCAAGGGCGCCAAGATTGGCTGCCCGATTGTGTTGCTGGGCGCCATGGGCGCCAAGGGCGCCAGTTTGGCTGCCCAAACATGAATTTCACATTTGATGCTTGGAATGATGTGTTGATGTTGAATATGTGATTGGGCCCCAAGTTGCCAAAATGTTGAAAGTTGCTAAATTGTTGATGTGTTGCCAAAATGTTGAAAGTTGCTAAATTGTTGATGTGTTGCCAAAATGTTGGAAGTTGCTAAGTTGCTAATTATTGTTGATGATGGTGTACCAAGTTGAATTGCCTCTATTTATTGGCAGGTGGTATGTTGTTGGCCTATGGCCAACGATGATTTCCGATGTTGTTGCGTTGCTATGTAATCGTTGTTTATTGGTTGTGCATTTACATAGCGTCGCATACATAGCATATTTTTACGATGGAGCTATGCTCAAAACACGATGTCCTGGACTGGCAAATTATGATGAAATGATGTTACGATGTTGATGCCTCTATTTATTGACTGGATTTTGGTACCACATGCATTATAGGGCGGTGGCCCTGAGTTGAGTCACATTCCGCATTCATATTGCATACCTATGTGATTGAGATGATGTTGACTGCTGTTAAATGATGAATTGATGCTATAACCTCAACTACATATTGTTTTTCATATGTCTGATTATATAGTGTGATATTTCACCCCTTCGGTTTGAATGTTACCCCGATGTTGGTAACGTGCAGGTAATCACGAATGAAGGATGTTCAACTTCGTTTGATCGAGTCGGTGTCGTCGCTCTGATGTGTAACACTCGAGGGGAATGAACACACGTTTTAATATTGTTGCTATGTTATTTCGTTGTTGAAACTTTAAGTTGTTACGTCGTTGTTTTTGAGCTGTCTTGAGTTGTTAAGACGCCACGTTTATTTGAATTAACTTGTTATGAATCCGCTGCGTAGTAATTAAAGAGAAATTATTTTGAAGACTAAAAGGTTGTTTTGTCGGTTCATCCGAAAGCGCTATGTATCTGTTTTCAAAAGCGAATTAACCCGTCTATTGTTTTCACGAAGCAAATGTGGCACTCCATTGTTTGTTGAAAAGATTTTTATGAACTCTGATTTTGCATTATTTTACCGGATAGATATGGGGTGTTACAACATGCACCCTTGGGCAACAGTCATTCTATGAATTAACAGAACAAAGCGATAAGTAGTGCCAGGTCTCTTAGCCCGCGCGGTCAGGACCTTCATAAAATCGCTCTAAAACAAGCCTATACATATGCAAATCAAATAGACGGCAATAGCAATCAAACAAACCAAGCAAATTAATTACATAAAGAGGGGCCTTTCAGCAGTTCATCAAAAGGGGCACAAAGGCCAAAGTAAAGATATGGCACGCAGGACAGAAAAGGTCCACAAAAGTCACGCGGGCCAACCAAACAAGGAAGAAAATCAAACGGTAGCCTCAGAGTCAAGCGAATCCATCACCACATCTTGACGTCCGACATCAGCATTTGACACACTGACCTCCGGCTCCTGTACCAAGTCAACTAGATCTTCACCCACGATCGGAGGCTCCTGGGGACCAGTCACAGTGCCGAAGGGAACATCTTCAACTGGTTGCTTCACTTCTCTTTGTGCCTCCTCTTCTTCCTCGGTCGGCGCATCAACCAACTGGCCCCCAACCACAATCTTGTCCAAATCCATGCCGAAGTGTCAATGCCTGGGAACAAAGCTTCGATTTGAGAAACAACAATGTTGAAGCCGCTATCGAAGTTGCTAACACACTCCAACTTGCACTCCTCATAGGCAACTCACAGAAGCTGATACCTCAGACTCCGGAACCACAATTGCCTCAGCCTCCTTCAACTTCGCCTCGGCAGCTTCCAGCTTCTCGTTGGCCGACCGGAGATCAACCTCCAAAGTTTTGACCTTAGCCGAAGACTCCTTAGCTTCCTCGACAGCCTCGACTGTTTTCCCTCCAACATGCTCTTGTTACTTGCAAACTTCCGCACATCAGCATGAAGATCGGCTACCTTAGCCTTAGCCCTCTTTAGATCCTTCTTCAACCGTCCGGCTTCCTCCACCGATTGCCTAAAGGAAGTCTCCACGAGGTATAAGCCTAGATGGCCACCATAGCAGGACCAAAACCCATGGTGGTGGCCCTCTCTTGGTCACCGGGTGGGATCACTCCATTGAGCACCCGACTAAGGCGATACCGGGATACCGACAGTGGCAGTGGTAACAAACTTCAGATGCTTGCGCCAAGAAGGGTCAGAAGGAGGATCGGCAGGACCAGTGTGGACCAAGGCAGCAAGGCCTGGAGCATCCGACTTCCTCTTCTTGCCAGGTTGTTTGATGGGAGAAGCCTCCTGTGACGCACAGCCGTCCGGAACCTCAACAACAGGTGGGGGAGGAGTAGGAATTGTAGAAGTATTGACTGGAGTGATAACATCAGAGTATCCCAGTCTCCGCCTCTGCTTGGCCCGAAGGCGCTTGCGCTCGACCACACTCATGGAAGACATACCAGAAGAATCTGGAAGAAAAGAAAAAGACCGGTTAGTACCCAGGCATAGCCAAAAGGGATCAGAAGGAAAAGAAAATTACTCAGGTATGAAATAATTGCTGTTTCCAAATTCTCAGTATTTAACAGGAGAGTAGACTTGACTGGTGCACCCTGCCAAAGTCGCTCTATGTCTGGTATTTAGAAGGATCACGCTCATCTATCAAGCGCCCATTTCGAGGCCTACGAGTCCAAGAGAAGGGAAACCGCTCCTCGCCTTGCTCGTCAATCAGTAGTGTGGGACAAGATGGATCTGCCTCCAACAAAAAGAAGCTATCCTTGAAATGCTTATAGCTACTTTTGTAAACGACAATGAAGGGATGCCAAGGGATGTTTCACAGAGAAACCCAGGACTGTGGCCTCTTAGACTGCACCCTAAAGAAACTCAAGAATTTCTCCGCTGTTGGCTCTATTCTCAAACACTCGCACAAAATTTCAAACACCCGTGAGGAAGCCCAACCATACGGATGAAGTTGAGTAGGGGCGACGTTCAAGGTATACAACATTGCGTAGTAGTAGGGAGAAAGAGGAACCCTAACACCAAGATCCTTAAACAAATTTTTGTACATATAAGTGGTGGGAGGGGCTTCGGCCGCCGCAAGGATATGGTTGACACGTTCCGCAAGGCTAGCCGGGCGAGCAACGACTGCGGCAGTATCTATGGGATGACAGAAAAGTCCCTGAACCTCCTCATCAGTGCCAAGGTCAGAGGAAGCATCCTTAACTTCGTCTTTCACCCATCAGTAGGGAGCCGCCGGGTCAAAAACCTCCTCTTGCTCCGAACCAGAATCATCAGACATACCTAAAAAGGAAAGTTGCTCAAGTTCAGAAATCAAATGCTTCCCCTACCCACAAAGGACTTAACACACCTACCACTACAAGTCTCCTTGTCACAGATAAGCAAGAAGATTGAAACAAGAGCATACCTTGATTCGAACGAGATGAGGAGGCGCTAAACTGAGTACAAGAACAAGCACCAACAAAAATGGCGGGAATGGCTCGCAGGGAAAGAGAGGCGAAAAGCGAAGAGACAATAGAGAAGTGGTGAAAGTGGAAACGGTGAGTGGAAAGGAGTATTTATAAGCCACTTCAAAAATACACGAGCGGTCGCGATCACCCAAGCAACAGTTCATCCAATGGCGCGACAGGGGGGCACGAGATGGATGGCACAGATCAACGAACCTTTTCGCATCCCACCGTTAGATGAAGACACCCGTCGATTCACGAATAGAGACGCCGTGATGTGACCCCTCTTGGGAACAGGCGCAATAATCACACGTCACACGTCACGCCGCATCAATCAAATCAAGTGTGAGCTACACAAAACCGAACGACGCCAAAAGACCGATTGGTCATAATACAAAATACGAAGGTATGACTTCACATTCAAAACCTTTCCATTACTTCACAAAAAACAGGTAACGAGGCATCATGCATTAAAACATAAATTACATGTGTGAACATATGTGTATAAGAACCCTAATCCTAAGGCTGACCGGTCCATCACCTCCTCGTGGCCGGAGCCTCCTTTTGTGTTTTTGTTCGCAGCAAATCCTCCCGAGTCGAGCACCCGGTAGAAGAGCCCAAGAAGACTCTCCCAATACAAGTGTGCACCTATGAAAGGTCCTCGGACAAGATCATGTAACTACACCCCCAATGTCCAGGGCACCTTCAGGAATGACCCAAAGACGAGGGCCCGGAAAAAACCAACACCGCCCTGACTGCCTCAAGAGACTCCTCTTCCCAGAACTCCAACGAGAAGCGGGGGTGGGCCGGGGGAGGACGAATCCCCTCCCACAGATCAAAGACTCCCGCCTCGAGTCCTCTGGTACTCCCGCTGAGCATTACAGCACCTGCAGGATTACTCAGGGAACTCAAAGAACGAAACCTGATCCCATGCACCAGAGCAACCATATAGAAGAAGAGAAGCAAGGAAGAACTGAAGCACTTACACAAAGGAACCCTTCCCCCTCACACACACACACACAGATATATATATATATATATATATATATATATAGGGAGATAGGGTCGGTTACAAGATCAACATTTATGAAGAACGCAAAAAACGACAGTCAAACGAGAAAATCGAAGCAGTCAGGTCAAAGGGTCAAAGGTCAAACGGTCCAAACATCTGTCTAATCAATGAGTCAGAATCAGCAAAACCAAGGAACACCGACTACTGGCCATGGAACTAGGCGATTGGATCTTTCCTACTTAAACCGAAGTGCTAAGCGCCGAAGACCAAGTCGAGATGAACTGAAGGGATACAACACAGCTGAGCTCCACTTGTTTGAACGACTTCGCGCTCCGCGGCCGCCGCTCAAAGGGCTCTGTTCCCATCCGGACCGGACGGTTCCTACATCCGCTCGGCTCTCGAAGGACCTTCCCTGAAGACTGACCGATCGACCAGAAATATCTTGCCTCTACCTCTCCTAGAAAATAATGAAGCATAATCAAGGGGAAATATCTGTGATTTCCCTCCCCCTGTCTGTAACGGTCAACTCGGCCATTAAATGTATTTTACTACCATTAACGAGCCTTGTAACATAAATACAGCCCTGAGAGGCCAATAAACGGATACCCATCCTCTTTTTCCACAATACAACTGTGTAATCTCTGAACGCGTGTTCGGTCCTTTCTTAACAAGAGAAACCGACCGTAACATATCTATATTTATTTCGTTTTCTTGAATAAGTTTAAGAATCAAACAAATTTCTTTTTAGAAAATTGGCTGCTTTTTATGAGTGTTTAGAAAATTGTGTTTGAAAACTCTTTCCATTTTACTATTTTCGAATGTGAAAAAGAAAAGCACCAAATTGATCATCCACTTTTAAATTTTCAGTTTCAAAGTCTCTTGAAAACACGTGTTGCACAATTTTCATTAATGACTAAATAGGTAAATAATTTACAATCATTTTTTCTTTCTTATTCAATAACTGATAAACATTTAACTAAATAAATTATTCAACAAATGCTTTATTGCTTACCTAATGTTTCAGACTGGGCCAAGAGGCCCAATGCACTTAAGAAACGGCTCAAAGAGCAATCACAACCGGCCCGAACGAACTGATCCCGAAATGAACGCCCCAGATCGCTCCGATTCGATCCAACGGCTCAGATCCGGGTCCGCTTATCTCATTTGTATCTCTCACCGACTTCTGATTGCTGACTTTGGCATCAGAGTGTCTGCAGGTACCCACCCCTTCCGAGTCCATCCTCGGAAGAAAGCGACATTGAAAAGGACAACCTCGGAAGATTTCGACCCTGAAGACATTCTTTCGACCTCGAGTCGAGGAGAAGACTATACAGAGACATCAAGTAACAACCATTGACCCAGGATCCGAGATCCGAAGTCACGTACTGAACATTGGCGCCCACAATGGGAGTTGATCGTCATCTCTCACCAAATCAAAGTCCTTTCTCATGGCTCCGCGAGGACGACCTCCGACTCGCAATCAACCTCGCCCGCAAGTCCTTTCTCATGGCTCTGCGAGGACGACCTCCTTTCTCATCGAAGTCGGACCCGTACGGGGTCAGACTCCCGAAGGTCATGTACAAGAGCTCCTCGTCGAGCCGGCGCAGTCTACACCACTCCTTTCACCACCGCCGGCTGCCGAGGCAATTTCGGTACCGGTCCAGGCGGTGAACCATATTCTCGACCTCCTAGACAGGCGAAGTCAGGTTATCGCCCAACCGGAGTTACGACTCACCCAGATGGAACAAGAGGTTGCCGCTGTCCGAGCCAACACTACCGCAGCATCGTCCCCACCTCTTAACAATTCCCTTATGCAGAACACTATCATCTCTAAACGACAACGCTCTCCGCCTCGGAGGAAAGTCAGTCACCGACGTCATGGCTCGCGCTCTCCCCGACTCTGCCTAGCTCGAGTCCAAGCCATACGTCTTCATACGGCTCCTCATCTTCTCGTTGTGCATCCCCACGTCGGAGGCGATCTCCACGCAAGAAAGACCATTCCCCTCGCCGAGGCAACGCCCCGCGCCCAAGGAAGACTCCTTACATATGTGAGATTGCCATTTGCAAGGTGCCGAGATCCTTAGAGAAGTTGCTGCAATTGAACATGTATGACGGTACAGGCGACCGGGATGAGCACATGGACACCTTTGATCTGATGATGCAGTATAAGAACGCAACAGATGATGTGAAGTGCAAGATCTTCCCGCTCTCGCTGAGTAAGGCAGCACTGTCATGGTTTAGAGACCTCAAACCCGGTTCCATCTACTCCTGGGAATAGCTGGTCTGAGTATTCTCGACACGCTTCACAGCCTCCAGGATGAAGCTGAAATCCGCAGACGTGCTTAAAGAAGTGAAACAGGGGAGAACAAGACCCTAAGAGACTACATTGAAAGGATCTAAGGAAGCGAACAGCGTCAGCGACTTGGGAAGGAAGCGAACAGCGTCAGCGACTTGGGAGATGATATAAGACTTCTAATCATGAGGCACGGGCTCCGCAAGAAGAGCCTGTTCCAGATCGACGTCGGTATATGCCGACCCCGAAACCTCGAAGACTTCCTGCGACGAGCCCAGAGGTTTTATCGACTACAAAGAAGACGACCTCACTGACGAAGCTGTACAGGAATCCGCCCCGGCGAAAGGGGCCGAGATGGGGAAAGCCTCCAAGAAGGAATCGGTGGGAACTTCCTGGGAAAGACGACCCCGGTTCACAGAATACACCGAGCTGAACGAGGTAAAGTCCAAGATCCTAGATGAGTGAGCAAATACCGATTTCAAGGATCGGAGTTGGCCATCCCGTCTAGTGCAAAGGAAGAACACGGACAAGAAGAAATATTGTCGATACCACAAGAGTCACGGGCACGACACTAACTGTAACACCCCGGTATTTTTAACATGTAAAAATACCCAAGGGTACCATCATAAGATAATCAGAGGTATAAAATTCCTGCATAGATACTGAACACTGCAATATAGTTCTCGCTGAGTAACAACAAAACAGTCTTAAATACAAATAAGACCGAACAGGTTCCTTGACCATAATCTTCAGCAAACTATAGTGCTCAATATCATACAAGAAAGCGGAATAAAATTATAATACCAATACAATGAGTTGTAATACATAGACAACATAAAGGAAGTGCAAACTTAAGCATAAAGCTAAGCTATCAGCAACCAGTCCGAGCTCAACTTACTCGTGCCTCTTGGATTTCCGCTGTCCCTGTGTCTCTGTAAAACAACAACATATAAATAGTGAGACACAATCTCAGTGAGTTCTACCGAGACCCCTACTAACGCTCTCGGTCCGTTAAAAACATTTTTAAGATTTGACACAACACCGAACGCAATCCACTTGCTAATCCCGGTGAACCATACAATAAGGCTTCGACCTAGTAAGACACCGACTGCAATCCACTTGCGTTTCCCGATGAACTAGCATCCTAGGCCTTTCTACGCACCACCAGCCGCAATCCGATTGCATCTTCTGGTGAACATAGTACAATAACTTTTAACACAACACCGGCCGCAATCCACTTGCATCTTCCGGCGAACCCCATAACCAATAGTGTTTCCTAATGGCACAGAGCCTAGGGTAAGGGTTCATGACTTCCCCGCCTAGTATGTCAACATGGGTCGTCACCCAAACTCGATATAATATATATATCTACAGACACATGAACTCAGAGTTCGTTACCTCAGACAATCAATTGAACATTTAGTTCATTTAAATTATACTTAACCACGTAGGACTCATAGTCCGCTTTGTTATCAATAAAACATATCCGCACACGTGTACTATTGTTCGGCTTTTCGAAAGAATTTCAACTTCAAAAGTATTTTATAAAACCCTTTTGAAACATACCAAAAATCATGGCATTATAAGCCTAATATCATTATAGAAGGGTTAGGAAAGGATTAGGAGAGGATTGGAATCGATCGGGATCGTTTCGGGCAGGTTTGGAAAATTTGGGCAGAACACAGCGCACGGTTCGTGCGCCCATACACACGGGTCGTGCGCCCTGTACTGCATTTTTGAAATCAGAAACAGAACGACACGCACGGCTCGTGCGCGTGGGACGCACGGGTCGTGCGCTTTTGACAGCATTGCATTTTATCCCGTTTTCGCATTTTTCGTCGTTCCGACCAATTTCGATACCTGTTCCAGTCCAGTCCCAACATAAAAACAGTCCAAAAACATGCTCAAACAATAATGATCATCAATCAATCAATCCAAAAACCAATTGGACATAAAACGCGGTTTTCGTACAAAATACTGTTTTGACAACGAACCAAAACGGAAACACATTTCACAAATTAAGTTCATTAATTTAAAAACCTAAACGCGAGTAAAACTCACCCTTGAAGCGTGAGCCACGTGCGAGCCGAAATCACCGAGTAACCACACGAACGCTCCCCGCTCCGGCGACACCCAATCCGCTTCCAAAGCTTTCCACTCGATCACGAAACCTCTTTTTGACCGAAATACTGACTTCCTCGAAATCTTCAACCTCTAACCTCCATGACACTATTCATCATCTTCAACCTCCAAAACTACTATTCATCCATAACCCCAAATCTTTGATTTTCAACCCCAAATCACCCAACTAGCTTCCAATCTTTCAATCGAACATCCTTCACCGATCCATCATCCTTGGGTTCGCGCCAAACACAATCCTAAGCTTCAACCATCGAACCCTCACTTTTAAGCTCAAACTCGAAAATGGTGGATTTGAGGAGAGTGAGTTGATGATGAAGATTTTGGTGCCAAAACGAAGAGGAAGTAGCGCTGAACGTTTTTCGTGTTGGAAGGAAGTCGTTTTGATGAGCCGAATCCCCCCCTTTTTCCTCTTCTTCCTCCTCACCATTTTTTCTCTTCTCCCTTCTTTTCTCTCCTTTCCCTCTCTGTTTCTCTTCTCTCGCTGCTTTCTTTCTTTCTTTTAATTAATTCTTTTCTTCTCTTCACTCACACACATACACGCACACACATACATTTATTTAATATATAAGTGTTAACGTGGTCAAATTACCATATTGATCTAAATCTCTTATTTCGATTCCAAAACTTCCTTGATCCGTATTATCCGGTTAACGATCCGATGACAACCAATAATTAATTTTAGCACTCAATAAATTTACCAGTCAAGTACTAAATTAATTTTTAATTGGGTTAACACCCAAATAATTCATACCTTCTCAGTTGTTTCTCGCACAATCTCAGGCCCCAACACTGCACTCTCCCCAGATTCATACCAACACAACGGAGTCCTACATCTCCGACCATACAACGCCTCAAACGGTGCCATACCAATACTAGAGTGAAAACTGTTGTTATAGGTGAACTCTATCAACGAAAGATGAGAATCCCATGAACCTCCCTGCTCAAGAACACATGCTCTCAACAAGTCCTCTAACGACTGAATAGTCCTCTCCGTCTGACCATCTGTCTGCGGATGATAAGCGGAGCTCAACCTCAACTTAGAACCCAAAGCTTCCTGCAAACTTTTCCAAAACTCAGATGTGAATCTTGGATCTCTATCAGACACAATACTAAGCGGAACGCCATGCAACTTCACAATAGTTTTGATATAGATTTCTGCCAACTTTGGAACTGGATAAGTCATATTAATTGGTAAGAAATGAGCAGACTTAGACAACCTGTCCACAACCACCCATATAGCATCAAACCCTCTCACTGTATTTGGCAAACCAGTTACAAAATCCATGGAAATGCTATCCCATTTCCATTTCGGAATCTCTAATGGTTGCATCAACCCCGCAGGCTTCTGATGCTCAATCTTAGATTTCTGACAAGTCAGACAAGAATACACAAACTGTGCCACATCCTTCTTCATACCAGGCCACCAGAACATTTTCTTCAAATCTTGGTACATTTTCGTAGCTCCTGGATGAATACTCAACTTGCTCCTATGGCTCTCCTCAAGAATCATTCTCTTCATCTCAGCATCGTCAGGAATGCAGATCCTATCTCTGAATCTCAATACACCTTGGGAATCTAACTTGAATTCTCCATCCACATCTTGATCATTCACAACTAACAGGTCTACCAACTTTACATCTAACTTTTGGGCTTCTCGGACACTAACCAAAAATTCATTGCCGACCTTCAACATCCCCAATCTGACACTCCGCGGTGTCACTTCACAAACCAGACTCATGTCCCGAAACTGCTCAATCAATTCTAACTCTTTCACCATCATAGCCAACATATGCAAACTCTTCCGACTTAAAGCATCAGCCACGACATTAGCTTTGCCGGGGTGATAGTTCAAGCCGAAATCATAATCCTTCAGCAATTCTAACCAACGTCTCTGTCTCATATTTAGCTCATTCTGATCAAACAAGTATTTCAGACTCTTATGGTCACTAAACACTTCAAATCTGGTACCATACAGATAGTGCCTCCAAATTTTCAGCACAAACACAATTGCAGCTAGCTCCAAATCATGAGTAGGGTAGTTCTTCTCATGGGTCCTCAACTGTCTGGACGCATAAGCTACTACCTTACCCTCTTGCATCAATACACCTCCCAAACCCATCTTGGAAGCATCACAATATACTACAAACGGTCGATCAGGAACAGGCAAAGTCAAAACGGGCGACGTAGTCAACCTCTTCTTCAACTCATTGAAGCTCTCCTCACAGCGAGCATCCCACACAAAAGCTTTTCCCTTACATGTCAATTGAGTCAACGGAAGTGCCAATTTCGAGAAACCTTCAATAAATCTCCTGTAATAACCAGCTAATCCCAAGAAGCTTCTAATCTCTGTAACTGACTTCGGGCTCTCCCATTGGGACACAGCATCAACCTTGGCTGGGTCCACAGCTATACCATTACCAGAGATAATATGACCAAGGAAACCTACTTCATTCAGCCAGAACTCACACTTAGACAATTTTGCATACAATTTCTTTTCTTTCAACACTTCTAGCACTAACCTCAAATGTTCTGCGTGCTCTTCGTCTGTCTTAGAGTACACCAGAATGTCGTCAATAAACACAACTACAAACCGATCCAAGTAACTATGGAAGGTACGATTCATGTACTCCATAAACACACCCGGCGCATTGGTAACACCAAACGGCATAACAGAATACTCATAGTGCCCATATCTCGTTCTGAAAGCGGTTTTCTGAATGTCTTCATCCTTTACCTTGATCTGGTGATAACCTGACCTCAAATCGATTTTACTAAACACCTTAGCATCTACCAACTGGTCCATCAGATCATCAATTCTGGGAAGCGGATACCTGTTCTTTATTGTCACTTTGTTCAATTGCCTATAATCGACACAAAGTCTCATACTCCCGTCCTTCTTTTTCACTAACAATACCGGAGCACCCCACGGTGACACACTTGGTCTTACAAATTTCTTCTCAAGCAGCTCTTCTAATTGCTTTTTCAATTCAGACAACTCTGAGGCTGACATTCGGTACGGTGCCATAGACACAGGCCTAGTACCAGGTATAAGATCAATGGCAAACTCAACCTCCCTCTCTGGCGGAACACTTGGAATTTCATCCGGGAACACTTCGGGAAATTCACACACTACCTGAACCCCTTCAATGATCGCCTGATTCTCAGCAGACAATGACGCCATCAAAGCAAACAGATGAACTCCCTCTTTCATTACCTTATGCAAATGACCAGCAGGCAACAGCACTGATTCTTCCTCTTTGGGAGGAAGGAAACTCACAGATCTCCGGAAACAATTAATATGCACATGGTTAAATACTAACCAGTCCATACCAAGAATGACATCCAACCCTCCCAACGGCAAACAAATTAGATCAACAAGAAAGTCTCTGCCGAAGATTGACAGAGGGCACTTAGCACACACAAGAGAGGTAGTTACTGAACCCTTAGCTGGAGTGTCAATAACCATCTCTCTCATCATAGAAGATAAAACAAGGTCCAATTTCTCAGCACACAAAGCAGCAATAAACGAATGCGTAGCACCAGTATCAATAATAGCAATCAAAGGAATACCATTAATAAAACATGTACCTCTAATCTCGTTAGTATCCTCTGATCCTGCTAGAGCAAACACTTTTCCATGGGACTTCTCTTTCTTCGGCTTAGTACACTTAGTACTAATATGACCTGATTCCCCGCAATTGTAGCACACCACATCCCTTTTCTCACATTTCGCAGCCACATGACCCTCTTTACCGCACTTGAAACATTTATTATCTGAGCAGTCAAAACTCTTGTGACCCGGTTTGCCACACCTGTAGCACACAACCTTCGCAGGGGCATCTCCCCCACTTGTTTTCTTATTATCAGCATACCTCTGCTTACCTTTACCCGCTAGAACCTCATATGGCTTACCCCGATTCTGAAATTTACCTCTCAGATCCCTCATGACCTTAGAATGAGCATTACTATCATCCTCATATATCCTGCAACTGTCGATCAAATCAGCGAATACCCGAATCTTCTGGTACCCTACAGCTTTCTTGATATCAGCCCTCAGTCCATTCTCAAACTTAATACACTTTGAGAACTCAGAATCAGCATCAGCATAATGGGGATAGAACTTAGCCAATTCAGTGAACTTGGCAGCATACTCTGTCACTGACATGCTTCCTTGCTTTAGCTCAAGGAATTCTATTTCTTTCTTACCTCTCACATCTTCAGGAAAATACTTCCGCAAGAACTCTCTACGGAAAACAGCCCAAGTTATCTCTTCATTGGCAGTTTCTAATCTCTGCCTCACCTCCATCCACCAATCATCAGCTTCCTCTGCCAGCGTATGGGTACCATACCTGACCTTCTGCGCATCATCACAATCCATGACCCGGAATATTCTTTCAATCTCTTTCAGCCATGCCAAAGCACCATCTGGATTATACTTGCCCTTAAAGACAGGTGGGTTCTCTCTCTGGAACGTAGCCAAATTGCGCGTCCCATCATTAGCAGCACCGGGTATATTACCCATCGCCCCGGCTATAGCCTGCAAGGCAGCAGCAAGTGCAGCATCGTCCCGTCTGGCCATTCTAGCACTGCAACAGGAAACAAAATTCAGAAACGAGTAACAAACTCAATGTTACTCAACACGACGACTCGACTACCGGCCGGACAGACCGAACTGCTCTGATACCACTAATGTAACACCCCATTTCTAATAACTTAGCTTTTAAATAAAATCAGAGTCTCTTTTTTTTTTTTTTTGAAAACAATTCAAGCGAGTGCTACATTTACTCCATAATATCAAGATACATAACACCGTAAGGAAGGTTCAGTTCGCATCACTAAAACCAATCACCACCAGCAGCGGAATAATAAAGAGTTCAAAAATTAAAACCAATACATCACCAACAAAGTCTAGCAGTTTTAAGAAAATAAAGCATAAACATAGGACACCCCCCCTGGTGCTACGTATCAGAGCGTGACACTTCCTACCAGACGAAGGCATACAGGAAACCTTCACTCATCATTACCTGCACGTTGCCGACATAAGAAGCAACATAAAGGCAGTAGGGTGAGTCTCTTTTCATAATTAATAACATATGAGAATTAAGCAATGCGTAGGAAAAAGGAAACCAAGCACACCAACTCACAACAATGGGTCAATCACATGGACATTCTATATTCCAAACAGCACTACACAATATATGATTATGCATGTAATGCAACCCAAACTCCACGGGTACATGCATGTCGGATCCGTCACCAAATACAAATAGGCCGTAGCCTCTGCTCACCAAATAAAATTAGGCCGTAGCCTCTGCTCACCAATAATGCACATGCTCATGAGGTGTTATGGAGAATGCATCACAACACACCACAATCAATCAATTCACCATTTTAAATTCTAATCTCACCATAGTGCATTATTTAACTCACCAAATTAAAATTAGGCCTAAGCCTCTGCTCACCAATCTCACCTCATCATCACTCACCATTTCAGCTCACCACCCACACCAACACCAATTCAAAAAGACCAACACAGGACATTGACACGACGTAGGGAAAATGGATAAAAATAGCCATTTGGACACTTGAACACCTTCAGCCAGGAACACCAGTAAAAATAAATTATTTTTGCATAAAATTGAGACTATTGGATAGGCACTGAAATTAGCTTCAAAACGCATTTTGAACCGTTGAATTTGGATAACCGAGTCAAAAGTTACGTTAAAAACAATTTAGGAAAAATGTTAGACATCCTGGAAACTGGCGCATGGGCGCTGGGCGCCCAGGGGCAACACAGCGCTTGGCGCATGGGCGCTTGGCGCCCAGGAGAGGCAACACGCACAGGCGCATGGGCGCTGGCGCCCAGGAACAACACGCGCAACAGCGCACAGGCGCTAGGCGCTTGGCGCCCAGGAACAACACGCGCACATAGGCGCTGGGCGCTTGGCGCCCAGGAACAACACGCGCACATAGGCGCTTGGCGCCCAGGAACAACACGCGCACATAGGCGCTGGGCGCTTGGCGCCCAGGAACAACACGCGCACATAGGCGCTGGGCGCCCAGGAAGGCAACAAGCGCATAGGCGCGCCCAGGGAACACAGCAACATGGCGCCCAAGCACTAGGCGCCTAAGACCATCATGCTACAAATTTTATTTTTCTTCGAAATTAATTTTACACGAGCCAAATGCTCAGAACAGGAAAACCCAATAATATTTTCATCAAAAATTGAACATCATTTTTGGCGCCCATGCACTAGGCACCTAGTGAAAACACACAACTCAACTCCTTTGTTGCCCAAAATCAGTTTTCATGAGCCATTTTACCTGAGTCTAAAAACCTGAAAACAATTTTCGCAAAACTATCACCCGGACTTTGGGGCCCTTGGCGCCCATGACACAAGCAACATGTGCCAAAACTGGCAGCACAGGAACACAGAATGGCAACACAGGCAACAGACACAGCAACACAGATTGGCAACACAGGCAACAGGCACAGCACTTAGTGACACAGAATAGCAACACAGGGCAACAGAATTTTTGGAAACAGGCGCAGCACACTGCTGGGCGCCTGGCGCCCATGACTAGGCGCAGAACCAAAAAAAAACAGCAACAATGCATATGGCGCCCAAGGCGCCTAGGAGCTTCAAAATTCAGAATTTTTCAATTTTAAACACCAAATTAAATTCACCAAACACCCAATCATATATGTATAATTCAATCATCATCATGATCCTCAATTTTCACCAAGTAAACATCAACAAATCATATTCTCAAACATGTGTCATGCGAATCACTTAGCAACAATTCAATTCACCAATTATACGAATTCAACATGAGCAATTCCTAATCAAGTATCACAACACTATAATTTACTCATCAAAACAACAATTCGTTCATGGAAAATTATTCTAGAACCCTAACCCTAAGCATCACTAATTCGCATATCTATTAAGAACAAAAAGAGGACCCCCTAACCTTATGGAAAATCGAATTGCTAGCCAAGCTCCAAGGGAAGAATGCAAGCCACCAATGAGCCTCCTCCTCTTCTCTATGTGCTTCGCCTTCTCCTCTTCTTCTCTCCTTCTCTTCGCAACTTTCTCTTCTCCTCTCTCTACGTTACTTTCTTTTCTTTTTTCCCACTTGAGTCAAAATGAAACTAGCTTCTAAGACCCCTTGAGAGTCGAATTACTTGACTAAGCAATGGGCCACGGGCCTAATTGTGGATCACGGGCCCTTGCTCGCACCACCTAAATAGTGTCACCATCTCCTAATAAAATAAAATAAAATAATTAAACTTGAACTATATAATTAAATTAAATAAATATTGTAAGCCTTAAATAACTTAATTAAATAAATAATTAAATTATTTTGGGGCGTTACACTCATGACTTCTGTAACGCCCTAAATATTGAATTAATTTATTTAATTGAGTATTTAGGAATTTATTTAATTTATTGGATATAATTTAATTAATTAAAATTATATTAATTTTATGTTGGCGGTATTAGGAAAAGCAGGCGCCACTTGAATGAACTTGGGCTTAAGTGAAAAGCCCAAGCCCATGATCCATAAGCTATGCGAAGTGGCTAGGTCAAGTGGAGTTAGGATTTTGGTTGTCATTTGCGAAATTGGGAGAAGAGAATAGGGAGAGTGAGGGAGCCGTGGAGAATAGAGAGGAGGAGAAGAGGTCGCGACTCAAGTGGAGCTAAGGGACGTGATCCGTTGCTGTGGTTTTGTTCGTGACTGTCTCTAGGGCTTCCGTTCTTCAAATCCAAGGTAAGGGTGAGCGTTTCGATTTAATATAATTGAGTATGTGATGGGTTTTTGTGGGGTTTTTGGTGTTGTTGTGAATTTGAGGTGAGTATGCGTAAAATTGATGAAGAATTGAATAATTTATGATGTTGTTTGATGAATGGTTGATGTTGTCATGTGTAATTTCGTGCTTTTGATGTTTGATGATGGTTGGGAAGGAATTATGATGTGATCATGCTGATTTTCGTGTAAAAGAAATTCTACTGCATGTAAACTATTCGATGAAATGGCCGTTGTGCACATGTGGGGTGTTTTGGGTGAAACTTCGAATTCTGGGCATATTTTACCGTGCCATCTTTTGCATTCGCGTGCCCAAATTCAATTTTAAACATTTTGGCTCGAGTGGTTTTATTTTTTCACGTGTCATTTTGGAGTTGTCCCGGTGGGTGTTGTCGTTGTGCACATGTGGGGTGTTTTGGGTGAAACTTCGAATTCTGGGCATATTTTACCGTGCCATCTTTTGCATTCGCGTGCCCAAATTCAATTTTAAACATTTTGGCTCGAGTGGTTTTATTTTTTCACGTGTCATTTTGGAGTTGTCCCGGTAGGTGTTGCCGTTGTGCGCATGTGGGGTGTTTTGGGTGAAACTTCGAATTCTGGGCATATTTTACCGTGCCATCTTTTGCATTCGCGTGCCCAAATTCAATTTTAAACATTTTGGCTCGAGTGGTTTTATTTTTGCATGTGTCATTTTGGAGTTGTCCCGGTGGGTGTTGCTGTTGCTGTATATGACATCAAGATCTTGCTGTTTCTTTTAAAATAAAAGTGCTGCTGTTTGTAAAATAAAAAGGCTGCTGTTTTTTTTCATAAATTATGTTGCGGGTTGCTGTTTTAATTGACGTATGAGCTGCTGCATTTTTTTTAAATAAATGTGTTACAATTTTATAAAAATGGGTGGCTGTTTTATCTATGTTGTAGCGTGTTTTGCTGCCGTTTTCGCTTCTGTTGCAGCGCGTTTTTGCCACTTTTTTACTGTTGTTTTAGGGCGAAAAATACTGCTGTTTCTGTGTCGTTTTATTTCTGTTTTCGATGCTGTCATGCGCTAAAGAGCTGCTGTTTTTCCTCTCTGATTTATTACTGTTTTTGGTGCTGTCACGCGCCTAAAGAGCTACTGTTTTCACTTCGTTTTGTCGCTGGTTTGCACTGAATTTTCTGCGGTTTATGTAAATGAAAGGGGCGTGTTGATGTGGCTGTTTTTGTAAACAAAAAGGCTGATGTTTTATTTCTGTTTTCTCAATTTAAATGTGATATTTATGATGATGATGTGGTATAATTGTGATGGGTATGACGAGTACACTCTATGAGTGTTTTATGACGATGATGACGAGGACTCCAGGTGAGTGATTTGGTGTTGCACATGTGTCCATAGCGTCTCATAGCATGTGCATATTATGACGAATAGGCTTCGGCCTCTTATTGACGTAAAATAGTGACGATGTGCCCATAGTGGCTTATTTATGACGAGAATGGTACCATCATGCATATACCCAGGCGTGGGTTGCATTTCCATGCACATACATGATTTATGACTTGTGGGAAAAAGTTGTGACTTGAGTTAGTGTTTAGTGACGATGATGTTGGTGGTGATGACGATGTTGTATGATTGTTTGCTCACATTACTCTGTGTTGACTCCCAATCATATGATGTAAGTTAGGCATTTTTAGGACCAATTGTGCAGGGTTTTCATTGTATAACAGTCATTATCTGGGATTTAGTTCAGTTTTAGATCATTGTAGTAGGAAGTTCAATTGTAAGTTATTCCTTCACTTTTGGAGCTAAATGGGACTTGAAGACCTCTTAAGTGGTTGTGGCATCTTTCGGCGAATCAGACACTTGCCCGGAAATGCAGCAATTTGGAGGAATTTGCATAGTCAAAACTTTCTGTTGATTTTCGCGTCGCCACCAGGAGGGTTCGCGACGCGATCCGGAGGAATTTTACCAACCAGAACTTTCTGTCATTCTTCGTGTCGCGACCAGGAGGGTTCGCGACGCGACCAGGAGGGTTCGCGACGCGACCTGGAGCAGTTTTGCGAGGCCTGAAGTTTCTGTCATTTGTCGCGACGCGACGGACACGGACCGCGTCGCGATGGTGCGTGAAAATTAGGGTTTTTAAAGCAGTTTCAGGAATTTTTGAGGGGACTTCGTTTTTGGGATTTGGAACCACGTTTTGGAGCAGCTGGAGGTGCGATTTTGGAGCCTTCTCACCACTTGGGGACAAGGGATTGAAGGTTCTAATGTCTTCCTTTATGATTGTTTTCTATTTGATGTTGGTTTCCACTCTTAGGATGATTTGTAACTAATTCTCTTAGATTAGGGAGAGATGAATCTCCCAATCCTATCATGTGAACCATTGCTCTAGTTAATTCAGTTGTTATTCAATTTACTTGTCTAATTAACTATGTTCTTAACGCTTTTCAATTACATATGATAATTGCGATGATCCAGGCTAGTGATTGCATAGGGATATGAATTAGTAGCTGGAAATTGGGTATTTAGATCACATGCTAGTAATCATCATAGGAATATGTGGTAGCTTATGTGAATTCATTATAATTCTTAATCTTTATGCGTTACCCTCTGACACGACTCACCTAAGGAATTAGGGTAACTCTTAGGGTAATAGGGGTCTTGAGACAAGGAATTGCCCTTGACCTAAATTAGTGAATTGAATCTAGAAATTGAATAATTAACTTGGATTGACTGAGGTTCATGTGATAGGCGAGGTGAGAGGATTCGATCCCTAGTCGTTTTTCTCGCATTATTAACTCACGTTCGTGTTCTGTTACCAGTTACTCAATTTATCAAATATCTACAATCTACGAATTTACAATTTTGCTATTGTTGTCAACGCGCAATCCCTGTGGATCGACCGGTTCTTACCGATAAATTTTATTACTTGCGACATTTGGTACACTTGCCAAATTGTTAACAAGTTTTTGGCGCCGTTGCCGGGGATTGTTGACTTTGTTGTCGACAAGGCAAACGAGTGATTCTAGATTCTTAGTTTTTAATTGTTGTTTGTTACTTAATTTTGCTACTTGTTGGTTCCTTGAATTTGTTGACGTTTGCTTCCGTGTTTCAGAGATTTGTGCTTGCAGAGCAAGGGTCCACAAGAACTCTTGTTTGAACCGGAAATTGAAAAACTAGCAAAGGCAAATCGAAGAAAGGCTAAGCTCACCAAGCAGCAAGCAAGGGAATTGTCACAGGTACAATCAACTTCTACCACGGTACCGGAAGAGTTTTCTAGTGAAGAGGAAGAGATGGCTGATCCTCCACCTCCACCCCGACGTACTCTAGGTGATTTCGGGCGAAGAAATCAAGGAGCCCAAGCATTAGCATTTCAACCAGTGGGCGTGGCCCAGTTTGATATCAAATCCTCTGTGCTGACAGCTTTGAAATCAGAGCAATTCTCTGGGTCGGATGCCGAAGACCCAAATCAGCACTTGTTCCAATTCTACGAGATCTGCGGGACTACACACCCGGAGGGAGTAACCGATAGTGCAAAGAAAGTCCGGCTGTTTCCTTTCACTCTCACAGGGAGAGCCAAGGATTGGTTGAACACTCTCCTAGGAACAATCAACACCTGGAATGACCTTGAGAACAAGTTCTTGGAGAGGTTCTTCCCAATCTCCAAATTCATAAGGAAAAGAGCTGATATCTCCAATTTTACACAGGGAGAGTCCGAATCGTTGTATGATTCTTGGGAACGATTCAAGCTACTACTCAAGAAGTGTCCTGGCCATGGCATAGAAGATTTCCTACAGTTACAAACCTTTTGCCATGGGCTGAGACCACAAACAAGAATGATGTTGGATGCCTCAGCTGGAGGATCCTTAGGTACCAAGACTTGGGAAGAAGCCAAGCAGTTGGTTGAAGACATGGCTTCCAATGAGTACAGGATCCAAAATGACAGGGGGGCTGACAAAAAGAAAGGTGTGCTGGAGCTTGATTCAAACAGCGCAGTGTTAGCCCAACAGAAACTAATGACCATGCAAATAGAGGCTCTCACTAAGCAATTAGCTGCAGCATGTGAAGTAGGCTCAAAAGCTCCAGCAACAGTACAAGCAGTGCAAGCAGGTGGGTGCAATTATTGTGGTAGGGAATCCCACGAAGGTGATTGTGCAGCTTATGGTGAAGCATTGGAACAGGCCAACTATATGGGAAACTTCCAAAGACAAGGCGGGAATCCATTTTCTAACACCTATAATCCAGGGTGGAAGAATCATCCCAATTTTTCTTGGAAGAATAACAATGACGGCACGAGTTCCAACCAACAACAGTCTCAGGCACCTGCCAATCAACAACAGAAACCACCTTCTCGGTTAGAGGACGCATTGACACAGTTTATGCAGATGACCAAAAATACCTTCCAAGCTCAAGAGCAGGTAATGAAAAACATGGAGAAAAACCATGAAGCATCAATGAAAAATTTGGAGGTACAGTTTGGTCAGTTATCGAAGCAACTTGCGGAGACATCCAAAAGTGGCTTCCCTGCTAACACTGTGGACAACCCGAGAAATGAGAATTGCAATGCCATCCATCTGAGAAGTGGTAAGGAGTTGGAACCGTCTGAAATAACCAAGCCCAGGGAAAAAAAAGCAAATGAAGAGAGTGAGGGAGTGGGGAAAGACAACCCTCAAGTGGAACCCAAAGAAATTCCAGCTTACATGAAACTGCCCTATCCTCAGGTGAGCAAGCAAAATCAGAAGGATGAGCAGTTCTCCAAGTTCATGGAGGTGTTCAGAAGCCTCCAGATCAATATACCTTTTGCTGACGCCCTGGAAAAGATGCCGGTCTATGCGAAGTTTATGAAACAGTTATTGACCAAAAAGAAAAGGTTGAAGGAGAACGAAACGGTAGCGTTAACAGAGGAGTGAAGTGCTATCATTCAAAACAAAATACCCCCTAAGCTGAAGGACCCGGGAAGCTTCACCATTCCTTGTGCAATTGGTGATGTCACGATAGAAAAGGCACTCTGTGACTTGGGGGCAAGCATAAACCTCATGCCCTTGGGAATGTGGAAAAAGCTTGGGGGAGGTGAAGTGAAAGCGACTCACATGACCTTGCAACTGGCTAATAGGTCAATAAGGTATCCGTATGGTATTGTGGAGGATGTCCTGGTAAAGGTGGGAAAATTCCTCTTCCCGGTAGATTTTGTGATTCTGCAGTTGGATGGTGACACTGAGGTCAAGAGTTCAATGGATGGGGAAAATGACATCCCTTTCATTTTGGGAAGACCTTTCCTAGCCACCAGTAGAGCTGTCATAGATGTAGCCGACGGGACTGTGAAGCTGAGAGTGCAAGATGAAGAGGTGACCCTAAAAGTGATCAAGGCAGCACGAAAGGATGAGAAAAAGGAAGGGTGCTATAGTATTGAGGAACCCCAGATAACAGCCAAAAACAGAAGGCACATTCACTCTTCACCAGACAAGTCATCGGGCGAGTGGGTTGATCTAAAGGAAGTGGTGGGAGAGCCTAGCTGGAGATTCAAGGGAGAAAAATTGGAAGGAGCTGTGAATGGGGCACTTGAAGAGCAAAAGGCTCCACCGGGGCCAATGTGAGATATCTTCTGAACCGTCAAGCTAGTGACGTTAAAGAAGCGCTGAGTGGGAGGCAACCCACTGAGGTACCAAGTCTTTAATTCAATTTCAATTCCAGTCTTTAATTCACTTTATTTTTGCTGTTAGCCTTAGGCATGGGAAGAAAATGTTGTGTTCGGTCAAGTTCATGTCGCGAAAAGGAAGTAATTTCAAAGAAAAAAACTGTTCTGGTCTATTTCGCGTCGCGAGCCTGTTATGTCGCATCGCGATTGGTTGAAAAATTGTCCAGGAAAATGTTTCTGTCATTTCTCGCGTCGCGAGAGAGGCGTGTCGGGTCGCGATGCTTTAGAATTCTGGGAGCTGTAACGGTTCTGTGTAATCTCGCGACGCGAGACACACGGGCCGCGTCGCGATTGGACCCTTTTTAGTGTAAAACTAATCAGTCCGAACACAACTTCAAAAAGCTTTCAAACTTCTCTATTTTCCCTCTCTAGTGCTCACTGCGAATTCCCCTCCCCATTACTGTTTTTGATCACATTTGATTGCAAATTCTTGCTACATTGCACGAATCCATCACCATCAACATCTCCAGGTATCAATCTTAACCTTATTCTTTAATTAGAGTATACAATTTTGAGTGTTTTTGATGGTTGTTGGGGTGATTTTGGGTAGGAAGTGTGAGAAATCGAAGTCAAATTAGAAGAGTAGGATTGTTCCCTATGATATGTTGTTGCATGATTGTTGCTTATTGCTAATGTGGGAGAGGGAATGATTCAATTGGGGGTAGAAATTAAGTGGATTTTGGGCGTACACAAGGTGTCCGATAAAATGCTTGAATGAAAATTTTGGTGCTCACCAAGTGTTTGTGAAATTGCTCCTATGAGTTTTGGCTAAGCAACTTTATTGATTGTGGAAATGTCTAAGTAAAGTCTATTTTGGGGTTGCTGGCCTGTTTCTAATTTTGAACATATTCACAACCTTAGGGTAGATGACTTTGAGTCCAGAAACTATGTTTTGCCTGTTGATTATTTTTCCCTGCTGGAGTGGGGCCCACACCAGGGACCCACCGAGAACTAACTATTGGTGCTGGATTCTGTTTGTTTTAATTTTTACAGGACATTACAGGTAAACAGAAATGATGGAGAAAAGCAAAGCAGGCACCTCCAAGAAAAGGCGAGGGGATCCCGCAGTTGAGGTTGACAGATTCAGGTCCCCCGTACATGAGGAGAGGTACCACCAAGTGGTCAAAGGGAAAAAGATAAATCCAGAAAGGGCCTTTAACCTCAGCACGGGGGAATTCCCCATCATTACTTCCACTCTCCGGGAATTGGGTTGGCTCTCGCTCAACTCAATGATCAAACAAGCCAACCAAAGCATGGTGAGAGAATTTTATGCAAATGCCTATGGGGATGAAGACAATAGAGTTTCAGTGGTGAGGGGAAGAGAGGTGTCCTACTCTCCTGATACCATCAACAGTCTCCTCGGGCTACCTACTTCTGCTAATTGTGCCATGATGGATGCCTGGGACAACAAGGGGGCGCACGATTATGAGGGTTTGCTGAGGGAGTTGTGTCGTCAAGGAGCAGCATGGGACAGACATCTTATCGGTCCAATTGGTCAAGACTATCCCCGCCGCTTCTGCAATATGGCTCTGAAGGCCATTCCTAAGGCCTGGAACAATTTCTTTAATCAGACTATTATTTCATGCTCCAACTCCACTGAGGTCAAGACTAAGGTAGCCATGGGACTACAAGCTATCATGAGAGGCCAGAGGGTCAATCTGGGGAGAGCCATTTCAGCGAGTATTGCAGAGATTGCCAGATGTCCTAGGGCTAGATTGGGGCACTGTTCTATCATCCATGCTTTATGTAGACAGCAGGGCTGCCCGGAGTACCCAGATGATCTTCTAACCGACCCCAGGGAGGGTATCACAGCAGCCTGGATCTTAAAGCAGCCCGAGGGGCCCATAGATGGAGCAGCACCACAGCAGCCAGCACCTCCAGCATCACAGCAGCCAGCAGGCCCATCTTACCGGGAGCAGTTTCAGACCGACTCCTCTTTCCAGTATGACCTCCTCATGGCCAGCTGGTGCGGGTCGTCTCTGTCATTGCAGCAGCAGGGCATAGATACTTCACACTTGGCATCATACAGAGTCCACCGTGCTGCTGAGGAGTATATGGCCGAGAACAGAGCAGCAGTCGCTTCATCTTCATCAGTACCACAGGAAGAGCAGCAGCAGGTCCCCCAGGATCCACTTCTTTCAAGAGACGAGTATTTGGAGGAGCACGTTTCCTTCCCATGAGCAGGAGGCTCATTTATTTTCCTGTTTTACTCAGACATTTTTATTTTTAGTTTGCACTGTTGATTGTATTTTGCCCTATTTTGACTTTATTTCGCACATTGGTCTGTACTTATTATTATAACTTACTCTGTGATAGTGGGGCACCACTGCCTTATATTTTGTTTTGTTTTGTTAAAGCAGCTTCAATAGTGATGACCTGTGGCATTTGGGGTCGCATTTTTGCATTTTCCTTTTGACGCTCGCACTTCAAGTTTTATCATCAAGTAATAGCAGGGGTCATGACAAACGTTGCGGAAGTTCTTTATCATCTGTGAGCAGCATCTCTCAAGTTCCATCTCTATGATCCCAACTGTGAGGTTTGAGCCTAAACACGTTCTTATATATATTGTGTGTGTATTCCTTGCCTGCATTAGTCTGCAGAACTTGACATTGTGCTTAATTGTTTTTTGCATTTGATTTTCATACACACTGAGGCATTTCTTTTGGCACCCCTGAGCCTTTCAAGACAACCCTTAATGTTTATCCTCTGCTAGCCCCTCTGAGCCTATTGTTAAAAATTGTATGTTGTTTCTCTGACAATCATAGCCTAGTTAATTCTTAACTTGGAGTTAGGTAACAAAAGCTGTGAGAGTGGGGAAAGTTTTAAGTTTAGGGTTGCTCGTGGAATAGCAACGAACTAAGTTTGGGGTGGTATACAAGAGAAGGAACAAGAAAAGAAAGAAAGAAAAAGAAAAAAAATACATATATATATATATATATATATATGTATATATATACATATAAAAAAAAAAGAGAAATAAATAAATAAATTCCTTCTCTTGTTTTGTTAAATGCTTGGGGAAAATGGGTGAGTATTGCGTGAAATTGACAAAAAGAGAGGTAGGCCTAACTCCAAGTGCAACCTACTTATCCAAATGTATCCACCCTTACCTAAGCCCTGCTATAACCCTTAAAGTCCTCAAAATGTGTGTATGCAATTCATTTGTCTAAGATGATATAGAACTCTGTCAAGCCTATGAAACGATGATGCAGGTACTGTGAATTGAGTGAATACCCGAAACACCTCAAGAGTGAAACACGGGTGAGATGTGTGTACAGAGAAAACTTGAGAATGCTGCCTGCTTATGATTCGGTATTTCCAACTCAGTTGTCCTGCCACTGCATTAGATTGATGATGATAATTGATGTGCTGATGTGTTTAAGGTTGATGTATTAGATGTAACATCTAAATAGAAAAAACAGCCACAGTCTGAATTGATTGTTTGCTTGAGGACAAGCAAAAGTTTAAGTTTGGGGTTGTGTTGACTCCCAATCATATGATGTAAGTTAGGCATTTTTAGGACCAATTGTGCAGGGTTTTCATTGTATAACAGTCATTATCTGGGATTTAGTTCAGTTTTAGATCATTGTAGTAGAAAGTTCAATTGTAAGTTATTCCTTCACTTTTGGAGCTAAATGGGACTTGAAGACCTCTTAAGTGGTTGTGGCATCTTTCGGCGAATCAGACACTTGCCCGGAAATGCAGCAATTTGGAGGAATTTGCATAGTCAGAACTTTCTGTTGATTTTCGCGTCGCGACCAGGAGGGTTCGCGACGCGATCCGGAGGAATTTTACAAACCAGAACTTTCTGTCATTCTTCGCGTCGCGACTAGGAGGGTTCGCGACGCGACCTGGAGCAGTTTTGCGAGGCCCGAAGTTTCTGTCATTTGTCGCGACGCGACGGACACGGGCCGCGTCGCGATGGTGCGTGAAAATTAGGGTTTTTAAAGCAGTTTCAGGAATTTTTGAGGGGACTTCGTTTTTGGGATTTGGAGCCACGTTTTGGAGCAGCTGGAGGTGCGATTTTGGAGCCTTCTCACCACTTGGGGACAAGGGATTGAAGGTTCTAATGTCTTCCTTTATGATTGTTTTCTATTTGATGTTGGTTTCCACTCTTAGGATGATTTGTAACTAATTCTCTTAGATTAGGGAGAGATGAATCTCCCAATCCTATCATGTGAACCATTGCTCTAGTTAATTCAGTTGTTATTCAATTTACTTGTCTAATTACCTATGTTCTTAACGCTTTTCAATTACATATGATAATTGCGATGATCCAGGCTAGTGATTGCATAGGGATATGAATTAGTAGCTGGAAATTGGGTATTTAGATCACATGCTAGTAATCATCATAGGAATTTGTGGTAGCTTATGTGAATTCATTATAATTCTTAATCTTTATGCGTTACCCTCTGGCACGACTCACCTAAGGAATTAGGGTAACTCTTAGGGTAATAGGGGTCTTGAGACAAGGAATTGCCCTTGACCTAAATTAGTGAATTGAATCTAGAAACTGAATAATTAACTTGGATTGGCTGAGGTTCATGTGATAGGCGAGGTGAGAGGATTCGATCCCTAGTCGTTTTTCTCGCATTATTAACTCACGTTCGTGTTCTGTTACCAGTTACTCAATTTATCAAATATCTTCAATCTACGAATTTACAATTTTGCTATTGTTGTCAACGCGCAATCCCTGTGGATCGACCGGTTCTTACCGATAAATTTTATTACTTGCGACATTTGGTACACTTGCCAAATTGTTAACACTCTGTTATGTGCTTGATTATGTTTTGTTGAAATTCTCACCCCTTCTGCTTTGAATGTTGCTCTATTGTGGCAACGCTGCAGGTAACCGCGAGTGAAGGTCCTGCTGCCTTCTTTAATAGCTATTGGGATGTCTGTCGAGTCGCTCTCTGATACTGTGACACCTAGGGGGCGTGGTTGAAGTTTGTTAATTAATTAACTAATTGTTTAATGATTATGTCGATGATGTGAGACGTGCTTGAGTGGTATTAGTGAGTTATTGTTTTATTTCGCTGTGACGTGATTGTTGGAGTTTAACTTTCATGACGGGTGTTTTGTTGCACAAACCTTGATGGGTGCAGTTGATGAGTTTTGTTAATGACGATGTGGCATTCTTTTCTACCAATTAAATTAATATTTGCGAAAAAGAAATTACTCTGATAAATGACGTGTAAATTATGGGGTAGAAAATGGGTGTTACAACTTCCCCTCCCCTAGCACACTAAACTGAAATAGGGTCGTCACCCTAACTGAACTAATGTATATATTTTAATATACCTGAACTGAATACTGATCTGAACATAAAAATGAACTGAGCATAATAATGAAATTAACTTAACACGGAGCTTAACTTAACATGATCTCATTGCTAACATGATCTTATCATTAACATGATCTAATTACTAACATGATCTGATTACTAACATTAGGTGATCTCACACGGCTTACTAAAGTTGTTAACTTAACTTATAATTATTACTCATTCAGTCCGACTATAATACATCAACCTTAATCAACATCAACATAACACAATCATCTCAATCACACTCAGCATAACCATGGCATGACAATCAACTTCATACAATGAACTTAACTTGATCATAAATAACCTTATGACATTAACATGACTTAGAGAATTAAAATAACATCAATCCCACTCAATTTTTATTACATGATTAGGTAGGCCTTTTAACAAGTTTTCAAACGCACATGAGAACACTTTAATCGAACCACCGGGTCGAAAGTTATAACGAAAACAAAATCGGTTAGTTTTACTGAAAATTACACTGCGTCGCGACGCGAACCAGTTCCGTCGCGACGCGAAAAGTTACAGAAACATTTGCGTCACAAAAGAAAACATGGTCGCGACGCGATGGGATCGTGTCACGACGCGATGGATGGCTGATACTCAGAAAAACAGGTTTTCGTAAAGCGATTTTGTTCCGTTTCTCTTTCAATCCGGTGTTGAGACTTTCTATGACCTCTGAGACATCAAAACAGATATAATATCCAGTAATTCCAGTCCAACAATGTCACATATCAAATCATACAATCCAGCCACAATAATTAATCGGAGTCCAAGTAAGCAATCTCATAACTCATGTTCAAAGCGTATTTTCGTAAAGCGACATTGACACTGATTTTCATAATCGAAAGACCAGCCCAAACGACATAGGAATTTAGCGAACGACCTCTCTACGGAAAGCTTATGAAGTCTAGTTTTCAAAGAAATAGAAATCATTCGAAAACGAGTTCATTTGGAAACACCACAATCAAAATACTGACCCTATATCCAGACTGTGTACAGAACTTTACCCTAACTTGGGAAATCTATAACTGGAGCTATACTACTCCAAATGCGACCAAACCAAAACCAAAATGACACTCATTCAGTCTAGTTTCTAAAATGGTAAGTTATGTAATTTATCAACCAGCAAAACTGTCCCAGTTAGCCTAAATCCGAATCTACCCAGAAAGTGTCTACACAGTGAGCTTAGCAACAATTTAAGTATTCAAACAGCAACAAATTCAACCATCAATGCACAATGAAACCCTGAAATCATGACACATATTTTAACATCAATTCCCTAGTGAGTATAGAACTCACCTATTTGACGATCGATTGAGGAGCTCTAACGAATCACGCGATGACCGAACAATATAACACACGAATGATCCCCGCTAGGCACCAACAATCACTAAGACAGCAGCCCTCTTCGCTGGATAACTTGAAGCAGCAACTTCCCTTGACTGAACTTCTCTCCAATTCGAAATGTAAGGACAACACTTTCTCTTGGACAGCAAAACAGAAACATGCAAGGAGATAGAAGGTCAAAACTCCATTGTCTTCAACCTTGAAGCTTCAAATCCGAAAATGGGATTGAGAGGGAGAGTGAGAATCAGTAACTGAATTTGGGTTCAATGGAATGGAAATCGAAAATGGAGTGGGAAAGGTGCAAGATTACTGATGAGTCCTCATCATATGTATATTTTTATTCAGTTTGCAACCAATTTGTTAGTCATTTAAGTTTATTTCAGTCAATCGTTAAGGGATTTGGCATAGTTTTAGATAATTGTAGTAGGAAGTCATGTTGTAAGCAATTCCTTCACTTTTGGAGCTAAATTGTACTTGAAGACCTCCAATTTGTGTGTTATCATTCGGCGAACCAGACACTTGCCCGGAGATGCAGCACAATTGGGAAGATTTGAGTTTCTGAGCAATTTCGCGTCGCGACCAGGAGGGTTCGCGTCGCGAGGGAAGCATAAAACAGGAGGATTATTGATTCTGTGCAATATCGCGTCGCGATGGCTACGGGCCGCGTCGCGATGGACTTCAGAAAGTTAGGTTAAATATCAGTTTTCAGCGAATTGTTCAGGGACTTCGTCTGGAGAGCAGTGCTAGGGTTTGGAGCAGCAGCTGGGGGCGAATTTGGAGGCCTTCCTTCACCTTGGGAACAAGGGTTCGAAGGTTCTAATGGATCCTTACTTGTGTAATCTTCTCCTACTCTTGATTTCTACTCTTATGATGTTGTCTACTTAGTTTCTTTTGATTAGGGAGAGATGACTCTTCCCAAAACTATCCTATGAATGCTTTGTTATGGTTAATACAATTAGTAGTTTGAATTATCATAAGTCTATGCCTCTGAGTTTAATGCTTTATAGTTACATATGATAATTATAATGATCTAGGTTATGTGACTGCATAGGAATATGGGTTGCAAGCTGGATATGGGGTATTAGATCATGTACTTGTGATCACCATAGGAATATGGGGTTGGATGCATGAATTCTTTATTTCTTGAGTTTATTGCTTTACCGATTGGCATGATTCACCTAAGGAATTAGGGTAACTCAATTAGGTAAAAGGGGTTCTGAGGCAAGGAATTGCTCTTAACCTATCATAGTGAATTGAATCTGGTAGTTCAAACAACTAATCTGTAATTAGCTGAAGGTCATAGGATAGCGTAGGGAAGATGAATCAATCTTTAATCGCTTGTATCTTGCTTTATTTTCAAACACTATCTTGCATTTAATTTACAAAATCCCAAAATCCCAATGTGGGGAAGGGGTGAAAACCCAACAAGAAAAAACCCAACAAATCATGGTTCCTATTATTCTTCCAAGTAGCAAGGAGGATAGAAGTGAGGAGATTGACATATACTTAGACTCCTTCTATGCCTTATTCATCACCCTTCACCTTAAAAGGGTATGGAAGCATCTACAACTATGTTTCAAATTCATGATGTTCCTGCCCCAGAAGCGAAAGAAGAAGGATGATGTGTTCTTTGTGTCATATCAGCCACCTTAATAGTGGGATGACAAACGTTAAGCTAGTGACGTTAAACAAGCGCTTGGTGGGAGGCAACCCATTGGTTCACTATTTACTGTTTTGAGTCTTTATTTTTCATTCCCCTTTTTTCAGTTTGTTTTGCATTTTGGTTGTACTGCTGTCTAACTTTTACATTGATGATGATGCACCACAATTTTGAACTAGTTCACTGTGGTGGTTGTTCAGTCTAACATTTTTGCAGCTACCATGTAATTTCTTCCATTTCAGATTTTTTTTTTCATCAGATAATGTCAGTGGCAAAGTCAAAGGTTGAGGAAGACCTGGATCATCTTTGGGCAAGCTCTCAAAAGTTCATCTCTTATCCCAGCTGTGAGGTTTGAGCCCAAACACTTCCTATATTCATTGTGTGATTATTCCTTGCCTGTATTAGTCTGCAGAACTTGAGCTTGTACTTAACTGTCATACATGTGATTTATACACACACTGAGGCAAATTTTTTGGCACCCCTGAGCCTTTCAAGCTAACCCATTAATGTTTATCCTTTGCTAGCCCCTCTGAGCCTTTTTGTTGTTTTTGTATTTTTTTCTACATATCATTGCCTAGTTTTCTTAACTTGGAGTTAGGTAGACAAAAGCATGAGGTTGGGGAAAAATTCTAAGTTTGGGGTTGCTCATGGAATAGCAACAATCTAAGTTTGGGGTGGTATACAAGAGAATGGAACATACAAAGAAAAAAAAAAAGAAAAGAAAAGAAAAATGTTTCAGTTCTGGTTTCTGTCTATTTTTGCGTCGCGACAGCATGCCTTCGCGTCGCGATGCTATAAAAATAAAAAAATAAAAAAATATTTTGTATGAAATTCCTTCTCTTGTGAAATGCTTTGGGAAAATGGTAAGTGAGTGAGAATGTTAAAAATTGACAAGTGAGAGGTAGGCCTAACTCCAAGTTTTAACCTACTTATCCAAATTTTACTCACCCTTACCTAAGCCCCATTATAACCTTCAAAGTCCTCAAATAGTGTGTGTGAAATTCATGTGTATTGATTGGTATAGTACTTGTTCAAGCCTATGAAACGATGATGCAGGTACTGTGAATTTAGTGAAACACCTAAAACACCTCAAAGAGCGAAACAGTTGTGAGATGTGTGAAAAAGAGAGGACTTGAGATTGCTTGCCTGCTTATGATCTTGTGTTTTCCAATTCAATTGTTTTGTCACTATATTATGTTGGATGATACTTTCTGATGTGCTGAATGATCTATTGGCCTGTGAATTATGTAAAAGCCGAATGTCAAATTGCCACAGTGAATGGAGTGATTGCTTGAGGACAAGCAAAAGTTCAAGTTTGGGGTTGTGATGAGTCCTCATCATATGTATATTTTATTCAGTTTGCAACCAATTTGTTAGTCATTTAAGTTTATTTCAGTCAATCGTTAAGGGATTTGGCATAGTTTTAGATAATTGTAGTAGGAAGTCCTGTTGTAAGCAATTCCTTCACTTTTGGAGCTAAATTGTACTTGAAGACCTCCAATTTGTGTGTTATCATTCGGCGAACCAGACACTTGTCCAGAGATGCAGCACAATTGGGAAGATTTGAGTTTCTGAGCAATTTCGCATCGCGACCAGGAGGGTTCGCGTCGCGAGGGAAGCATAAAACAGGAGGATTGTTGATTCTGTGCAATATCGCGTCGCGATGGCTACGGGCCGCGTCGCGATGGACTTCAGAAAGTTAGGTTAAATATCAGTTTTCAGCGAATTGTTCAGGGACTTCGTCTGGAGAGCAGTGCTAGGGTTTGGAGCAGCAGCTGGGGGCGAATTTAGAGGCCTTCCTTCACCTTGGGAACAAGGGTTCGAAGGTTCTAATGGATCCTTACTTGTGTAATCTTCTCCTACTCTTGATTTCTACTCTTATGATGTTGTCTACTTAGTTTCTTTTGATTAGGGAGAGATGACCCTTCCCAAAACTATCCTATGAATGCTTTGTTATGGTTAATACAATTAGTAGTTTGAATTATCATAAGTCTATGCCTCTGAGTTTAATGCTTTATAGTTACATATGATAATTATAATGATCTAGGTTATGTGACTGCATAGGAATATGGGTTGCATGCTGGATATGGGGTATTAGATCATGTACTTGTGATCACCATAGGAATATGGGGTTGGATGCATGAATTCTTTATTTCTTGAGTTTATTGCTTTACCGATTGGCATGATTCACCTAAGGAATTAGGGTAACTCAATTAGGTAAAAGGGGTTCTGAGGCAAGGAATTGCTCTTAACCTATCATAGTGAATTGAATCTGGTAGTTCAAACAACTAATCTGTAATTAGCTGAAGGTCATAGGATAGCGTAGGGAAGATGAATCAATCCTTAATCGCTTGTATCTTGCTTTATTTTCAAACTCTATCTTGCATTTAATTTACAAAATCCCAAAAATATTATCTTTTCGTTTCTACCGCTAAGAATTAATAAATTTGCCTAATTGATAATAAAACGCAATCCCTGTGGATACGACCGGTACTTACCGTTTAAATTATTACTTGCAACGAATTTGGTACACTTGCCAAAGTCCTAACATGTTTTTGGCGCCGTTGCCGGGGATTGTTGATTTCATTGTCAATAAGGCAATTGAGTTAATTCTTAGTTGTTTTATTTTGTTTTATTTTATTTTAGTATTTATTTTTTGTTTTATTTATTTAGATACTTAGTTAGTGTGTTGGACTTGTTAACGGTTTGTTGAAGTGTTTCAGTGAACTGTGTAGTAGGGGCAAAGTTCGAAAGAATTGCTGTTTGTCCCGAAAAAAAAAATCATGGAATCCAATTCTCGGTTGGAAGATGCTTTGGCCCAGTTTAGGCAAATGATTGAGACTATCTTCCAGCCTAAAGAGCAAGCTTCTCGGTTGGAAGATGCTTTGTCCGAGTTTATGCGAATGTCCGAGACCCTCTTCCAACCCCAAGAGCAAGTGATGATAGAGTCCTCGCCACCCTCACTTAGCGGTAATTTTTGTGAAGAACCCCACTTGAATGGAAAATGTGTGACACGCACCTTTTACGATTCTTGTGGGGAGTATCTTGTGGAGTGCAAATGTGAGGATGAGTGGGTAACTATATCAGAAAATTACCCATGGTTATGCACTACCAATGAGGAACAAGAAGAACAAGCCCCAACAAAAGAAGAATCTGGGGAGGATAAGGAAGATGGGGAAGAAGAAAAGATTGAAATGGAGGAGCATGTAGTTTGGAGGGAAGATCAAAGCTCCCAATGTGGGGAAGGGGTGAAAACCCAACAAGAAAAAACCCAACAAATCATGGTTCCTATTATTCTTCCAAGTAGCAAGGAGGATAGAAGTGAGGAGATTGACATATACTTAGACTCCTTCTATGCCTTATTCATCACCCTTCACCTTAAAAGGGTATGGAAGCATCTACAACTATGTTTCAAATTCATGATGTTCCTGCCCCAGAAGCGAAAGAAGAAGGATGATGTGTTCTTTGTGTCATATCAGCCACCTTAATAGTGGGATGACAAACGTTAAGCTAGTGACGTTAAACAAGCGCTTGGTGGGAGGCAACCCATTGGTTCACTATTTACTGTTTTGAGTCTTTATTTTTCATTCCCCTTTTTTCAGTTTGTTTTGCATTTTGGTTGTACTGCTGTCTAACTTTTACATTGATGATGATGCACCACAATTTTGAACTAGTTCACTGTGGTGGTTGTTCAGTCTAACATTTTTGCAGCTACCATGTAATTTCTTCCATTTCAGATTTTTTTTTTCATCAGATAATGTCAGTGGCAAAGTCAAAGGTTGAGGAAGACCTGGATCATCTTTGGGCAAGCTCTCAAAAGTTCATCTCTTATCCCAGCTGTGAGGTTTGAGCCCAAACACTTCCTATATTCATTGTGTGATTATTCCTTGCCTGTATTAGTCTGCAGAACTTGAGCTTGTACTTAACTGTCATACATGTGATTTATACACACACTGAGGCAAATTTTTTGGCACCCCTGAGCCTTTCAAGCTAACCCATTAATGTTTATCCTTTGCTAGCCCCTCTGAGCCTTTTTGTTGTTTTTGTATTTTTTTCTACATATCATTGCCTAGTTTTCTTAACTTGGAGTTAGGTAGACAAAAGCATGAGGTTGGGGAAAAATTCTAAGTTTGGGGTTGCTCATGGAATAGCAACAATCTAAGTTTGGGGTGGTATACAAGAGAATGGAACATACAAAGAAAAAAAAAAGAAAAGAAAAGAAAAATGTTTCAGTTCTGGTTTCTGTCTATTTTTGCGTCGCGACAGCATGCCTTCGCGTCGCGATGCTATAAAAATAAAAAAATAAAAAAATATTTTGTATGAAATTCCTTCTCTTGTGAAATGCTTTGGGAAAATGGTAAGTGAGTGAGAATGTTAAAAATTGACAAGTGAGAGGTAGGCCTAACTCCAAGTTTTAACCTACTTATCCAAATTTTACTCACCCTTACCTAAGCCCCATTATAACCTTCAAAGTCCTCAAATAGTGTGTGTGAAATTCATGTGTATTGATTGGTATAGTACTTGTTCAAGCCTATGAAACGATGATGCAGGTACTGTGAATTTAGTGAAACACCTAAAACACCTCAAAGAGCGAAACAGTTGTGAGATGTGTGAAAAAGAGAGGACTTGAGATTGCTTGCCTGCTTATGATCTTGTGTTTTCCAATTCAATTGTTTTGTCACTATATTATGTTGGATGATACTTTCTGATGTGCTGAATGATCTATTGGCCTGTGAATTATGTAAAAGCGGAATGTCAAATTGCCACAGTGAATGGAGTGATTGCTTGAGGACAAGCAAAAGTTCAAGTTTGGGGTTGTGATGAGTCCTCATCATATGTATATTTTTATTCAGTTTGCAACCAATTTGTTAGTCATTTAAGTTTATTTCAGTCAATCGTTAAGGGATTTGGCATAGTTTTAGATAATTGTAGTAGGAAGTCCTGTTGTAAGCAATTCCTTCACTTTTGGAGCTAAATTGTACTTGAAGACCTCCAATTTGTGTGTTATCATTCGGCGAACCAGACACTTGCCCAGAGATGCAGCACAATTGGGAAGATTTGAGTTTCTGAGCAATTTCGCATCGCGACCAGGAGGGTTCGCGTCGCGAGGGAAGCATAAAACAGGAGGATTGTTGATTCTGTGCAATATCGCGTCGCGATGGCTACGGGCCGCGTCGCGATGGACTTCAGAAAGTTAGGTTAAATATCAGTTTTCAGCGAATTGTTCAGGGACTTCGTCTGGAGAGCAGTGCTAGGGTTTGGAGCAGCAGCTGGGGGCGAATTTAGAGGCCTTCCTTCACCTTGGGAACAAGGGTTCGAAGGTTCTAATGGATCCTTACTTGTGTAATCTTCTCCTACTCTTGATTTCTACTCTTATGATGTTGTCTACTTAGTTTCTTTTGATTAGGGAGAGATGACTCTTCCCAAAACTATCCTATGAATGCTTTGTTATGGTTAATACAATTAGTAGTTTGAATTATCATAAGTCTATGCCTCTGAGTTTAATGCTTTATAGTTACATATGATAATTATAATGATCTAGGTTATGTGACTGCATAGGAATATGGGTTGCATGCTGGATATGGGGTATTAGATCATGTACTTGTGATCACCATAGGAATATGGGGTTGGATGCATGAATTCTTTATTTCTTGAGTTTATTGCTTTACCGATTGGCATGATTCACCTAAGGAATTAGGGTAACTCAATTAGGTAAAAGGGGTTCTGAGGCAAGGAATTGCTCTTAACCTATCATAGTGAGTTGAATCTGGTAGTTCAAACAACTAATCTGTAATTAGCTGAAGGTCATAGGATAGCGTAGGGAAGATGAATCAATCCTTAATCGCTTGTATCTTGCTTTATTTTCAAACACTATCTTGCATTTAATTTACAAAATCCCAAAAATATTATCTTTTCGTTTCTACCGCTAAGAATTAATAAATTTGCCTAATTGATAATAAAACGCAATCCCTGTGGATACGACCGGTACTTACCGTTTAAATTATTACTTGCAACGAATTTGGTACACTTGCCAAAGTCCTAACATGTTTTTGGCGCCGTTGCCGGGGATTGTTGATTTCATTGTCAATAAGGCAATTGAGTTAATTCTTAGTTGTTTTATTTTGTTTTATTTTATTTTAGTATTTATTTTTTGTTTTATTTATTTAGATACTTAGTGTGTTGGACTTGTTAACGGTTTGTTGAAGTGTTTCAGTGAACTGTGTAGCAGGGGCAAAGTTCGAAAGAATTGCTGTTTGTCCCGAAAAAAAAAAATCATGGAATCCAATTCTCGGTTGGAAGATGCTTTGGCCCAGTTTAGGCAAATGATTGAGACTATCTTCCAGCCTAAAGAGCAAGCTTCTCGGTTGGAAGATGCTTTGTCCGAGTTTATGCGAATGTCCGAGACCCTCTTCCAACCCCAAGAGCAAGTGATGATAGAGTCCTCGCCACCCTCACTTAGCGGTAATTTTTGTGAAGAACCCCACTTGAATGGAAAATGTGTGACACGCACCTTTTACGATTCTTGTGGGGAGTATCTTGTGGAGTGCAAATGTGAGGATGAGTGGGTAACTATATCAGAAAATTACCCATGGTTATGCACTACCAATGAGGAACAAGAAGAACAAGCCCCAACAAAAGAAGAATCTGGGGAGGATAAGGAAGATGGGGAAGAAGAAAAGATTGAAATGGAGGAGCATGTAGTTTGGAGGGAAGATCAAAGCTCCCAATGTGGGGAAGGGGTGAAAACCCAACAAGAAAAAACCCAACAAATCATGGTTCCTATTATTCTTCCAAGTAGCAAGGAGGATAGAAGTGAGGAGATTGACATATACTTAGACTCCTTCTATGCCTTATTCATCACCCTTCACCTTAAAAGGGTATGGAAGCATCTACAACTATGTTTCAAATTCATGATGTTCCTGCCCCAGAAGCGAAAGAAGAAGGATGATGTGTTCTTTGTGTCATATCAGCCACCTTAATAGTGGGATGACAAACGTTAAGCTAGTGACGTTAAACAAGCGCTTGGTGGGAGGCAACCCATTGGTTCACTATTTACTGTTTTGAGTCTTTATTTTTCATTCCCCTTTTTTCAGTTTGTTTTGCATTTTGGTTGTACTGCTGTCTAACTTTTACATTGATGATGATGCACCACAATTTTGAACTAGTTCACTGTGGTGGTTGTTCAGTCTAACATTTTTGCAGCTACCATGTAATTTCTTCCATTTCAGATTTTTTTTTTCATCAGATAATGTCAGTGGCAAAGTCAAAGGTTGAGGAAGACCTGGATCATCTTTGGGCAAGCTCTCAAAAGTTCATCTCTTATCCCAGCTGTGAGGTTTGAGCCCAAACACTTCCTATATTCATTGTGTGATTATTCCTTGCCTGTATTAGTCTGCAGAACTTGAGCTTGTACTTAACTGTCATACATGTGATTTATACACACACTGAGGCAAATTTTTTGGCACCCCTGTGCCTTTCAAGCTAACCCATTAATGTTTATCCTTTGCTAGCCCCTCTGAGCCTTTTTGTTGTTTTTGTATTTTTTTCTACATATCATTGCCTAGTTTTCTTAACTTGGAGTTAGGTAGACAAAAGCATGAGGTTGGGGAAAAATTCAAAGTTTGGGGTTGCTCATGGAATAGCAACAATCTAAGTTTGGGGTGGTATACAAGAGAATGGAACATACAAAGAAAAAAAAAAGAAAAGAAAAGAAAAATGTTTCAGTTCTGGTTTCTGTCTATTTTTGCGTCGCGACAGCATGCCTTCGCGTCGCGATGCTATAAAAATAAAAAAATAAAAAAATATTTTGTATGAAATTCCTTCTCTTGTGAAATGCTTTGGGAAAATGGTAAGTGAGTGAGAATGTTAAAAATTGACAAGTGAGAGGTAGGCCTAACTCCAAGTTTTAACCTACTTATCCAAATTTTACTCACCCTTACCTAAGCCCCATTATAACCTTCAAAGTCCTCAAATAGTGTGTGTGAAATTCATGTGTATTGATTGGTATAGTACTTGTTCAAGCCTATGAAACGATGATGCAGGTACTGTGAATTTAGTGAAACACCTAAAACACCTCAAAGAGCGAAACAGTTGTGAGATGTGTGAAAAAGAGAGGACTTGAGATTGCTTGCCTGCTTATGATCTTGTGTTTTCCAATTCAATTGTTTTGTCACTATATTATGTTGGATGATACTTTCTGATGTGCTGAATGATCTATTGGCCTGTGAATTATGTAAAAGCCGAATGTAAAATTGCCACAGTGAATGGAGTGATTGCTTGAGGACAAGCAAAAGTTCAAGTTTGGGGTTGTGATGAGTCCTCATCATATGTATATTTTTATTCAGTTTGCAACCAATTTGTTAGTCATTTAAGTTTATTTCAGTCAATCGTTAAGGGATTTGGCATAGTTTTAGATAATTGTAGTAGGAAGTCCTGTTGTAAGCAATTCCTTCACTTTTGGAGCTAAATTGTACTTGAAGACCTCCAATTTGTGTGTTATCATTCGGCGAACCAGACACTTGCCCAGAGATGCAGCACAATTGGGAAGATTTGAGTTTCTGAGCAATTTCGCATCGCGACCAGGAGGGTTCGCGTCGCGAGGGAAGCATAAAACAGGAGGATTGTTGATTCTGTGCAATATCGCGTCGCGATGGCTACGGGCCGCGTCGCGATGGACTTCAGAAAGTTAGGTTAAATATCAGTTTTCAGCGAATTGTTCAGGGACTTCGTCTGGAGAGCAGTGCTAGGGTTTGGAGCAGCAGCTGGGGGCGAATTTAGAGGCCTTCCTTCACCTTGGGAACAAGGGTTCGAAGGTTCTAATGGATCCTTACTTGTGTAATCTTCTCCTACTCTTGATTTCTACTCTTATGATGTTGTCTACTTAGTTTCTTTTGATTAGGGAGAGATGACTCTTCCCAAAACTATCCTATGAATGATTTGTTATGGTTAATTCAATTAGTAGTTTGAATTATCATAAGTCTATGCCTCTGAGTTTAATGCTTTATAGTTACATATGATAATTATAATGATCTAGGTTATGTGACTGCATAGGAATATGGGTTGCATGCTGGATATGGGGTATTAGATCATGTACTTGTGATCACCATAGGAATATGGGGTTGGATGCATGAATTCTTTATTTCTTGAGTTTATTGCTTTACCGATTGGCATGATTCACCTAAGGAATTAGGGTAACTCAATTAGGTAAAAGGGGTTCTGAGGCAAGGAATTGCTCTTAACCTATCATAGTGAATTGAATCTGGTAGTTCAAACAACTAATCTGTAATTAGCTGAAGGTCATAGGATAGCGTAGGGAAGATGAATCAATCCTTAATCGCTTGTATCTTGCTTTATTTTCAAACACTATCTTGCATTTAATTTACAAAATCCCAAAAATATTATCTTTTCGTTTCTACCGCTAAGAATTAATAAATTTGCCTAATTGATAATAAAACGCAATCCCTGTGGATACGACCGGTACTTACCGTTTAAATTATTACTTGCAACGAATTTGGTACACTTGCCAAAGTCCTAACAATTACTTACATGCAGCAGAGTTTGAAGAATTCCCCTTCACCTTCCTTCCCCTCCTTCACGCCCCTCTCCTACTCTTCTCCTTTTCTGTTTCAGTTTCACTCCTTTCAGAATTTTGGAAAAATGACTAAGTTAGAGGATGTGGCTGAAAGGGGGATCAGAATTAAAGCTATAGATATAAAGGATGCGAAAAGACCCATTTGTCCCTCAGCTTCATTTCCTTCCTTAAAAACTATGACTAGGCCACAATTTAATGGAGAATAGGAATTTCGTGACTTTCCCTCGACTAGTCCTCCCCGTGACACGACCAATTATTCTCACCGAATAATTACTCGGTCCTAGGCTTCAGAGTTCGAGTCTTTAAAAATTAGGGATGTTACAGAAAGAAGGAGTATGGAAGAAGAAGAGGAAAAAGGAGATACCTTGGTTTACCAAAACGTCTTCCTTGATCGAAGGTTCAAAGGTTTGGGAGCGGATTCGATTGTCGTCGGAGCGTAAAGTTTATACGGGGAAAGTTCGTGTGGTTATGTCGGAAAAGCGATTTTGCGGAAAGTCTCGGCTATTTGTGATTTTCATCACAATCGGTGAGTTTTACTCACGTTTAGGTTTATTTCGTTTTTGAAATGAATATTATGTTGATTGGTTTTGAGAAATTTGAGTCAAAAACCGTTATTTTGAAATATATTGAATTTTTACAAAATCGAATGCGTTGAGTCTTTGATTGGATTGACTGATCGAGTGATGTTATTGGATATTTTTTTGTACTGTTTTGGTGTTGGGATTGGACTGGAACAGGTACCGGAAGTGATCGGAATTGATCGGAACGACGAAAAATGCAAAGCGAAATGAAAATAGAATGCTGTCAAATGCGCACGAACCGTGCATATGGTTTTGTTTCTATTTCGCAAATTTTTATAATAAGGCGCACGACCCGTGCGTGTGGGAACACGAACCGTACGCTGTGTTCTGTCTCCATTTTCCAAACTAACCCGAAATGATCCCGATCGATTCCAATCCTCTTCTAATTCTTTTCTAACCCCTTTCCAATGATATTAGGCTTATAATGCCATGATTTTGAATATGCTTTCAAAGGTTTTTATAGTTGTTTGCAAAATTATGTTTAATTCGAAAAACCGTAAAATAAGTATACGAGAGCGAACACATAATATGCTTGTCTTGTGGAACTAAATGTTCAGTTATTGGTTTGAATGCAAATGAACGGGGAATTTTATATCTCTGATGTTTTAGGGATGGTGCACTTGGGTATTTTTACTCGATAAAAATACCGGGGTGTTACAGTTGGTATCAGAGTAGTTCGACCTAGTCGACTTAGTTTAGGGATGAGTCCATTCCTTGTTAGTCCTTGTTGTAATTATACTTGTGATGCTAAGAGACATTGAGCCTGATCAACTTAATACTTAGTGCATCATAAGCGGAATTATGGCAAGATGTTCAAGACGCAATCCTCAACCAAGACCGGAATCTCCAACCGGTGCATCCTCAGGGAAGGTGACATGACAGTGGAAGAATACATCGCTAAGTTTGAGAAGTTGTCTCAGTTTTACAAAGTGGTAAATTTTGCTCAAAATGACGAATGGAGAATGTAGATGTATAAAAGAGGCATAAGTGCTTTTATGACTTAGGGTCTCAGTTCTTATACTATTACCAATTATGTTGCCTTAGTGCAATCAGCCTATGTCGCCGAGGATAATCTCATAGGGAGTAGGGAAAAGAAGGAAGGTAGTTGAATTATTGACTCGGAATGCAAAGTCCTAAGATAATGTCATCAAAGGAAAAACAGGTACAATTCTACGAGACTTCAAAGGTCAGAAGATGTTCTAATTGTGGAAAGCATCATAGTTTAGAAATTGTAGGAGATGTTGAAGGCATCGCAAAGGTGATCGTCAGCAAAGATCAATCGGTTCTATTATTGAATTGGTAAGAGGGTCACTATGCAAAAGAGTTCCCTGTGAGAAAGAGTTCCAAGGAGTCACAAGCAGCTCCAAGGCAATGACGAGTCAACACTCTAGATGCTTAGACAGTTACAACTACTGACAATTTACTGAGGGTCGTGTCCAGACCCAATCCTTTTGTCAAGATTGTCTACTTGTCATAGGAGGCAGAAATTTCGTTGTAGAATTTATTTGTTTGCCTATGAGAAGTATGGACATCGCTCTGGCGATGAATTGGAGGACCGCAAATCGTGTTCCAATCGACTGTGCCAATCGAACTATCAGCTTCTCTTCTGAATCAGTTGGATCGTCAAGGACAAGTTCTGAAGCAGTTATGTAACACCCCGGTAATTTTTAACATGTAGAATTATTGAAGTGCGCAAAATGGCATACATCAGAGTAACTTCCTGTTAATGAATATTGAACACAACTAAAAATTTCGATACTTAATATCAAATGGTTCTCTAAACCTCATTAACTTCCTGAAATTGCTTAAGATTCATAACTTAAGACTAATACAACCCTGGTGTTCAATACTCAAAACATAAAGTAGCGGAAACAATTTTTTACAACTTATACGGTGAAAGTTATACAACCGAAAACATAAAAGCAAAATGGGGAAAAAGGCCTAAACGTGAAAATCAATCATCAACGACTCCAAGAGTCGCACCGGCTAACGGTGCTTCTTCGCCTTTGCTTTTCCCTGCTTCTCTGTAAAAACCACAACATATAAAGGGTGAGATAAATATTATCTCAGCGAGTCCTATCGAGACCCCTTACTAACTCTAATAAGCGACCATGTGGACATATATTATTTTCATGTAACTTGTAGCCCTAATAAGTTATTACTCGTTAAATTAATTAGGCTAAAGTGCTTCCGGGGTCCCTTATCTTTATTTAAAGTAACGATTTGGTCCTTTATCTTTTTTTTGGCCCAAATCAGTCCTTTATGTTTTAAATTTTTGACACATAAATCCTTTTCTGTCCCAAATCAGTCCTTTATGTTTCAAATATTTAACACATAAATCCTTTTTTTTGACACATAAATCAGCATTGTTAACGGAAAAGGATTTATGTGTCAAAAATTTGAAAGATAAAGGACATATTTGGGACAAAAAAAATATAAAAGACTAATTCGTTACTTTAAATAAAGATAAGGGACCCCGAGAGCACTTTAGCCAACTAATTACTTTCTTGATGTAGCCCTGATAAGCAACTACACATCATATTTTCATGAACTTAGCACAACACCTCAAGCCTACCTTAGCATGGTTATTTTTCTGGCTTTTGGTTAACCCATCCCGCTAATCACTAGTGGGAAAAACATGTGAGCCTAGGATTTGGGGCTCATGACTTCCCCCACCCTAGTATGCTAATCTGAGAGGATCGTCACCCTCGATATACTCAAAGTATACCATCTACCTTTCCCCGAGGGAAAGTAACTTGATTTATTTTTACATGGATTGAGAGTTTATATTGCTTATATAGACTTACAATCAAATAACTTATCATGACATGATGGATCTCAAGATCGGTTTTCTTATCTTGACTTGTATACACTCGCGTTCACTTTAGTTCGTTTTTCCCAACATTCTTAACTTTCAAAAAAGGGCATTTTATAGTTTGAATTATAATTCTGAATAGACCTTTCAATAAGCATTAAAACGCAACTGAAAACACCTTAACCGGATTCCCGGATCAAAAGTTATCGCGAAAACAAAATCGGTAGGGTTTGCTGAAAATTACACTGCGTCGCGACGCGAGCAGGTTCCGTCGCGACGTGAAGAGTTACAGAAACGAAAACTGTCACAATTTTATGCATGGTCGCGAGGCGACGGCCACGGTTCGCGACGCGACCGTTGGCAGAAGTGATCAAAAATGACTTTTCAAAATTTCGTTTTGTTCCGTTTCGCTTTCCATCCGGTGCCGAGACATTTTAGGACTTCCGTGACATAAAAACAGACATTTCAACCAGCAATTCGGTCATATTCCAGAGAAAGCATTAAAATCAACAAATCAATAAAACATATATATTCACCGAAAAACCGTAAAAAACGTCATTTTCCCAAAAACGGTTTTTGACCCGATTCTTTTCAAAACGAAACGCGAGACATAATCATTCATAGACATAAAACTCAGTAACACAACAGATCCCTAAGAGAGTATAGAACTCACCTCTTGTGATGAAAATCGCACACAATACCAAAACTCTGTGAACTCGAACGAACCGAAACTCGCGAACTATCCCGAATCCGCTCCAAAGTGTCACGAACTCGTCTAGGACTCGATTCTGATTTCGGAACAGCAACCAAATTCAAATAACAGCAAATCATTCGCACTTCCATGCTACAGAAACACCCTCCTATTTACGGGATCGATGCCTCTCGAAACTTTGACGACTCAAACCGAAATTCAACGAACCGACGCTCTAGCTCAGATTTTGTTTTCGCAGCATCAGTGAGCGGTTTTGCATCATGCATAACTGACTCAATACTTCACTAAATTTACCAATTCAAAAGTCTATTATGAAGGAAATCTTGCCTAGTTTCTAACGGTACTGACTTCAAACCGATTTAACAATTTTTCAGGGAGTTGTAACAGAAACAAGGGGGCTGGTTCAAAACTGACCCTATTCCAAAACTGAAACTTGTAATTCCTTTTTCTTCCACCATACTCAATGAAATCGGTTCATTCATGTTCCTAATTCAAAGAATTTCGTGTCTAGTTTCTGAATCATCAAGAATCACGTTCATCTGAGTTGCGTACAGAGAGATATAGGGAAAATATCGAAGAGGGTTCCAACGGGTTTCCAGCAGGATTTGATTCTTCAAGGTGAACTTGTTGCATCTTCAACCCCAACTTCGAATTTCAGCTTCAGCAACTACCCAACTGAACTAGGTTCTGGTTCAGTAGCCACAACTCCTCAAATGTGCTTCAATCCATAATGTTGTTGTCCTAACACTTTAACATTGCTCTAGACTCAACTTGCAAGAGCTACAACTCACTACTCTCCTAAGACTCCATTTTTCTCACCTTGGGCCTTGAAGTTTCAGAAATGGTAGAATGGAATTCAGAAGGGTGATGATGGTGTTTGTGGTATCAAATTGAAGAGGAAGAAAAATGGAAGAGATTGATATTAAAATATTGCACATGCATGAAGGTTTGATGATTTCACCCTCTCCAAGCTCTCTCTCTCTCTCTCTCACGGCTTCACCCTCTCCCTCTCCTTCTATCTTTGCTGAGTTTCTGGAAAAATGATGGAGGTGTGGTGTTTGGGTCAGCTGAAGACTATATAATGAGTGAAATTACCATGTTGCCATTATGTCTATCTTTGACTTAAACCTCCTTAAACTTTTCTTAATTCAATTCTAATTCCATAACTAAGAAATAACTTATACAATAATCATTAATGGGTGTAAAAGACAAAAATGCCCTTATCCTTGTATGTTCGCTTAAAATCCCAATTAGCTCGCCAATCAATCAACAATTTAAGTACTAATATGTTTTAGCACACAAGTACAACATAATTCACATAATCAGGTATGCTAATTACTTAACTTGACCTCTTGCTTATTTAAATAAATTAAATTAGCTAATTAGGGGATGTTAGAAGTTATCTCTTTCACCTCAGCGAGCCAATGGTAACACCCATTTCTACCCGGCAAAATATTAGTTAAAATCAGAGTTTTCAAAAACTTCGACAATTAAACGGATGCTACATTTTCCGACTAAAATCCACAAATGAGCATAATTAGGTCATTTATAACACCAGATACATGGCACATAAAATAGGAGGAATCAATAAACGAAACGAGTCAACTTTCAATTACTACGCAGCGGATTCAAATAGGTTTTAACTCGAAACCAGACAATAGGATAACAAAATAAAAAAGTAATAATATGCGTTCATCCCCCCGAGTGCTACGTATCAGAGCGACGACACCGACTCGAACTAACGAAGGTACACAACCTTCATTCATGGTTACCTGCACGTTACCAACATAGGGGTAACATTCAAACAGAAGGGGTGAGATATCGAACCATATAATACAATGTATGAAAAACTATATATATCAAAATCAGGACATCTCAATTCATCACGTCACAACAATCAAATAACTGCAATCATCACGAATCGTCAACAAAACCACTCATCAAAATGCAAATGGGTCATCAGCGGTACCCTCAACAAAATACAATGGGCCATCAGCGGTACCCTCAACTAAATACAAATGGGCCATCAGCGGTACCCTCAACAAAATACAAATGGGCCATCAACGGCACCCTCAACAAAATACAAACCAACGACTTAACCAACAATTATCAACTAGCAAATCAACAACTTTACCAACAGTTAGCAATTGACCAATTTAACCACTTAACCAACAATTAATCTTTTCACATTTTAACGATTAATAATTGACAACGTAATCAAAATTAGCCAACCGGGGCCTAATGCGCCTAAAGCGCCCAACAACAACAAACATGGCGCCCTATGCGCCCAGCAACAGCAAACATGCCAACAACAACAGCAAACAGCAACCAGCAACAGCAAATAGCAACCAGCAATAGCAAACAGCAAACAGCAACAGCCAACAGTAAACAGCAACAGCAAACAGTAAGCATGGCGCCCATGGCGCCCAGCAACCAACGGGGCAGCCACACAGGCAACAAGCAACAAGCAACAGGCAGCCAGACTTGGCGCCCTTGGCGCCCAGTGCACCCAACTCTTAACAACTCAACCAATTTAACCTTCGACCAACAATTATCAGTTAGCCACTTTTAACAACTTAACCAACTAACAATTACCAAATAAACAACTTTAATAACCAACAAATATCAATTGACCAATTTTAACAAATTTAACAACCAACAAATATTAATTGACCACTTTTAACAACTTTAACAAAAATTTAGGGCAGCCACACATGGCGCCCAGCAATATCAGCAACTCCAGCAACGTGCAGCCAGACTTGGCGCCCTTGGCGCCCATGGCGCCCAGCAACATCAGCAACAAGCAACAGGCAGCCAGACTTGGCGCCCTTGGCGCCCATGGCGCCCAGCAACATTAGACAACAAACAAATTTCCATCAAACATACCTCTACTTCGGTGAATTAATTAACCTATCAAACGGTATCTAAACTTAGCAAAGGACCCTTCTATGGAAAGCTAAGAATGTCTAGTTCCTGACTATAATTGTTATTTTGCAAAATAATGGTCCAATTCGTACAGTTTTAGTAAATAAGCAACAAGGTTCAGAAAATAGGACAGCCACCATGACCTAGCTTGTAACACCTCTAAAATTACCAAAACTCAGCCAAATGACATGGGACTTGAGCCTAACCCGAAACAAATTGAGTGTAGTTTTCAATGAATCGAGAATCATTCAAAAAGGAGTTCAAATGAAAATGTTATACACGAAATACCGAACCTATACCCAGATTGTTTACAGAATTTTAACCTGACTTGTGACACCTATAACTCGAGCTATACAACTCCAAATGCAACACCCATTTCTACCCGGCAAAGTATTAGTTAAAATCAGAGTTTTCAAAAACTTCGACAAATAAACGGATATTTTTCAACTAAAATCCACAAATGAGCCTAATTAGGTCATTTATAACACGAGATACATAGCACATAAAATAGGAGAAATCAATAAACGAATTGAGTCAACTTTCAATTACTACGCAGCGGATTCAAATAGGTTTTAACTCGAAATCAGACAATAGGATAACAAAATAAAATAGTAATAATATGCGTTCATCCCCCCGAGTGCTATGTATCAGAGCGACGACACCGACTCGAACTAACGAAGGTACACTCCCTTCATTCATGGTTACCTGCACGTTACCAACATAGGGGTAACATTCAAACAGAAGGGGTGAGATATCGAACCATATAATAGAATGTATGAAAAACTATATATATCAGAATCAGGACATCTCAGTTCATCACGTCACAACAATCAAATAACTACAATCATCACGAATCGTCAGCATAACCACTCATCAAAATGCAAATGGGCCATCAGCGATACCCTCAACAAAATAGAATGGGCCATCAGCGGTACCCTTCACAAAATACAAATGGGCCATCAGCGATACCCTCAACAAAATACAAATGGGCCATCAGCGGTACCCTCAACAAAATACAAATGGCCATCAGCGGTACCCTCAACAAAATACAAACCAACGACTTAACCAACAATTATCAACTAGCAAATCAACAACTTTACCAACAGTTAGCAATTGACCAATTTAACCACTTAACCAACAATTAATCTTTTAACATTTTAACGATTAATAATTGACAACGTAATCAACAATTAGCCAACCGGGGGCCTAATGCCCCTAAAGCGCCCAACAACAACAAACATGGCGCCCTATGCGCTTAGCAACAGCAAACATGCCAACAACAACAGCAAACAGCAACCAGCAACAGCAAATAGCAACCAGCTACAGCAAACAGCAACAGCCAACAGTAAACAGCAACAGCAAACAGTAAACAGCAACAGCAAACAGTAAGCATGGCGCCCATGGCGCCCAGCAACCAACGGGGCAGCCACACAGGCAACAAGCAAGAGGCAGCCAGACTTGGCGCCCTTGGCTCCCAGTGCTCCCAACTCTTAACAAGTCAACCAATTTAACCTTCGACCAACAATTATCAATTAGCCACTTTTAACAACTTAACCAACTAACAATTACCAAATAAACAACTTTAATAACCAACAAATATCAATTGACCAATTTTAACAAATTTAACATCCAACAAATATTAATTGACCAATTTTAACAACTTTAACAAAATTTTAGGGCAGCCACACATGGCGCCCAACAATATCAGCAACACAAGCAACGGGCAGCCAGACTTGGCGCCCTTGGCACCCATGGCGCCCAGTAACATCAGCAACAAGCAACGGGCAGCCAGACTTGGCGCCCTTGGCGCCCAGCAACATCAGACAACAGACAAATTTCCATCAAACATACCTGTACTTCGGTGAATTAATTAACTTATCAAACGGTTTCAAAACTTAGAAAAGGATCCCTCTATGGAAAGCTAAGAATGTCTAGTTCCTGACTATAATTGTTAGTTTGCAAAATAATGGTCCAATTCATACAGTTTCAGTAAATAAGAAAAACTCAGCCAAATGACATGGGAATTGAGCCTAACCCGAAACAAATTGAGTGTTGTTTCCAGAATTTTTACCTAACTTGTGACACCTATAACTCGAGCTATACAAATCCAAATACAACCAAACTAGTTCCAAATTAACAAGCCTTAAGTCTAGTTTCTGAAAAGGTAAACCACATAATTTTTGGACCACTAGATTGTTCCCAATTACTGTACGACCGAACCTATATCCAGATTGTTTCCAGAATTTTAACCTAACTTGTGACACCTATAACTCGAGCTATACAACTCCAAATGCAACCAAACTAGTGCCAAATTAACAAGCTTTAAGTCTAGTTTATGAAAAGGTAAACCACATAATTTTTGGACCACTAGATTGTTCCCAATTACTGTACAACCGAACCTATGTCCAGATTGTTTCCAACACCAACACATAGATTCAAACATTAACCATAGTTTTCAAGAGATAAACATGGATTCAATCATCAACAATAGTCTAAACAAGAGATTCAATCATCAATAATTGTTCAAACAATAGATCCAATCAACAATAATAGTTTAGACAATAGAGCCAATCATCAAAAATAGATCAACATATAGGATCATTCACCAACAATAATTTCGAATATCATCAATAGATTTTCAAAGATTAAACAAATAGAATCACTTATTAAACAAACATAGGATCCCCTAATCCCCTACATAAAGCCCTTCATATACCCTATTATAGAGTTAGAACCCCACCCTTACCTGGGTTTTGAAGATTTCGCAGTCACCTCCCTTCTTGGATGAAGAATGCGCAGCCCCCTCTCTATTTCTCACCAAGAATGCGCAGGCTCCTTCTCTCCTTGCTTCTAGGTTTTCTCTAATCCTTATTTTTTTTCTCAGCTTATGACAACTTAACCTAATTTTTTTACTTACTTATACTTCTCTTTATTTTTCTGATTAGTCTCATGGGCCACTCCTCACACCCCTCATATTACTACTTCCAACATATAAATCAGCCCATACAACATAATAATATTATTACTACTCTAATATTATTTTCCACACTTAATTAACCTATTAATTAAATAAAGGTCAACGTAGCAACTATACTAATAATTCCCAACTTCAACAATTCTCACACTTAATCATTAAATAAATTAATTAAATAATTAATTAAATATTTAGGGTGTTACACCAATCATTATTCCAAGGTGCGGAAGCTTATATTATTATGTTATCTGCATCCACTGAAACAGGTTTAGATTTGTCATCTGTACAAGTGGTGAATTGATTTCTGGATGTTTTTCCGGATGAGGTTTCTTCTATACCTCCTGACCGAGGGGTAGAGTTTTCTATAGAGTTGGCTCCTGGCACAGGATCAATATCCATTGCACCTTATTGAATGTCTCCTTTAGAATTAAAAGAAATGAAGTCTCAACTTGAAGAGTTGATCTCAAAAAGGTTCATTCGACTGAGCGCTTCTCCATAGGGTGCTCCGGTATTGCTAGTCAAAACGAAGGATGGAAGCACGAGACTGTGCATTGATTATCGACAACTCAATAAAGTGATGATCAAGAATAAATATCCCATGCCAAGGATAGACGATTTACTTGACCAACATAGAGGTGCTGTGGTATTTTCGAAAATTGATCTAAGGTTGGGCTATCATCAAATAAAAGTAAGAGCCTTAGATATTCTGAAGACAGCTTTTCGTACTAGGTATGGACATTACGAATTCGTAGTGATGCCCTTCGGTTTGACTAATGCTGCGGCAGTATTCATGGATTACATGAACCGAGTTTTCCACACTTACCTAGATCAGTTTGTTGTAGTTTTCATTGATGATATATTTGTGTACTCTAAGACCATTGAGGAGCATGTTCAACATCTCCGCATTGTTCTGAATGTACTTCGAGAAAAGAAATTGTATGCAAAGCCGTCGAAGTGTGACTTCTGGATGCCTGAAGTGAAATTTTGGGACATGTGAGTTCCCAATCGGGAGTTACTGTGGATCCCAATAAAGTGGAAGTTGTGTTAAACTGGGAGCAACCACCATCAGTCACAGAGAATAGAAGTTTCTTAGGTCTAGCCGGTTACTATAGGAGATTTGTTCAAGGGTCCACAGTTAGTTCTACCACTTACTCGGTTAACTCGTAGGGGTCAGCAGTTCACGTGGGCTGCCAATTGTGAAGAATGTTTTCAAGAGTTGAAGATTCGGTTGACTTCTGCTCCGATCCTGATTCTTCCCGATCCGTCATTGGAATTCCAAATTTACAGTGATGCTTCTGGGAAGGGTTTAGGATGTGTTCTCATGCAGAATCAACAAGAGGATGTGTTCTTCCCGATTCGGTTGACTTTATGCATCCAGGCAATTAAAGTCTCATGAAGAGAATTATCCAACTCATGATCTGGAGTTGGCAGCTATTGTGAATGCACTGAAGATTTGGAGACATTACCTGTGTGGATCCCGTTTTGAAGTCTTTAGTGATCACAAAAGTTTAAAGTATCTGTTTGATCAGAAAGAACTAAATAACAGGCAAAGAAGATGGGTAGAATTTCTGAAGGATAATAACTTCGAGTTGAAGTATCATCCAGGGTACATCCATAGGTTTCCACTTTGGTGGCAAAATATTAGTTTGTTCACCTCTCCTTTTCGAGGGTTAACAATTTGATTGTATTATGTGATTCCGTTTGACAGGCCAAACGGGAACATGAATATGAAAGTGAGGTGACAGCTGACTGTTTTTCACATTGCGAATAACCATCAAAGGATTAATTGATGGATTTGCTTGCAAGATTCTGAAATTTCCGAAGTGAAGCTTGGCGTGCGGTATGGTAGTTTTGAAAAATCATTTTGCGAAAACCCGCATGCTAAAGTTAATTTTGGGAATGAATCAAGAGGCTAATAAAATCTGATTGAGGAAAATCATAGGAGGCGTACTTAGGTTGAGGGGAAACTCAACGCTATTGGCTAATTCAGAAAGGAATTGGGTATGTCGTAGATAAATATATTGTGAGGAAAGTTACAATAAAGGAAGAAGGGTTCTGAGTTCTGTTTGATAGTTGTTTTGATAACAACTGAGGTGATTTTCATTGCTTTCGAAATTAATTGATGTTCCCACGGTTTATTTCTACGTTTAAGGTCAAAGTTTTTAGTAAAACCCTCCATCCATCTTTTTGAAAAGTTTTATCTCGAAATCTTGGAGCGAGTCAAGAAGTTTCACAAATGACTTTCCGACACATTTGTCAATGTGTACGAGAACTTTTATGGATTTTTAGAAAATTTGTTGAGAACGTGTTTACACCCTTCGGGGAAATCATGATTGTTTTTACCTCTACCAGGAGTACCAATATGTGAACTCATTTTCAACCTATATTTCTAACAGGTGCCTCGTATTAAACACTTTGGTTAAGATTAATCAAAGTTGTGGTGTTAACGTTGATAATTGGAATAAGTTACGGGAGTGTTTTCAAAATGCGGTACCAAGCCTATGTAGGCGAATGATGAGTTTCTCGTGTCGATTCGTAACAAGAGAGTTCAGACTATAACCTTAGAGGGTTCTAGGGTAGTAGTAGACCATACTTAAAGATTGACGTGCCAACTTGGGAAGAGTTTCTACACTCATCTCGTTAATTCAAGATTGTTTTCCAGCAAATTAAGACCTTTCTGAGAATATCGATTCTCGGTTAGTCAAATGAAAGACTTGACAAAATTTTGAGGCCAAAATTCTTTCAAGTTGAGGTGAATGTAACATCCCCAAAATAACTAATAGAATTATTTGGATGTTAACCCAATTGAATTATTTTAGTACTTGATTGGTAAATTTATCGAGTGCAAAAATTAATTATTGGTTGTCATATGATCGTTAACCGGTTAATTCGGGGCAAGGACGATTTAGAAACGAAATTAGAGATTAAGGGCAATATGATAATTTGACCACGTTATCACTTATATATTAAATAAATATATATATATATATATATATATATATATATATATATATATATATATATATATATATCTGTGTGTGTGTGTGTGTGTGTGTGTGTGTGTGTGTGAGAGTGAGAAGAAAGAGAATTAAAAAAAGTATTAAAGGAAAGAAAGGAAAGGAAGCGAGAGACAGAGAGGAAAAATGAGAGAAAGGTGAGAAAAGAAGGGAGAAGAAAAAGAAGGGCTATGGAAGAAGAAGAGGAAAAAGGAGATACCTTGGTTCATCAAAACGTCTTCCTTCCAACACGAAAAGTGATCAGCGTTCCTTCCTCTTCAATTTGGTACCAACATCATCACCATCAATTCACTCTCTCTCACTTTGCCATTTTCGATTTTAAGAGGAAAAGGGATGTTTTTGTTGTTCAAGCTCAAAGGAAAGCTTAGGATGGTGTTTGGGAGCGAATTCAAGGTGGATTGCGCAAATATTGAAGTCCGATTTAGGGTTTTTGAAGAATCAAGAGGTTAGGGTTCAAATTGGGGTTATGTGTGAATAGTGATTTGAAGCATGGAGACGATGAATAGTGATTTCATGGAGGTTTTGTGGTTGATTGGTGGTTCAAAGGTTTGGGAGCGAATTTGATTGTCGTCGGAGCGTAAAGTTTATACGGGGAACTTTCGTGTGGTTATGTCAGAAAACCGATTTCGCGGAAAGTCTCCGCTATTTGTGATTTTCATCACAATCGGTGAGTTTTACTCACGTTTAGGTTTATTTCGTTTTTGAAATGAATATTATGTTGATTGGTTTCGAGAAATTTGAGTCAAAAACCGTTATTTTGAAATATATCGAATTTTGACAAAATCGAATGCGTTGAGTCTTTGATTGGATTGATTGATCAAGTGATGTTATTGGATATGTTTTTGTACTGTTTTGGTGTTGGGATTGGGCTGGAACAGGTACCGGAAGTGATTGGAATTGATCGAAACGACGAAAAACGCAAAGCGAAATGAAAATAGAATGCTGTCAAATGCGCACGATCCGTGCGCCCCTGGCGCACGAACCGTGCGTCTGGTTTTGTTTCTATTTCGCAAATTTTTATAATAGGGCGCACGACCCGTGCGTGTGGGAGCACGAACCGTGCGCCGTGTTCTGTCTCTGTTTTCCAAATTAGCCCGGAATGATCCCGATCGATTCCAATCCTCTTCTAATCCTTTCCTAACCCTTTTCCAATGATATTAGGCTTATAATGCCATGATTTTGAATATGCTTTCAAAGGTTTTTATAAGGGTTTGCAAAGTTATGTTTAATTCGAAAAACCGTAAAATAAGTATACGAGAGCGAACACATAATATGCTTGTCTTGTTGAACTAAATGTTCAATTATTGGTTTGAATGCAAATGAACGGTGAGTTCATATGATTGTAGATATATATATATATATATTATATCGAGTCTGGGTGACGACTCAAGTTAACATACTAAGGCGGGGTAGTCATGCACCCTTACCTTAGGCCCCGTGCCATTAGGGAAAGTACTATTGGTAAGGGGGTTCACCGGGAATATAGCAGAGTTACAGTCGGTGTTGTGTTAAGTTGTTTGTTGTGTGATTCACCGGTTTTGGAAGCGGTAACGCAGTCGGTGTCGTACTGAGTCATAACAGGTTCACCGGGTTTGGAAGCGGTAACGCAGTCGGTGATCTGTTAAGAGTTAAATATTGGGTTCACCGGGATTATAGCAGAGTTGCAGTCGGTGATCTATTAAAAGTTAAATAATACGGTCCACCGGGAATATAGCAGAGTTGCAGTCGGTGCCGTGTTAGGTTAAATAGGATTCATAATCGAACCGAGAGTGTTAGTAGGGGTCTCGGTAGAACTCACTGAGATTGTATATGTTGTTGTTTTACAGAGAAACAGGGACAGCGGAAATTTTGTTGTCTATGTACTACAACTCTATGTATTAGTGTTATGACTTTATTCCGCTTTCTTGTATGATATTGAGCACTATAGTTTGCTGAAGGTTAGGGTCAGGGAACCTTTTTGGTCTTATTTGTAATTAAGACTGTTTTGTTGTTATTCAGCGAGAACTATATTGCAGTGTTCAGTATCTATGCAGGAATTTTACATCTCTGATGTTTTAGGGATGGTGCACTTGGGTATTTTTACTTGATAAAAATACCGGGGTGTTACAGTTTAAGTTTGTTTTTGAATTTTACTGAATTTATTCAATTCCAATTTAATTTATATAATTAATATTTGTATTATTATTTTTATTCTTACAAACATTGTTATTATCATTATTATAAATATTTAAATTGTCTTTTAATTTTTTTTCATATAGTTAAAAAAATTATCAGATATGAAATTAATTCGTATTATTACTGAGAATTAAAATATTTATTGTTTGGAATAAATGATAAGTATGACAGCAAGGCAATAAAATATTTAAAATATCAAATTATTTTAGATATACAGTGATATCATGTACTAAATATTATACGTCTTACTTTTTTTTCTTTTAGAATAATACATCCTTTGGCCAAAACAAATTAGGTAAAAAAAGAAAACCAAATAAAGTCTTTCCAAATGTATTTTTTCAGTATAAACCGGGTATCCCTCAAGAGATCTAACACCGCTGCATGCCCAAAGCTGGATTCGAACCCAAACCTTGGTTAAGCTGGAAAATACCACTACCATATCATCTAAATGCTTTTGGGTGCAATATCCAAATATATGATGTTACTTCTTAATTAAGTTTTCACTTGATTCCGTTAAAGGAATCTTTAATTAACACTATTGAAAGTTTTATATTCTAAATTTATAATGACAAAAAAACTTTTACGCTTGCTTCTTAATTAAATTTCATTTTAGGGATACTTTCTTAATTAAGTTATGATTGCTTCTTTATTAAGTTTCGTGTAATCGTTCAACAACTTTTGACATATTAATTTTAGGTGAACTTTTGACATATTAATTTTATGAATGTGATGATTTAGAAAAGACTTTTGGAATCGTTTATTTGGCACATTTGGAATCGATTATTGACCGATTGCAAATGTGCCGATTCTAAAAGTAGGCACATTTTGAATCGGTTAAAATACCCGATTCCAAATGTCACATTCATAATCGGTTGTTGTAAAGAACCGATTCCAAATTCTTTCCCATATACGCGCAGAGGGGGGGTCTGAGAAATGCGACATTCTAAATCGGTTATATAAATAACCGATTCTAAATGTCCTTAAAGAAACAGACATTTAGAATCGGTTTGTTATATAACCGATTTCTAATGAAAATTATTATTTTTTTCCTTTTTTTTTCCTCCAGCAACTCACAAATTTGCAACAACTCATAATAATTCATATACTTGTGTTAAACTTAAAAGTACTATAACTACAAAATGCACCAATTCATTAAACTTGAAAGTTATAAAAATTTCTTAAAAGTGCTATAACTACTACATGTTTCTTATAATTCATAACAAAAACTTCTATCAAACTTGTTAGCCAGTCATATATTTCCCGCCGGACGAATCTTCATATAGAATTCCGCCCAAAGCATGCGGACCTCTGAAATTTCCTCAAAAGTGTATACCTTTGGGTTATCAGATACCTACAAAGATCCATACAAAAAACTCAGTACAATGAGAACCAAAAGACAACATAATGTACATTAAAAGTAATCTATATACCTCCTCCCAGTTATCTATGACCTTTGCATTCACAATCGTCATGATATACTTCATAACAAAATACCCACAATGATACCTATTTTCTTGCCGTGCCACCTACACAAATATAAACTTAGCTTCACTTGGGTCATAGTCATCGAAACAATAAATAAACAATGTTGCATTTACCAGGTTTCTAATCATCTCCACAAGTTGAATGAAAAAGCCTATACACCACAGCTCATTTCAATAGGTCCTTTTCACACTCAAAATTCAGAACTAAAGCAAGAGAAACAGAACAAAGGTACTTTCATGCATTCTGGAAACGTTTATCAAACAAACAAGCTTTGGTTAATGGTTTATGCAAATATGGATGCTTTCATTCACCTACATTTACTTCATTTCTTGTGAATTCTCTCTTTTTGATACAGAATTTAGGGCCACAATCTATCAAAATGACATGCTAGAATGTGATAGATAACATACACAGTTAGTTATCAGTTATGACAGTTTGTAAGTTTTGTATTCAGTCATAATCAATGAAATAGTGTCAATGATTTCTAACATAATGATGTGGATACCTTGTATTGCAGGTAAACTGATATTGCAGAATATGTTTTGATGATGAAAAAGACAAAGGTAAAGCTGATGGCCAAAGTTAATAAATGTGACTAAACATCAAAGTCACAATCCAAGACAAACAAGCTCAATAATTGAAGATTCAAGTTTAAGGGTAGTCCTTAAATATAAGGGTAGTCCTTAGGGTTTGGGTGTGTCTTAGGAAAAAGTGTAAGCTCTTTCAAAGGTCAGCTCGTATGTCAAAATCTCACACACTAACAAGTTCTTCAAAGATGCATGCATACTTACGTAAACATACTTATCATCTTTAAAACATAAAAATCGATTTCATCTTGCATATACACTCATCAAAATCGATTTTCAGGCCAATCAGAAAATGAAGAATCGATTTTCACTTCATGTATCTTTCAGTACAAAAATCGATTTCTGAGCCAAACATTTTTAAAGGAAGAATTGATTCCCACTCTTTTGCACTTAACTGAGAATCGATTCCTACATGTCTCAGGCAAGTTGAGAATCGATTCATACAAATTTCCACTAAGTACAGAATAGATTCCTAGCTCTCCATGGTCCTCAAGAATCGATTGTCCCTATTTTTCAAACAAATCAAAATCGATTCCTCACTTAAATGAATCGATTCCTAGATCAAATGCTTTCAACAAAGAATCGATTCCTACACTATTTTTAACGTAAACTTGATTTTTTCATAGCCTATAAATAGGCACTGCATTACGTTCATTTTCACAACAACCCATTTCACGAATCAGAAAACTTTTGAGAAAACTCTTCACGCTTTTACTTTTGCTCGTCACGCACCGTTGGTCCGTCTGAGCTGATCTGTTGCTAAGAGTTTGTTGGGGTTGCATTCTTCAAGTTGTAATATCTGCCTTCATTAGAGGTATTTCTGTCTTTACAATTGTTTATTATTTAATTGTTTGTGATTTGTACTAGGGAGTGGGGTATCTCTCTAGGGTAGCTGTTTGTACTAGGAAGTGGGGTATCTTTCTGGGGCAGCTGATTGTAACAGGGGTGGGGTATCTCTTGTTATTGTTATATTAGATTTGAGGGCTCTCCATAGGTGTGGTATCCTAGGAGGAGAGTGCTTGAGTCTGTAAAGGTTTCCCAAGGCACGTGTAAGCCTTGTTGTTTTGGTTAGTGGAAAATCTCACAAGGTTGTGAGGACTGGACGTAGGTCACTAGGAGGTGACCGAACCAGGATAAATCTCTGCGTGCTTTACTGCTTTCCTGCTTTACTGTTATACCGCTTTACTGCTTTATATTCTAATTCCTTCGCTTCCACTTAACCTGCGCGAAAATTGATCTAAGTCATTGAAAAGGGAAAAAACATTTTCGAAAGATCTGAAAAGTTTTAAATCTCAATTCACCCCCCCTCTTGAGACTGAAGCCACTTGGTAACAAGTGGTATCAGAGCTAGACTCTTGTATAAAGGGCCTAGCAGCTTCAAGAGAAATGGCTTCAGGTTGGTCTACGCAAGAGGGTGCTTCTCTTACCCGTCCTCCGGGATTCAACGGGAAAGATTATGCATATTGGAAAGAAAGAATGAGAATCTTTATTGAATGGGTAGACTTAGATGTTTGGGATGCTGTGGAAAAAGGACCCTTTGTCCCCACGCACATAGTGGATGGTATTCTTACAATTAAAAGTAGAAATGAATGGTCTGATGATGAGAAAAGAAAAGTGCGACATAATTTACGTGCCAAAAATATTATTACTTCTGCTTTAAATCCTGATGAATTTTTTCGAGTTTCAAACTGTAAATCTGCCCAAGAAATGTGGGATAATCTCCAAGTTACTCATGAGGGTACAAGTGAAGTGAAAAGGGCAAGAACAAATACTCTTATCAGAGAGTACGAACTATTTAGAATGAATACAGGTGAAACAATACCAGAAGAAAAGGTTCACTCACATAGTGAATCAGTTAAGCTTGTTGGGAAAGTCATTTCCTGCAGAGGATCTAATCAACAAAGTTCTGAGATGTTTGAATAGAGAATGGCAACCGAAGGTTACTGCTATAGCTGAATCAAGAAATTTAGCTACTATGACTCTGGCTACTCTGTTCGGTAAACTTCAAGAGCATGAACTAGAACTCACCCGTCTAGCTGAGTACGAAAATACAGATAAGAAAAAGAAAAGCTTGGCTCTAAAAGCATCTAGTTCTAGTCAGTTTGATGATAGTGACAACTCAGATGATGAAATTGATGAAAGTGAAGAGAATATGGCTCTTATGGTTCGGAAGTTCAAAAGGTTCATGAAAGGCAACAACTATCCAAGGAAGAACTTCAAATCAAAAAGGTTCTCCAGCAAAGAAAGTTCATCCGGTCCTCCTATTTGCTATGAATGCGGGAAACCCGGGCACATGAAAATGGAATGTCCTAATCTACAGAAAAAGGACTCCAAATTTGAAAAGAAGGCATTCAAGGATAACAAAGGAAGAAAAGCCTACATTGCATGGGAAGACAACTGCATGGATTCATCAGATGAATCAGAGGATGAAGAAGCCCAAGTTGCATTAATGGCTGATCATGAAAGCGAGAATGAAAACGAGGTATGCTTCAAGGTACGGGGGTCAGATTGGTACCTTGACAGCGGATGCTCAAAGCACATGACTGGAGATATCACAAAGTTCCTAACTCTTACCCCCAGATCAAGCGGTCATGTGACTTATGGTGACAATAACAGAGGAAGAATCCTTGGTGAAGGTAAAGTTGGTAAAGATTTATCTACTGCTATTGATAATGTGCTCTATGTTGAAGGTCTTAAACATAATTTATTAAGCATTAGCCAACTTTGTGATAAAGGAAATAGGGTAATATTTGACTCAGGTTCATGCATCATTGAGGATAAACAAAGTAAACAAGTTAGAATGATAGGAAATAGAGTAGAAAACATATACATGATGAGTTTAGATAGTGTTTCATCTCATAATGCATGTTGTCTCATTAGTAAGGAAGAAAACTCTTGGTTATGGCACCGTCGGACAGCTCATATTCATATGGATCATCTTAACAAGCTAGTGTCTAAAGATCAAGTTAATGGTTTGCCTAATATTAAGTTTGAAAAAGATAAATTGTGTGATGCATGCCAAAAGGGTAAACAGGTAAAAGTGTCCTTTAAATCAAAGAATATTGTGTCTACTAACAAACCTTCGTAGCTGTTGCACATGGATCTATTTGGTCCCTCAAGGACAAAAAGTTATGGTGGAAATTACTATGCTCTAGTTATAGTAGATGATTATTCAAGGTATACCTGGACCCTCTTTCTAGCAAATAAGAGCGAAGCTTTTGGAGCATTCAAAAAGCTTGCTCGCAGCATTCAAAATGAGAAAGAATTGAAGATCATCTCAATTAGGTCTGATCACGGTGGAGAATTTGAAAACGAAAAATTTGAAATTCTATGTGAAGAACTAGGTATAAATCACAACTTCTCAGCACCTAGAACTCCTCAACAAAATGGAGTTGTTGAAAGGAAAAATCGTTCATTGGAGGAACTTGCCAGAATAATGCTTAATGATCACGACATCCCAAAATACTTTTGGGCGGATGCTGTAAGTACTGCTTGTTATGTTATGAATAGAGTTTTGATTAGGCCTATTTTAAAGAAAACCCCCTATGAACTTTACAAGGGGAGAAAACCAAATATTTCACACCTTCACACTTTTGGTTGCAAATGTTTTGTATTAAATAATGGAAAGGATAACCTAGGTAAATTCGATGCTAAAGCTGATGAAGGAATTTTTCTTGGTTACTCTTTATCTAGCAAGGCCTTTAGAATTTTCAATAAAAGAAATAAGGTTATTGGGGAATCTGTACATGTTACATTTGATGAAACTAACCCCAAAAGGCTGGGAAAGGTTATTGATGATATTGCAGATGAACTTGAAGAGTTACAGATAGGTGAGAAGAAGAAAGATAAAGAAGAAGAAACAAAAATCACCTCTAAAGAGAAATCAAAAGAACAATCAAGCATTGAACTTCCCAAGGAATGGAGAATCCCAAGGGACCACTCGCTTGAAAATGTCATAGGTGATGTAACTAAAGGGGTAACTACTCGTAACTCTCTTAGAAATGCATGTAATATGGCTTTCGTATCTCAAATTGAACCTAGAAATATAGATGAAGCCGTAGTTGATGAACATTGGACTATTGCTATGCAAGAAGAGCTAAATCAGTTTGAAAGAAACGAAGTGTGGGATCTAGTTCCTAGACTTGATAAACATGAGATAATAGGCACAAAATGGGTGTTTAAAAACAAGCTAGACGAATCAGGTATAATAATTAGGAACAAAGCTAGACTAGTTGCTAAAGGTTACAATCAAGAAGAAGGAATAGATTATGATGAAACATATGCTCCTGTAGCTAGATTAGAAGCTATTCGCATGTTACTTGCTTTTGCATCAATCATGGATTTTAAATTGTATCAAATGGATGTTAAGAGCGCTTTCTTAAATGGTTTTATTCAAGAAGAAGTATATGTTGAACAACCACCTGGCTTTGAAAATTTTGAAAAACCAGACCATGTTTTTAAACTCAAAAAGGCTCTATATTGTCTGAAGCAAGCTCCCAGAGCTTGGTACGAAAGATTGAGCAAATTCCTACTCAATCATGATTTTCAAAGAGGGAAAGTTGACACTACACTTTTTATAAAAAGGTCAAAAGATGACATCTTACTCGTGCAAATTTATGTGGATGATATCATTTTCGGTGCTACTAATGAATTTCTTTGCAAAGAGTTTTCAAGTATTTTGCAGAGTGAGTTTGAAATGTCAATGATGGGAGAACTCAACTTCTTCCTTGGGCTCCAAATAAAACAAACAAACAACGGCATATTCATATCTCAATCAAAGTACTGCAAAGAACTACTCAAAAGATTCGAAATGGACAAAGCTAAAGAAATGTCCACACCAATGAGCACCTCATGCTACTTAGACAAAGATGAAGAAGGTAAACCGGTAGAACTAAGCAAATATCGAGGTATAATTGGCTCTCTTCTCTACTTAACTGCTAGTAGACCGGACATCATGTTTAGTGTTCGCATGTGTGCTAGGTATCAAGCAAATCCAAAAGAGTCACATTTAGTAGCTGTCAAAAGAATAATGAGATATCTAGTAGGCACTCAAAATGTTGGTCTGTGGTACCCAGAAGGCGCCACATGTAGCCTTATTGGATATTCAGATTCTGACTTTGCAGGACGTAATTTAGATAGAAAAAGCACTAGTGGAACATGTCACATACTAGGTAGTGTATTAGTCTCTTGGCACAGTAAGAAACAAGTCAGTGTCGCACTGTCAACTGCTAAAGCAGAATATGTTGCAGCAGGGAGTTGTTGTGCACAAATTCTTTGGATGAAGCAACAACTTCTTGACTATGGTATAGAACTAGATCATATCCCTATAAAATGCGACAATACCAGCGCTATCAATCTTACAAAGAACCCCGTCCAACACTCTAGGACCAAGCATATAGAGATAAGACAACATTTTCTTAGAGATCATGTCCAAAAAGGGGACTGTGTAATCGAATTTGTTGAATCCGCAAAACAGCTGGCTGATATTTTTACAAAACCTTTACACAAAGAAAACTTCTTCTTCATTTGAAGAGAACTTGGAATCATTGATTCCTCTTCATGCTGTTAGATTCAGAATTTTTATTACATGTTGCCCTCTTTGATCATGACAAAAAGAGGGAGAAGAATAGAGTTTTAATATTCAGCATGCATTTGCATTCACTCATACCAACTTGCATACAGTCAATAAAACAGGGGGAGCATCATGATAGGGGGAGTATCATATATACATTATCTGTTTGAACTAACCTCCCACCTTGAAGATGAGTTAGTGTTTTGTCATCATCAAAAAGGGGGAGAATGTGGATACCTTGTATTGCAGGTAAACTGATATTGAAGAATATGTTTTGATGATGAAAAAGACAAAGGTAAAGCTGATGGCCAAAGTTAATAAATGTGACTAAACATCAAAGTCACAATCCAAGACAAACAAGCTCAAGAATTGAAGATTCAAGTTTAAGGGTAGTCCTTAAATATAAGGGTAGTCCTTAGGGTTTGGGTGTGTCTTAGGAAAAAGTGTAAGCTCTTTCAAAGGTCAGCTCGTATGTCAAAATCTCACACACTCACAAGTTTTTCAAAGATGCATGCATACTTACGTAAACATACTTATCATCTTTAAAACATAAAAATCGATTTCATCTTGCGTATACACTCATCAAAATCGATTTTCAGGCCAATCAGAAAAGGAAAAATCAATTTTCACTTCATGTATCTTTCAGTACAAAAATCGATTTCTGAGCCAAATATTTTTAAAGGAAGAATCGATTCCCACTCTTTTGCACTTAACTGAGAATCGATTCCTACATGTCTCAGGCAAGCTGAGAATCGATTCATACAAATTTTCATTAAGTACAGAATCGATTCCTAGCTCTCCATGGTCCTCAAGAATCGATTGTCCCTATTTTTCAAACAAATCAAAATCGATTCTTCACTTAAATGAATCGATTCCTAGATCAAATGCTTTCAACAAAGAATCGATTCCTACACTATTTTTAACGTAAACTTGATTTTTTCATAGCGTATAAATAGGGACTGCATTACGTTCATTTTCACAACAACCCATTTCACGAATCAGAAAACTTTTAAGAAATGACCATCATCATACCGAAAATAGCATTGGCTGCACTTGCAATCCTAGGCCACAAATCAGCACACTCCTTTCTAACAGTAACATGAATTCTAACAGCAACACGAAACTCTCACCCAAAGGCTAAATGTAGCAAAGAGTAATAAATGGAGTAAATTATAGTTAATTACCTTAGGGAGCAACCGTATGGTGTCCACGGGAGAATCCGTTGCTCTAAAACCATCATAAGTTAATTATAGTTAATTATAAATATTTTATCAGTTAAAATATTACAATGTAAACAACGATAAACAATTAAAAACTTACCTGTTAAACATCTCTTTGACTCTTCTGACTGGTTTTTTACCATCTAAACACATCCAGACCATAGTATTTTGCTCAGGGACCAACACAATCCGTTGCCAATGGTCTCTGCAGTATTGCTAAATGTAATAAGATGTAAGAAATAAACAAACAAAGGAAAAATGTATTATCAATTTGTTCAAATATGTAATTACGTACTCATTGCAAAACAGAGCCAAATATACTTTCTTATTATTGCTTGTCATTTTGTTTTGAATATATGCAGAAACCTTGCTTGAGGAAGAGCTTGTCAACGTAATCTTATATGGACACATAAATCCATAGAAGTCACTGACACTTCTTTCAGCACACAGACGATGTCGATATCTAATAGCACGTAAAAATAAATTTATCAAATTAATATATATATATATAGAAACGCGAGAAATTTACTCACGAAATAAATTAAACTACTTACGTGCACCATATAGAGAAGTGGGATAACTCAAGCCACCTGTCACGGGAAGCCATGTCGCTAAGCTCTCCGAAAGAGACAAAACAATAATGATCTTCATGCTCCAATTTTATTTGGACGTTCCCCTCATCATACGCCTTAAAGACAATCTCTCTCAACCAATCGGTTTTGACCAGCTCCTCCACATGAGATGGTGAGCAGCTACCCTTAGATCCAATAGTGGTTATGTGAGAGGGAACCTAGACAGCTGCATTTTGAAGGCAATTGCCGTAGCAGCCATTTGCTACATAGTACCAAATTCAAATCAATGTATTTATCATGAATCTCAATATAACATATACCTTTGCCACCTCCTCGCTAATTCGTTCTTCCATTTTCTTCTCGAACAATTCCTCCATTTGTTTCATCATCTGCATTCTATCAAATTGTGAACAACTCGAGGTCTTACGAGCAACACCTCCAAAGTATTTTTTTTAACCCAATGCCTCTTCCAGCTGTCCGATCAGGACCAGGATGATCAGGTTTTCCGATGGCAGTGGTCAAAATATCATTCTTTCCTATTGAAACAAAGGATCCTTGGCTGCTCAAATCCATAATTTCATCCTTCAACAAAAGCATGTTCGCGTGTTAGAATTAAATAAATAAAAATCAGGGTCAGTTGAATATGTGATTAATTTGAAATCTTTACTTACAATCTTAGATGCAACAAATTCTGACTCCTCGGTTACATAAGATCCAGACTTCTTTTTATGGGTAACCTTCCACAGCTCATGGCGATCTGGAGATGTGGGCACCACCTCCAAATCAGGATCACCAGATTCCTCCTGCACTTTCTGTACTTGCTCTTCCTTCATATCTTGCTTCAACTTTTTATAACCGCCCCGCCCTATTGTGTGGTAGTATTTATTATTACTTTGATTTTTCTGAGCAGATTCTCTTTTCACCTATTACAAAGAACACACATCATCACATATATAATAGATGCATAATATTTAAGAGACAAAAATAATTGTGGTGAAAACTGTAACAGCCCAGGTCCACCGCAGCGGCCACCCCGGTCCCACTGTTACCTCACGGTCTTCTCTACCCCTCTTGTAGAGTTTTTGCCTTCCGTGGGAATCGAACCTTGCACCTGAGGCATAAGTGCAAATTAAACCCCCTTCCCACTACCAATTGAGCGCATGTAACAGCCCAGGTCCACCGCAGCGGCCACCCCGGTCCCACTGTTACCTCACGGTCTTCTCTACCCCTCTTGTAGAGTTTTTGCCTTCCGTGGGAATCGAACCTTGCACCTGAGACATAAGTGCAAGTTAAACCCCCTTCCCACTACCAATTGAGCGCGCGCTCAATTGGTAGTGGGAAGGGGGTTTAACTTGCACTTATGCCTCAGGTGCAAGGTTCGATTCCCACGGAAGGCAAAAACTCTACAAGAGGGGTAGAGAAGACCGTGAGGTAACAGTGGGACCGGGGTGGCCGCTGCGGTGGACCTGGGCTACCCTAAAATAATTTAATTAAGTAATTGATTAAATTATTTAAAGTGTTGCACTAATTTTCTTTATTATATTATAATATAGCATTTTATTTTAATTGAAGGGGATGGCATCGGAAATACCGGAATTACAAGTGACGGCCCAAGAAGCCCAAGCCCGTTGGCTTAGGCGCTCCTTAGGCGCTAGGGGTCTAGGTTGCGCCCCAATTGTGCCAAAAGTGAGCAAGTGAGTCGAAGGAGAGAAGAAAAGAAAGAAAGTCGAAGAGAGGAGAAGAGAAGGGAGGAGGCGACTTCAAAGCTTGGAGTTAGGGTTTGTGCATCTTGATCCTAGGTAAGGGTTCCTAATCTTCTATGATTCGATTTCCTTTCTCTATCAAGTGCTTGAGTTTCGTTTTCCTAACCCTTCCTACTTTTGTTCAATTTGCGAATGGTCCAAGAGAAAGAGAGAGAGGGCGCGATCGTGATAGAGGAAAGAAGAAGGAGAGGATTCGTTGTTGTGGTGGTTGTCGGTGCTTCGGTGGAAAGAGCTCTAATTCCGGCATAATCAAGGTTAGGGGAGTCTCACTCTATAATAGAGAATATAATAGGTTGTATGTAAACCATAGGATCCCACTTGACATTACTTGTTAATTGTTAGATTTGTTTAGGTTAGTTGAAATTGATAATTGGTGTGATTAATTCGATTCCCTATGCTAAGGTTTGGATTTCGTGTGTTGATTTTGTGCCTTGATGTGTCCTTAATATATATATATATGAGATTGAATGTTGTTGGTATGAGCACAATGTATTTGGTGAATGTTGTGGTGATTTGGTTTGGAAAAATAATTAAGAATTTTGGTGTTTTGGTTGTGTTGCGGCGCCTGGGCGCTAGTTGCTGGGGGGGGGGGGGGGGGAATTGGCGCCCTGGGCGCTATTTTCTGTTGCTGGGCGTGTGTGTGTTCTGGGCAGGGCGCCTATGTTGCTGCCCTGTGGCGCCTGGGGTGGCGCCAGGTTGCTGCCTATGCTTAGGCAAGGCGCATAAATCATGTTTTTGGATGGAATCATTTTCTGAGCATAATTTACCGAGCCAAACTTTGTATTCACCTGACCAAATTGTATTTAAAACACTTTGGCTAAAGAATTTCCAGATTTGCACTTGTGGTTTTGAAATTGTCCTATTGGGCATCATTTTGGCTTGTTTAAGGGGTGCCTTGTGCACACATCATTTTCTGAGCATAATTTACCGAGCCAAATTTGGTATTCACCTGACCAAATCATATTTTAAACACTTTGGCTAAAGAATTTCCAGATTTGCACTTGTGGTTTTGAAATAGTCCTATTGGGCATCATTTTGGCTTGTTTAAGGGGTGCCTTGTGCACACATCATTTTCTGAGCATAATTTACCGAGCCAAATTTTGTATTCACCTGACCAAATCATATTTTAAGCACTTTGGCTAAAGAATTTCCAGATTTTCACTTGTGGTTTTGAAATTGTCCTATTGGGCATCATTTTGGCTTGTTTAAGGGGTGCCTTGTGCACACATCATTTTCTGAGCATAATTTACCGAGCCAAATTTTGTATTCACCTGACCAAATCATATTTTAAGCACTTTGGCTAAAGAATTTCCAGATTTGCACTTATTGTTTTGAATTTGTCCTAGAGAGCGTTGTTTTGACTATGTTTGTGATGCCTAGGGGTGAGCTGTGAGTTCTGAACATATTTTCCCTAGCCAAATTCTGTATTCACGTGACCAAATCCCATTTTGAACATTTTGGCTAGAGCGGTTTCAATTTTTCAGGTGACCTACTATGTTTGTGCGTTTGGGTGTTGTGTTGGGCGCCAAGTGTGGCTGCCCAGGGCGCCAAGTGGGGCGCCCATGCCTTGTGTTTGGTTTCGGATCTAATGGTGACAGATTGGTCCCTAAGTGCTAAGCCTAATCCTAGAAATGTGATTGTGATGAGAAAATAAATGAGTTGATTGATGATGAGGCCATGGGGGCTACAACAAAGATTAATAAAGATGTGATATAAGATGTATGGATTGTGTTGCTAAGAGTTATGATTTTGGTTTTGTCATGGAGTCTCATGCATACATAAGGCTGCGGTCTGAGTTTTAAATTATAATGATAAGGCTGCGGTCTGAGTTCTAAATCAAAATGTTAAGGCTGCGGTCTGAGTTGATTTTATGATAAGGCTGCGGTCTGGGAAAATGGTACCACATGCATAACTGTATTGCATACATCCTCATGATAAGCATGCAAGTTGTGGATTGTATGAACTATGCTACTGTGTGACTGTATGAGTGTGATGCTATGATGGAATATATTTCTTATTATAGTCTTTATTATGTAGTTGAGACTCACCCTTCTGTTGTTGTTTACCACAGGTAGTCCTGAGTGAAGGCTTACTCCTTTCACTCCCGAGTCGGTCTGCTCTGATACGTGACACCTAGGGGGTTGGCTTAGGATTTCTAATGCTATTTAATTGTTGTTGGATTTTATATGCATTGATCTAATGATTTTCCGATGAGGCCGTTGTTTGGCATTTTGAGTTTATGTTATTTTTCCGCTGCGAGACATCTAAATTATAATGTGTGGATTTTGTTGGTAAACTCAAGAGTACCCTAATTTATTAAATGTTGTTGCGTATTGTATAGGTATAAGGAAGGCTTAGACTGAATTGATCGTTGTTAGATTAAGTGCGTGTGTAGCATTCCATTCAAAAAGAAATTTTGAAACTCTGATCTCTATGAAAAATAGCCGGGTAGAATGGGGTGTTACATTAGTGGTATCAGAGCAAAAGTTCGATCTGTCCGACCAAGTGTGTCTGTCTGTCATATTGTGTATGACAATTAGGTGTTTTGTTTTAGTTCTAAATTGTCGTTTATGCTGCAGTGCTAGGTTGATATGGCTAGAAGGGATGATGCTGCTTTGGCTGCCGCTCTGCAGGCCATAGCCCAAGCTGTTGGAAATCAACACAATGCTGCTGATATGAATGCCCGTAACCTGGCAACGTTTCAGAGGGAAAACCCACCCACCTTCAAGGGTCGGTATGATCCCGATGGAGCCTTGTCATGGCTGAATGAGATAGAGCGGATATTCCGTGTTATGGATTGCACTGCTGCCCAGCAAGTGAAGTTTGGGACGCACATGCTGGCGGAAGAGGCTGACAAGTGGTGGTTAGGGATGCTGCATAGGTTGAACACTGCTGGTGAAGAGGTTACTTGGGAGGTCTTCACAAGAGAGTTTAAAAGAAAGTATTACCCTGAAGACGTTCGGGCCAAGAAAGAGGTAGAATTCTTAGAACTGAAACAGGGAAATAAGACTGTTGCTGAGTATGCAGCCAAATTTGAAGAGCTGGCCCAATTTTGTCCTTACTACGCCAATGATGCTGATTCAGAATTCTCTAAATGTGTGAAATTTGAAAGTGGCCTGCGACCTGACATTAAGAAGGCAATTGGGTATCATGAGATACGAGATTTTGCTAGATTAGTTGACAAGAGTAGAATTTATGAAGAGGAAAGTTCTGCTGCCTACAAGATTGGGAAAGAAAAGAGGAATACTCAGTTTAGGGGCCAACCATATGATGTGTCTGGAGGTAAAAATAAGTGGAAGGCAGGTGCTGGTAAGAAATTTTCTGAGGGTAAGAAGCCTAGTGGGGGAGGTGCTCCCGCTGATATAGTGTGTTACACCTGTGGCAAGCCGGGTCACAAAAGTTTCGACTGCAAGACTGAGGTAATGTGTTACCGTTGTGGGAAGAAAGGTCATATGGCGTCTAACTGTGATCGTAAGGAATCAGTGTGTTTCAATTGTGGTGAAGCTGGTCACTTCAGTTCTAAATGCACCAAACCGAAGAAAGAGAAATCCAATGGAAGAGTTTTTGCGCTAGCAGGCTCAGAGGGGCCCAATGAGATTCGAGGTACTTGTTTTATTTATGGTTCCCCTTTAGTTGCTATAGTTGATACTGGTGCTACGCATTCTTTTATTGCTGCTGTTTGTGCTGAAAAGTTAAACCTAGTATTGTCTGATATGAAAAGGGAAATGGTTATCGACACTCCGGCTAAGGGTTCGGTGACTACTTCTCTATTGTGTGCTAAGTGTCCTCTGTCAGTATTCGGCAGAGATTTTCTGGTTGACCTTATATGTTTGCCTTTGGGAGGGTTGGATGTTATTCTTGGTATGGACTGGTTAGTGGATAACCATGTGCACATCAACTGTTTCAGCAAGTCTGTGAGTTTCCTTCCTCCTGAGGAGGGAGAGTCTGTTTTGTTGTCTGGGGATCAGCTGCATAAGGTAATGAAGGATGGTGGTCAACTATTTGCTTTGATGGCGTCTATGTCTGCTGAAAACCAAGCTATGGTTGAAGGATTGCAGGTGGTGTGTGAATTCCCTGAAGTGTTCCCTGATGAGATTCCTAGTGTGCCACCCGAGAGGGAAGTAGAGTTTGGGATTGACCTTGTGCCTGGTACTAGGCCTGTGTCCATGGCTCCGTACCGAATGTCAGCTTCTGAGTTATCTGAATTGAAGAAGCAGTTGGAAGAGTTACTTGAAAAGAAATTTGTGAGGCCTAGTGTGTCACCATGGGGAGCTCCGGTTTTATTAGTAAAGAAGAAAGTTGGGAGTATGCGCCTGTGTGTGGATTATAAACAGTTGAACAAAGTGACTATCAAAAATAAGTACCCTCTTCCGAGAATTGATGATCTGATGGACCAGCTGGTGGGTGCTAAGGTTTTTAGTAAAATTGATTTGAGGTCAGGGTATCACCAGATTAAAGTAAAAGATGAAGACGTCCAGAAGACAGCGTTTCGAACGAGATATGGACATTATGAATACTCTGTGATGCCGTTTGGTGTCACCAATGCACCAGGGGTGTTCATGGAGTACATGAACCGTATCTTCCATAGTTACTTGGATCGGTTTGTGGTAGTTTTTATAGATGATATTCTGGTATACTCCAAGTCTGAAGAGGAGCATGCAGAGCACTTAAGATTGGTGCTCGAGGTATTGAAAGAGAAGAAGCTTTATGCTAAGTTGTCCAAATGCGAGTTCTGGCTGCGTGAGGTAAGCTTTTTGGGTCACATTATTTCTAGTGATGGCATAGCTGTAGACCCAGCTAAGGTTGATGCAGTGTTACAATGGGAGAGCCCGAAGTCTGCGACTGAGATCAGGAGTTTCTTGGGGTTGGCCGGTTACTACAGGAGGTTCATTGAGGGTTTCTCAAAACTAGCCCTTCCGTTGACTCAATTGACGTGTAAGGGGAGAGTTTTTGTTTGGGATGCTAAATGTGAAGAGAGTTTCCAAGAGTTGAAGAAAAGATTGACAACATCTCCGGTGTTAGTGTTGCCCGTGCCGGATCAACCGTTTGTGGTATATTGTGATGCTTCCAGAATGGGCTTGGGGGGCGTATTGATGCAGGATGGGAAGGTAGTCGCTTATGCGTCCAGACAGTTGCGGACTCATGAGAAGAACTATCCTACTCATGATTTGGAATTGGCTGCTATTGTGTTTGCGGTAAAAATTTGGAGGCACTATTTGTATGGCACTAGATTCGAGGTATTCAGCGACCACAAGAGTTTGAAATACTTGTTTGATCAGAAGGAGCTGAATATGAGGCAGAGGCGTTGGTTAGAGTTGCTGAAAGACTATGATTTTGGCTTAAACTATCACCCCGGCAAAGCTAATGTCGTGGCTGATGCTTTAAGTCGAAAGACTTTGCATATGTCAGCAATGATGGTAAGAGAGTTGGAGTTGATTGAGCAATTTCGTGATATGAGTCTGGTTTGTGAAGTAACACCGCGAAGTGTTAGGCTGGGTATGCTGAGGATTGGTAATGACTTCTTGGTTAGTATCAGAGACGCACAGAAATTGGATGTGAAGCTGGTTGACTTGTTAGTTACGGGTGATCAGAATGTGGATGGGGATTTCAGGTTGGATTCCCAGGGTGTGTTGAGATTTAGAGACAGGATCTGCGTTCCCGATGATATTGAGATGAAGAAGATGATCCTTGAGGAGAGTCATAGGAGCAAGCTGAGTATTCATCTAGGGGCTACAAAGATGTATCATGACTTGAAGAAATTATTCTGGTGGCCTGGTATGAAGAAAGATGTAGCACAGTTTGTGTACGCCTGTTTGACTTGCCAGAAGTCAAAGGTTGAGCACCAGAAGCCTGCGGGGTTGATGCAACCTTTGGATGTTCCGGAATGGAAATGGGATAGCATTTCCATGGATTTTGTGACAGGGTTACCAAGAACCGTTCGGGGATTTGATTCTATTTGGGTGATCGTGGATAGGTTGACGAAGTCTGCTCACTTCCTTCCTATCAACATCACGTATCCGGTAGCGAGATTGGCCGAGATATATATTCAGGTGATTGTGAAGTTGCATGGTGTCCCGAAGAGTATTGTATCTGACAGAGATCCGAGGTTTACTTCGGAGTTTTGGGGGAGCTTACAGGAGGCATTGGGGTCCAGATTGAGGTTGAGTTCAGCCTATCATCCTCAGACTGATGGGCAGACAGAGAGAACCATTCAGTCATTGGAGGACTTATTGAGATCGTGTGTTTTAGAGCAGGGAGGTGCGTGGGATACACACCTTTCGTTGATTGAGTTCACTTACAACAACAGCTACCATTCGAGTATAGGGATGGCTCCTTACGAGGCACTGTATGGGCGGAGGTGTAGAACTCCTTTGTGTTGGCATGAATCTGGCGAGAGTGTTGTTCTTGGACCTGAATTGGTGAGAGAGACTACAGAGAAGATAAAAATGATCAGGGAGAAAATGAAAGAGTCTCAAAGTCGGCAAAAGAGTTACCATGATAGAAGGAGAAAAGATTTGGAATTTCAGGCTGGTGAGCATGTTTTCTTGAGGGTCACGCCTATGGCTGGTGTTGGGCGTGCACTTAAAGCAAAGAAGTTGACTCCTAGATTTATTGGACCGTACCAGATCACCGAGAGGGTCGGAAAGGTTGCTTATAGGGTGGCTCTACCACCCAATCTTTCGAACTTGCACGACGTATTTCACGTGTCGCAACTTCGGAAGTACATTCCAGACCCGTCTCATGTGATCCATATGGATGATATTGAGGTGCGAGATAATCTCACTGTGGAGACTATGCCAGTGAGGATTGATGATAGAGAAGTGAAGGTGCTGAGAGGGAAGAGCATTGTTTTAGTAAAGGTGGTGTGGTTGGGAGCTACTGGCGAGAGCATGACTTGGGAGCTGGAGAGTAGGATGCGGGAGTCCTATCCAGAGCTATTTGACTCAGGTATGAATTTCGAGGACGAAATTTCCTAAGTGGGGGAGAGTTGTAACACCCTAAAATAATTTAATTAAGTAATTGATTAAATTATTTAAAGTGTTGCACTAATTTTCTTTATTATATTATAATATAGCATTTTATTTTAATTGAAGGGGATGGCATCGGAAATACCGGAATTACAAGTGACGGCCCAAGAAGCCCAAGCCCGTTGGCTTTGGCGCTCCTTAGGCGCTAGGGGTCTAGGTTGCGCCCCAATTGTGCCAAAAGTGAGCAAGTGAGTCGAAGGAGAGAAGAAAAGAAAGAAAGTCGAAGAGAGGAGAAGAGAAGGGAGGAGGCGACTTCAAAGCTTGGAGTTAGGGTTTGTGCATCTTGATCCTAGGTAAGGGTTCCTAATCTTCTATGATTCGATTTCCTTTCTCTATCAAGTGCTTGAGTTTCGTTTTCCTAACCCTTCCTACTTTTGTTCAATTTGCGAATGGTCCAAGAGAAAGAGAGAGAGGGCGCGATCGTGATAGAGGAAAGAAGAAGGAGAGGATTCGTTGTTGTGGTGGTTGTCGGTGCTTCGGTGGAAAGAGCTCTAATTCCGGCATAATCAAGGTTAGGGGAGTCTCACTCTATAATAGAGAATATAATAGGTTGTATGTAAACCATAGGATCCCACTTGACATTACTTGTTAATTGTTAGATTTGTTTAGGTTAGTTGAAATTGATAATTGGTGTGATGAATTCGATTCCCTATGCTAAGGTTTGGATTTCGTGTGTTGATTTTGTGCCTTGATGTGTCCTTAATATATATATATGAGATTGAATGTTGTTGGTATGAGCACAATGTATTTGGTGAATGTTGTGGTGATTTGGTTTGGAAAAATAATTAAGAATTTTGGTGTTTTGGTTGTGTTGGGGCGCCTGGGCGCTAGTTGCTGGGGTGGAATTGGCGCCCTGGGCGCTGTTTTCTGTTGCTGGGCGTGTGTGTGTTCTGGGCAGGGCGCCTATGTTGCTGCCCTGTGGCGCCTGGGGTGGCGCCAGGTTGCTGCCTATGCTTAGGCAAGGCGCATAAATCATGTTTTTGGATGGAATCATTTTCTGAGCATAATTTACCGAGCCAAACTTTGTATTCACCTGACCAAATTGTATTTAAAACACTTTGGCTAAAGAATTTCCAGATTTGCACTTGTGGTTTTGAAATTGTCCTATTGGGCATCATTTTGGCTTGTTTAAGGGGTGCCTTGTGCACACATCATTTTCTGAGCATAATTTACCGAGCCAAATTTTGTATTCACCTGACCAAATCATATTTTAAGCACTTTGGCTAAAGAATTTCCAGATTTGCACTTGTGGTTTTGAAATAGTCCTATTGGGCATCATTTTGGCTTGTTTAAGGGGTGCCTTGTGCACACATCATTTTCTGAGCATAATTTACCGAGCCAAATTTTGTATTCACCTGACCAAATCATATTTTAAGCACTTTGGCTAAAGAATTTACAGATTTGCACTTGTGGTTTTGAAATTGTCCTATTGGGCATCATTTTGGCTTGTTTAAGGGGTGCCTTGTGCACACATCATTTTCTGAGCATAATTTACCGAGCCAAATTTTGTATTCACCTGACCAAATCATATTTTAAGCACTTTGGCTAAAGAATTTCCAGATTTGCACTTATGGTTTTGAATTTGTCCTAGAGAGCGTTGTTTTGACTATGTTTGTGATGCCTAGGGGTGAGCTGTGAGTTCTGAACATATTTTCCCTAGCCAAATTCTGTATTCACGTGACCAAATCCCATTTTGAACATTTTGGCTAGAGCGGTTTCAATTTTTCAGGTGACCTACTATGTTTGTGCGTTTGGGTGTTGTGTTGGGCGCCAAGTGTGGCTGCCCAGGGCGCCAAGTGGGGCGCCCATGCCTTGTGTTTGGTTTCGGATCTAATGGTGACAGATTGGTCCCTAAGTGCTAAGCCTAATCCTAGAAATGTGATTGTGATGAGAAAATAAATGAGTTGATTGATGATGAGGCCATGGGGGCTACAACAAAGATTAATAAAGATGTGATATAAGATGTATGGATTGTGTTGCTAAGAGTTATGATTTTGGTTTTGTCATGGAGTCTCATGCATACATAAGGCTGCGGTCTGAGTTTTAAATTATAATGATAAGGCTGCGGTCTGAGTTCTAAATCAAAATGTTAAGGCTGCGGTCTGAGTTGATTTTATGATAAGGCTGCGGTCTGGGAAAATGGTCCCACATGCATAACTGTATTGCATACATCCTCATGATAAGCATGCAAGTTGTGGATTGTATGAACTATGCTACTGTGTGACTGTATGAGTGTGATGCTATGATGGAATATATTTCTTATTATAGTCTTTATTATGTAGTTGAGACTCACCCTTCTGTTGTTGTTTACCACAAGTAGTCCTGAGTGAAGGCTTACTCCTTTCACTCCCGAGTCGGTCTGCTCTGATACGTGACACCTAGGGGGTTGGCTTAGGATTTCTAATGCTATTTAATTGTTGTTGGATTTTATATGCATTGATCTAATGATTTTCCGATGAGGCCGTTGTTTGGCATTTTGAGTTTATGTTATTTTTCCGCTGCGAGACATCTAAATTATAATGTGTGGATTTTGTTGGTAAACTCAAGAGTACCCTAATTTATTAAATGGTGTTGCGTATTGTATAGGTATAAGGAAGGCTTAGACTGAATTGATCGTTGTTAGATTAAGTGCGTGTGTAGCATTCCATTCAAAAAGAAATTTTGAAACTCTGATCTCTATGAAAAATAGCCGGGTAGAATGGGGTGTTACAAAAACAATACCACGAACTCCGGAGTAAGGTGATTTTTAACAAATGCAGTCCATGTCTCAGTAGATATACTGTGATACTTGTGAAATGGGGTTGTTTCACCGGACTTATCCTCTTGCCAAAGACATACTTGTTCGTGAGCGTTGTCTTGAACTATTTCCAACAAAGACCTATAAACCATCCAAGTATTCTTGAATTCCTCATCATCGGGAGTATCAAATGTTTCCTTAACACAAGAATAAGGTGGTGTTAGCACAGGAGTTAAGGTAAGATGAATTAACACAAGAATTCTTTAATTAGAGTATATACATACCAAAACAATATCCCAAACTATCTTCTTTGTCTCCTTATCCACTTCATCTGAAGCCATGGGCAATATGCTTACTTTTGACCGCGCAACCACCCCTAAATAACTCTTGAATTTGTCTGCATCTGGACCAATAGGGTCGTCGTCACTATCAAACTCCACTATATACCTCTGACCTACTGGACGCCTAGCAAGGAACCACTTCAGTGATGTCGGACGCCTAGTCTTCTCCTTTTTTGAAAGGTCATTGTTGGAGTCACCCATGATATCTGTTGAACAACGGAAAAAACGCAAATATAAATAACCAACAATAAATATCATCAGATAAGCAAGTATAAATATGTATTAGATAACCAAATATAAATATGAATCATATAACCATGTATAAATATGAATTACATAACCAAATATAAATATGAATCAGATAACCAAGTATAAAGATCAATTAAAAAACCAAATATATGTACCCATACTCGTTCATGGGTTAATCTAAACTCCTTCGCATAAAATCCCTTCATTATGATCATTGCGAGTGGCATGTACATCATCAACTTGGTTATCATCTATTAAAGCAGGCACTCGTGTGACCACCCAATTTTAACCGGTGCATTTTTTTTATTATTTACTTTTGCTTTTACATAATAATAATAAAATAAGCCCCTATGACAAAATATTCGGTTTTGTGCGCGTATTCGTCGCGTCGTTCTTTCATCGTGTTTTGTCCGACATGTTTTGTCGCCTTTCCTTTTAGTTCCCTTGGTTTAGTAATAATAATAGTAATAGTTAAACAGGAGGTGTGTGAAAAATTCTTTATTTACAAAGTATCTAGTTACACTTAGCCCAAACATGTGCCAAAATTACAAAAAAAGAAAACAGGCCTCAAATGGGCCCAAAAAATTACTACACCAAACTGTCACAAAAAAAGGCCCAAAAGACCCTAATCCATGACAGCAGCCGTACGCAGCTCCCTCCTGCTCCTGAGCTTGCAGAGCAAGCTTGCACCAGCTGCCCAAGCATCTGAAAACAGCAACAATTCAAATCAGCAGCTAAAAATGGGGGAAAGTTCGAGTCAGCCCTGAGTCAGCTACTAGCTGTCCAGAGACAATGCATTAACTAGTTTTAATAAGTAATCAAAAACATTAATTTTCAGATTCCAAAAATTACTATAAAATGCTAATCCGAAAACCAAATTGAAGGACATTTTTACACACAAAAAAATAGGCACTAAAAATTCTGGAATGCAGTACCTGAAGCAGTAGGGTGGGTCGATTTTTTTTTCAATAACAAAAAAAGGGCTTTTGATTTCTTTTCTGGAAAAAGGTTGGTCAAGTCATTTTGTTTTTTTAGTTTCCTTTGTTTTATTAGTAATAGTCGGTTTGTTTTTCTGTAAATATATTAGTATTAGTATTAGAAAACAAATTATTTTTATTTATTTATTTCTTTTATTTAGTTTTTTATTATTATTATTATGATTATTTTTCAGAATCAGTTTCTTTTTATATATATATAAAAAAACGAAAATTAACATCATATTTAATTTAGGTTCAGTAATGAAAAAAAAAATCCAAAAAATGAAATCAAGATTGGAACTTGACAGGTCCAGCAGGTCTGTTCTGAAGAAAAATTTAGTAAATGGTTGTTTAGTTAGAAAAATTAGTTTGTTTTTTAGAAAGACAAGAAAATAAAAAAAAACAAAACAACAAAACAGTAGGTGGATGCCAGATCCGTGAAAAACAAGAATAATAAAAAAAAAAAATACCTGTTAGCTCCGGCCACCGTAGACGGTGGCCGTCCGCTCCCATGTCTCCAAAAGCCTCCTCCGGTCGTCTTCTTCGGCGACGTCGCTGTTTGTCCGCTCGAAATCGCGCCCAAGCCGTCGTGTTCGCGTCGCTGCCGCGAGGGGCCCCCCCGTCGTTTGTTTTCTGTCCGGTCCCCTAACCGTCGCTGTAACAACCGGAGTTCTTCATCTTATTATTTTTGTGGTCTTACGTGTATATGTGTCTTAGTAATTATTATGATAATTTAGTGTGCCTTTGATTTGTAAATAATATACGACTAGTTATATTTGATATCCTACAACTATTTCTTATTTTGATTATTTAAATTATAAATAATTATGTATATAGATATCAATATTTTGGAATTACTATTTGTACTATAGAATTGTTAGAATTAGGTTTAGTGTTTAATAAAATACTATGATAATGATATAAGTTTTAAACTTGCGGAGCCCAGTTTATTTCCTGCACCTTTGTGTATTAGACTGAGTTTTTCAACTTCTAATGTGAAAGCCCAATGCTTGATGTTAACCTAATTCTCACCCTTGCCTCCTTACCTCACATCAGCCGAACCCATTCTCGTTCATCCTCCCTGGTGGAAGCATATTGACATGCAGCCAATTGTTCATACACATTACCCTCCCTAAGCGATACCTTAATTCTTCATTCTAAGAGGCTAGATTATTCACGTGGAGCAATTTAATTCTTCCCTTTGAATTGTCAGGTCTTGTTTCATCCTTCTTCTAATTCTAGCCATCATGGAAAAGTCAAACACACATATTTGCTTTGAAAAATATTGCTCATGTAGCAATTTGATGGTCATACTCCATTGTAAGCCACGTCCACAATTTTGGAAGCTTATTCATGATTTGAATTCCAATGGCCATGTCCTATATTACAGTTTCCAATGATATCCGAATTTAGTTGTTCGTGAGTTTCATTAGACATTCCTTATCATCGGTAGTTAAAGGCACATAGTCCAATCAAATTCTTCACTACTTGAATCTCATGCTGGATATTATTAGAGAACAAACACACATGATTAGTGGCTCACAGAATATTTAAGGGTGGCTCGGTTCATTGGGTTCTTTCTCATATAGCGGTCGGTCACTTGTGACCTGGAACACTTCAAATTGCTATTTCTCTCTGATGCCTGCCGCTACGGTCAATGTCTCAGAAAAACAAATGTCATTTTTGGATCGTCCTAAACGAAGTCTTGAAGAACAATATTCGTTTTCGGATTACAGAGAAATTGATGTTGCACCTGTTTGAGCTCTATTGTTCCGTATTATTTTGTTAGCTCTGTGGACCCGTTGCCGAACAATTATAATATCAACTCGTTTGTTGTGTTGACTCTCATGCCGAAACTCCAGTTAATTATATGTCGTACGAGATCGTCAAGCCAGAAATAGTAATAGAAGGGGGCGGCGAACTCATCAACCTAGGAGGGCTGCGAAATCTTCAAAACCCAGGTAAGGGTGGGTCTCATCTTCTCTATAATAGGGTTTTATGATGGGGACTAAGTAAGGGTAGGCTCTATGTATGCCCTTTTATGTATTTCTAGTGATTATTGATGAACCCTAGGCATATGATAACTTGTTGTTGAGAAATTGTGATTTGCGTGCTAAGTGCTTGAATACTCATTGATGGTATTGTGATTGATAATGATTTGGGATGAATAAGATAATTCGATGTTCATATTGTGGAATTGAACCTTGACGATGGAATTTGGTGTTCAATATGTTGATGTGATCATATATGTGGATTTTGATGTTTGGTGGATGATTTTTGATAATACTATATGCGTACATGATTGTTGTAATTCGATGTTGCCTCTGTGTCTTGTTGTGCCCTGGCGCTGTGTGTCCGTGTTGCCTGTGTGTTGCGTTGTGTTGCGCGTGTTGCATGTGTGTGTTGCGCTGTGTTGCCCGTGTGTGTGTTGCGCCTTGCTGGGCGCCAGATGCCTGGGCGCCAGGTGCCTGGGCGCTGGGCGCCCATGGCGCCAGTTTTCAGGATGTCCCGAAATATTTTCAAAAACTGTTTTCGCTGTATCTTTTGACTCAGACATCCGTTTCGAACGATTCAAAAAGCGTTGTGAAGCATTTTCAGTTGTCCACCTGTGTGTCCCATTTTTAAAAATAAAAACTTATTATTTCTGAAGGTTGCTGGGCCGCCCCAAGGGGCTGTTCCCGGTGATCGTTGCTGTGACAATGAAAAGATATTTTTGATGTCTTTAAAAACTCTCTTTTGCGTACGACCAGTGGTTTTAACGACTCAGTGTCAAAATGATGATTTTGACGATGATGCCCCTAGTGGCTAGTTAAATGACGGTTTTGCCCTTAGTGGCTAATATTATTTTATAATGACGTGTAAATGACTGTTTTGCCCTTAGTGGCTAATATTATTCTATAATGACGTGTAAATGACTGTTTTGCCCTTAGTGGCTAATATTAATTATAATGACGTGTAAATGACGATGATGCCCTTGGTGGCTAGTAAATGACGTTTTTGCCCTCAGTAGCTATTGTTTGAGCTGATGATATTTATTGTATAAGTGACGATGAAAACCCAGTGACGTTTGAGGCCCGAAAGGCTAAGTGATGTTAAGGTCTAAAGGGCCAAGTGACGTTGTGTGTTGATTGTGAATTTGACAGGTGCAGTGCTTCTTGTGAGCAAACTGGTAAGTGACGGGTCACATAGTTGACTATGAATTTTTTTTGGGTATTTGTGTATGTGTGTGTTTGTGAGTGGTGCATGTCATAGTGTCTCATGCCCCATATGCATAAACCCAGTGACGTTTTGAGGCCCAAGTGGCTAAGTGACGATGAGGCCTTAAGGGCTAAGCGACGTTTGTAAAAAGGTACCTCATGCATATGCCCGCGAGTGGGTTGCATTTCATATGCCTACATGACATGAGATGAGTTATTGTAAGTGATGTGAATGATGATTGTTATGTGAATATTCAGTGTTTTGGTAACGTGCAGGTGATTCCCAGTGAAGGTCTTAGCTTCACTTCTTGAGTCGAGTCGTCATGCTCTAATACGTAGCACCTGGGGGAAATGTATTTGATGTTTTGTTGATGTACTTAGATTTTTATACTGTTGATGGGTTGATTTACCTTTCCGCTGCGTTGTCGTTGGATTTTATGACGTGGTTTTCGATGTTTTGAGATCTCCCCATTGTGGAGTGCTATGTATTGCACCTTTGACGACGTACTATTTTATTTGAGACTTGAGGTTTTATTTTGACGTATGTGTGACACCCTTGTGGTGAAATCGAAAATGATTTTTGAACTCTGATTCTCTTAACTAAAATAAAAGGGTACAAAGGGGGTGTTACAGTCGCCGTCAACGGCGCACCTTGATCCGTGGCCGTGTGCTCAGCTTCACCTTCCCAACGTCGCATCCCCGTCCTTCATTCACTTACCGTAAACAAAAAAAAGGGGGGAAAACGGAAGACCGACGCCGTCATCACACCGTGAGCGCTGTCGGAGCCGCCGCGACCTACCCTTCCCCTTCTCCCTCCTACTCTCCCTTCCCTTCTCTTCTCTACCTCTGTTTCGCATTTTCCTCTCTTATTTCTCTCTCCTCACAAAACTCTCTCTCTCATTTCTAAATGGTTGCGGCTGCTGTGGATAAGAGGATTGGAAAAATTAGGTTTAGCCTGAATGTTTGTTCCCTTTTTTATGTCCTTTTGTTTATTTATTTATTTTATTTATTTTATTTAATTAAAATATCAGATAAGTAATTACACCCACCTATTTTCATTACTACACCCCTGCGAGCCCAGATTGGCAAGCCCTGAATCCCAAACGAAATTTGGGCTTATAGTTTTGATCACACACCCATTTTATTATTCTCACCCACCCCTGTTTATAATACAGCCCCCCGGTAAATATTTACACCACCTAGTTTCTACCACAACCCTATTTCGTTTTTTTTATTATTTTACTATTCTTTTATTGTTCTCAATGTTATTAAATGGTGCTGTTCATTAAACCAAGTTTATTTCACTCCCAAAAAAAACGATAAATGGGGTTTGACTTGGATGTACATCCTATCAAACCCCAAACTATGATTTAAGGATCCTTAGTTGTGCAACTTGGACCTTAAATCCCTTTAAAATAAAAAATCATAAAACTTCCAATCAAATATGATTTATATATAACACCTATTTTATAAATAAAAAAATTTCGAAGAAATAAATGGATTCGATTTGGATGTACATCCTGTCAATCCGGTTTAAGGATTTTTAGTTGTACAACTTGGATCCTAAACCCCTTCACAATTAAAATCAACCAACCAACAAATTTTCAGGAAGAACTCCGCCACTTTTGAGTCTCTCATTGCACCGGAGAGTACGTAGGCATAGGGCCTCCCTGTCAAAGTCAAAATAAAAATTTCTTAAATTAGTCCTTGGTAAATACTTGTTTTTTTTTACTAAATCCTATTAAGTATTATTTTTCGGGTAAACAAATAATTAAACAACTTGTTAATTCTTGCGCAAATCAAATTTAGGGTAACTGTCTTAGGACAGATGTGCTAGGGGTGCGGTGAAATTAGGTTTTCGCCCCTTCCCTACGCATAACCGACTCATGAATCCAACCTAGTTACGCAGACCACTAACTCTTAGGTTAGGTTTTTCTCAATTTTTCCTATTTTTAATAAATTGGGTGGCGACTCCTAAAATTCATATTTTTTTTGAGCCGTCTACGGCGAGACCTAGGTCACGACAGATGGCGACTACACTAGGGACTGGTGAGAGTCAAGCCTGTTTAATTTATTTGTGCAATATATTTCTGAGTTATTATTTTGTTTACCATATGCTTAATTGTTGTATATACTCGTCTATTATGTTGCGCAAACCCTAGGGTAGAGGATTTTGAATATTGTTGCTTGGTTGTATCTTCATGATCGTTTGCAGGTGTTTCATGGTTTTTTTTAGGGTTTGAGGTTTGTATGTTCCCTTCACACACACACATACACTGTGAGCACACACATTGAGTTGGGCTTATACCGGAGCCTAAAGAAAAACACTTAAGTTAGAATGAGGCTGTGTAGTGGTAGTCATTCTGGATGTACATCCTGGTGTCTACCATGAATTCCTCATCTAGAGTACGATTCTCCCTTGAAAGTATTCACGTTTTGGATGTACATCCTGGCGTGTTTAATCTTTCTAGGAGAATACTTGACTCTAGAGACCTGAAATCTCCGTAGGTTATAACTACTAGCCCAGTGAGTATCACAATAGAAGGCCGTAGATCGGTAGGGTTCAGAGTCCAAAAGCATGGACTAACCAAATTAGGCCACGAAGGGAACTGCTCCACCTCTCACCTTACTCTTCAATTTTTTTAGCATGAATAAACCTTTTTCCTTTGTGCATAGAGTAACTACTCAACCTCTTCCTAAAAAAAGAACAAAATTTCTCACATGCATTTTTTTTTTTAGTATTCTCACTTTTTGTTTATTTATTCATCCAGGAAAGTTTGCCGAGGAATCTGAGTTCAGAATTGAGAAGTGAGTATCTTGGTCAAAAAAAAAACTGTGAGACATGGAATCAATGAATAAGACAAGGAACACTGTCCAGTTCATTTTTCGGAAGCCAGACATGGCCAAGCTAAAAACCTATGCCACCAAGCTGCCTGAAGGGTTGCGTATAGGCCTTAAAGAAAGATATGGGAACTTGTTGGAATTATTAGAAGTAAATGTTCAGACTGATGCTATCTCTGCCATGGCCCAATACTATGACCCACAATTGAGGTGCTTCAGATTCTCCAACTTTCAACTGGCACCTACTCTCGAAGATTTTTCATCGACTATTGGGCAACCTCTAGGTGATGCAAGACCGTACCATTTCTATGGGGGCTACTGTAAGACCCCCTTTCTACCCTTTTATTTTAATTAAGAAAATCAGAGTTTAAAAAAAATCATTTTCGATTTCACCACGAGGGTGTCACACATACGTCAAAATAAAACCTCAAGTCTCAAATAAAATAGTACGTCGTCAAAGGTGCAACACATAGCACTCCACAATAAGGAGACTTCAAAACATCGAAACTAAGTCATAAAATCCAACATCAACGCAGCGGAAAAGTTAATCAACGCATCAACAGTATAAAAACAATCTAAGCACATCAGCAAAGCATCAAATACATCCCCCTAGGTGCTACGTATCAGAGCGTGACGACTCGACTCAAGAAGTGAAGCTAAGGCCTTCAATGGGAATCACCTGCACGTTACCAACACGGGGGGTAACATTCAAACAGGAAAGGGTGAGCATCATTTCAATCCATATAATAGAAAATATGATAAGTACATAAGTCAAGTCACAGCTCTAAATTATTCACATCACAAGCATCATTCACATCACTTACAGTAACTCATATCATGTCATGTAGGCGTATGAAATGCAACCCACTCGCGGGCATATGCATGAGGTACCTTTTCACAAACGTCGCATAGCCCTTAAGGCCTCATCGTCACTTAGCCACATGGGCCTCAAAAACGTCACTGGGTTTATGCATATGGGCATGAGACACTATGACATGCACCACTCACAAACACACCAATACACAAATACCCAAATCATAGTCAACTATGTGACCCGTCACTTACCGGTTAGCTCACAAGGAGCACAGCACCTGTCAAATTCACAATCATCACACAACGTCACTTGGCCATTTAGACCTTAACATCACTTAGCCTTTCGGGCCTCAAACGTCACTGGGTTTTCATCGTCACTTATACATAAATATCATCAGCTCAAACAATAGCCACTGAGGGCAAAAACGTCATTTACTAGCCACCAAGGGCATCATCGTCATTTACACGTCATTATAATTAATATTAGCCACCAAGGGCAAAACAGTCATTTACACGTCATTATAATTAATATTAGCCACTAAGGGCAAAACAGTCATTTAACTAGCCACTAAGGGCATCATCGTCATTTACACCTCTTTATCAATAATATTGGCCACTAAGGGCAAAACCGTCATTTACTCGTCATTATAAAGAATATTAGCCACTAAGGGCAAAACAGTCATTTAACTAGCCACTAGGGGCATCATCTTCAAAATCATCATTTTTGACATTACTTCTTTAAAACCACTGGTCGTACGCAAAAGGGAATTTTTAAAGATACTCAAAACGTCTTTTTATTGTCACAGCAACGATCACCGGGAACAGCCACCCGGGGGCGCCCCAGCAACCTTCAGAAATAATAAGTTTTTATTTTTAAAAATGGGACACGCAGATGGACAACTGGAAATGCTTCACAACGCTTTTTGAATCGCTCAAAACGGATGTCTGAGTCAAAAGATATAGCGAAAACAGTTTTTGAAAATATTTCGGGTCATCCTGAAAACTGGCGCCATGGGCGCCCAGCGCCCAGGCACCTGGCGCCCAGCAAGGCGCAACACACACACGGGCGCTCAGCGCCCAGCGCCTCAGCGCAACACGCAACGCAACACACACAGGCGCCCAGCGCTCAGCGCCTTGGCGCAACACACGCACGCGCACACGGGCGCTCAGCGCCCAGCGCCGGCACCTAGCGCCCAGCGCTCCAGTCACTCACGCACAGCAACACGCACAGCGCCCTTGGCGCCCAGCACAGGGCGCCTGGCGCCCAGAAACAGTATCAGCACCAGATTTTTGCCAAATTCAGCACAAAACATTATTTTTCTCACAACTTTTCACATGACCAACACAACCCAAAATTCCAACCACCAAAATCAAACTTTATTCACATCACCAAAATCATTTTTTTACTCATTATCAACATCAACACTATGGCACCCTAGGCGCCTATGCACACACATATGCGAACCTTCAAGCATCCAACACACCCAATTGGAATTTCATGAACACACAAGCGCCAAAATCATCAAAACAAACGCATAGATCGCATCACCTCAATGTTCAAATACCAAAATCAATTCGCATATAGGCTTACACATGTATATATATGAAATCATCATCACGGGCAAACCAAGAACATCAAAAACATCAAAGAACATCAAGAAACAACATGGATCTAGTATAAACCCTAGATCTAGGACCTATCATGAGATCTATTAGATGGAAGGATAGAGCTCCCCTAACCTTTTGAGAAGAAGGACTCGAGCCTTAGGATGCAGTCACCAACAGAGCCTCAGCAACAATGGAGATCTCCTTCCTCTTTGATCTTCGAACTCTCTCCTCTCTTGGCCGCCCTTGCTCTCTCTTTCTCACGCTCCTCTCTTTCTCTCTTGCTAATTCGAAGAACACAAGTGAAACCCTAGGCAAGGCTCCTCACCAAAGTGCGCCTAGGTCAAGCCATTGGGCCATGGGCTTCACTTAAGCCCAATCCATTAGAATGCACCTCCTCCTCCTAGCATCACACCACCCCTCAATTAAAATAATTCCAATAAATAATTAAAACCCAATTAAATAAAATAAATACCTAAATACTTAATTAAATAAATTAATTAAATATTTAGGGTGTTACAACTCTTCCCCACTTAGAATATTTCGTCCTCGAAATTTACCTGATCGAATAATTCTGGGTAGGACTCTCGCATCTTGCTCTCTAGCTCCCAAGTCATACTCTCGCCGGCAGCTCCTAGCCAAACCACTTTCACTAATGCAATCTCTTTGCCTCTAAGCGCTTTCACTTCACGATCCTCGATCCGTACGGGCATCGTCTCCACAGTGAGATTATCCCGCACCTCTACATCATCCATATGGATCACATGAGATGGATCCGAAACATACTTCCGAAGTTGCGACACGTGAAACACGTCATGCAAGTTCGAAAGATTTGGCGGTAAAGCCACTCTATAAGCCACATTTCCGATTCTTTTAGAAATCTGATAAGGACCAACAAGTCGAGGAGTGAGCTTCTTCGATTTCAACGCCCGACCAACACCGGTAATAGGAGAAACCCTCAAGAACACATGCTCACCCTCGTGAAACTCTAAATCCTTCCTCCGCTTGTCATGATAACTCTTCTGACGACTCTGCGAAGCCTTCATCTTTTCACGGATCATCTTGATCTTCTCTGTAGTCTCCCGGACAATCTCCGGTCCCAACACTACACTCTCTCCCGACTCGTACCAACAGAATGGTGTCCTACACTTTCGGCCATACAATGCTTCAAATGGTGCCATCCCGATACTGGAATGGTAGCTGTTGTTATAGGTAAACTCAATCAACGCAAGGTAGGAATCCCATGAACCCCGCTGTTCCAATACACAAGCCCTCAACAAATCTTCTAACGACTGAATTGTCCTCTCTGACTGACAGTCTGTCTGAGGATGATACGCCGAACTCATTTTTAACTTTGAACCCAATTCCTTCTGCAAACCCGTCCAAAACTCAGAAGTGAACCTCGGATCCCTATCTGACACAATACTCTTCGGAATGCCGTGCAACTTCACAATTTCTTTGACATAGACCTCTGCCAACCTCGACACCGGATAAGTGATATTAATAGGAATAAAGTGAGCAGACTTCGAAAACCTATCAACGATCACCCAAATAGCGTCATGACCCTTAACTGTATTCGGCAATCCCGTCACAAAATCCATTGCTATGCTATCCCACTTCCACTCTGGAACTTCCAACAGTTGCATTAACCCTGCAGGCTTCTGATGCTCAACCTTAGATTTCTGACAGGTCAAACAGGCATACACAAACTGTGCACATCTCTCTTCATACCATACCACCAAAACATCTTTTTCAGATCTTGATACATTTTCGTCGCTCCAGGATGGATACTCAACTTGCTACGGTGACCCTCCTCTAAAATTGCCTTTCTAATCTCCTCATCATCCGGAACACAGATCCGACCCCGGAACCTCAACACACCACTGGAATCTAATTTGAAATCTTCATCTTCAGATTGACCAACCCCATTAATTAAATCTACTAACTTGACATCTGTCTTCTGAGCTTCCCTGATGCTGCCCAGGAAATCATTATCGATCTTTAACATTCCCAGCTTGACACTGCGAGGTGTCATTTTACAAACCAAACTCAAATCTCTGAATTCCTCGATCAACTCTAATTCTTTCACCATCAATGCCGACATATGCAAAGATTTTCTGCTTAAAGCATCAGCCACGACATTAGCTTTGCCGGGATGATAATTCAAGCCAAAGTCATAATCCTTCAAGAGCTCCAACCACCGACGCTGTCTCATATTCAACTCTTTCTGATCGAACAGATACTTTAGACTCTTATGATCACTGAACACTTCGAACCTCGAACCATAAAGGTAGTGCCTCCAAATCTTAAGCACAAATACCACAGCAGCCAATTCCAAATCATGCGTAGGGTAATTTTTCTCATGAACCCGCAACTGCCTCGACGCATACGCAACGACTTTCCCATCTTGCATCAGCACACCACCAAGACCCATTTTCGAAGCGTCACAATATACAACGAACGGTTCCTCCGGATTAGGCAACGTCAAAACAGGCGACGTCGTCAATCTCTTTTTCAGTTCCATAAAACTTTCCTCACACCGAGCATCCCAAACAAAAACTTTACCCTTACAAGTCAACTGAGTCAACGGAAGGGCCAACTTGGAAAAGCCCTCGATGAACCTCCTGTAGTACCCTGCCAAACCCAAAAAGCTTCTAATCTCTGTTGCGGACTTCGGAGCCTCCCACTCCAACACTGCTTCTACTTTTGCCGGATCAACCGCAATACCATTACCAGAAATCACGTGCCCAAGGAAACTCACTTCTTTCAGCCAGAATTCACACTTTGATAACTTAGCATACAACTTTTTCTCTTTCAGAACTCCTAACACTGTCTTCAGATGCTCAGCATGTTCTTCCTCTGACTTAGAATAAACTAGAATGTCATCTATGAAGATCACCACAAACCGATCTAGGTAATTATGGAAAATACGGTTCATATATTCCATAAATACACCAGGAGCATTGGTCACACCGAACGGCATCACTGAATATTCATAATGCCCATACCTTGTCCTGAACGCTGTCTTCTGAACATCTTCATCCTTTACTTTAATCTGATGATATCCGGACCTCAAATCAATTTTGCTGAAAACACGGGCACCCACTAACTGATCCATCAGATCGTCGATCCTCGGAAGCGGATACTTATTCTTGATAGTTACCTTATTCAACTGACGATAGTCCACACATAACCTCATGCTCCCATCTTTCTTCTTTACTAACAATACCGGAGCTCCCCACGGTGATACACTCGGTCTCACAAACTTTTTCTCAAGCAATTCTTCAAGTTGCGTCTTCAACTCAGACAATTCCGACGCCGACATTCTGTACGGTGCCATAGACACAGGCCTCGTACCAGGTACAAGATCAATCGAAAACTCAACTTCTCTTTCCGGTGGCACGCCCGGAATTTCATCAGGAAAAACCTCAGGAAACTCGCGTACCACTTTCAGTTCTTCAATAACAGCCTGACTCTCAGCAGACAACGATGCCATCAACGCAAATAGCTGAACTCCCTCTTTCCTCAACTTCTTCAATTGACCAGCAGATACCAAAACGGAATCTTCTTCCCCGAAACTAACAGACTTGCTACGACAGTTGATATGGACGTGATTATTCTCTAACCATTCCATGCCTAAGATTACATCCAGACCTCTCAACGGCAAGCAAACAAAATTCACAATAAAGTCCCTGCCGAAGATCGACACGGGACACTGAGAACACACCTGGGACGTAATCACCGACCCCTTCGCAGCAGTATCGACAACCATATCCCCACACATAGCAGATAAAACAAGACCCAATCTTTTACAACAATCAACAGATATAAAACAATGGGTAGCACCAGTATCAATAAGAGATTTCAGAGAAGTACCATTAATAAAACACGTACCTCTAATCAGACCATCCTTATCCTCAGGCTCCTCTCCCGCCAATGCAAATACCTTCCCAGTAGACCTTTCCTTTTTCGGCTTTGTACACTTTGTACTGATATGCCCAGACTCACCACAGTTGAAACACACCACATCCTTGACCTTACACTCAGCTGCCATATGCCCCTTTTTACCACAACGGTAGCAAACCCTCTCATCAGACCTGCATGTAGTACTCTTGTGGCCAGGCTTGCCACACTTATAACAGACAATGCTAGCAGGGGCATCTCCCCCACTAGAACTCTTACCCCCAGCAGACTTCTGATAACTCTTACCCGCAGGAACCTCATACGGCTTGCTTCGACTCTGAAACTTACCCTTTTTCTCAGACGTAGCTTTGTAATGAGCAGTACTGTCCTCCTCAAAGATTCTACAACTGTCAACCAGGTCTGCGAACACACGAATCTTCTGATAACCAATGGCCTTTTTAATATCAGGCCTCAACCCATTCTCAAATTTGATGCATTTAGAAAATTCAGCTGTAGCCTCATTGTAGTGTGGATAAAATTTTGCTAGCTCCCCAAATTTCGCCGCATAGGCAGTCACAGACATACCACCCTGCTTCAGTTCCAAGAACTCTATCTCTTTCTTCCCTCAGACGTCTTCAGGAAAATATTTTCTCAGAAATTCTCTGCTGAATACCTCCCAAGTAATCTCTTCCTGCACAACCTCTAACCTCTGTCTAGTAGCCAACCACCAATCGTCGGCCTCCTCGGCTAACATGTGGGTACCAAAACGGACCTTCTGCTCAACATTACAGTCCATCACCCTGAAAATTCTCTCGATCTCCTTCAACCAAGCCATAGCACCATCTGGATCATATTTGCCCTTAAAGGTGGGCGGATTCTCTCTCTGGAAAGTAGTCAGACTCCGAAAACCAGTGTTATCTCCAGCATTCTGCTGACCCTGCACAGCCTGAGCCATAGCTTTCAATGCAGCAGCAAGAGCAGCGTCGTTTCTCCCAGCCATTCAGAACTATCACTGCAGCACAAACCAAAAATTCAGAACTAATCTATTGTCATAAGACACTATGACAGGACAACATTGGCCGGACAGACCGAACTGCTTTGATACCACTAATGTAACACCCCCTTTCTACCCTTTTATTTTAATTAAGAAAATCAGAGTTTAAAAAAAATCATTTTCGATTTCACCACGAGGGTGTCACACATACGTCAAAATAAAACCTCAAGTCTCAAATAAAATAGTACGTCGTCAAAGGTGCAACACATAGCACTCCACAATAGGGAGACTTCAAAACATCGAAACTAAGTCATAAAATCCAACATCAACGCAGCGGAAAAGTTAATCAACGCATCAATAGTATAAAAACAATCTAAGCACATCAGCAAAGCATCAAATACATCCCCCCCGGTGCTACGTATCAGAGCGTGACGACTCGACTCAAGAAGTGAAGCTAAGGCCTTCACTGGGAATCACCTGCACGTTACCAACAGGGGGTAACATTCAAACAGGAAAGGGTGAGCATCATTTCAATCCATATAATAGAAAATATGATAAGTACATAAGTCAAGTCACAGCTCTAATTATTCACATCACAATCATCATTCACATCACTTACAGTAACTCATATCATGTCATGTAGGCGTATGAAATGCAACCCACTCGCGGGCATATGCATGAGGTACCTTTTCACAAACGTCGCTTAGCCCTTAAGGCCTCATCGTCACTTAGCCACATGGGCCTCAAAAACGTCACTGGGTTTATGCATATGGGCATGAGACACTATGACATGCACCACTCACAAACACACCAATACACAAATACCCAAATTATAGTCAACTATGTGACCGTCACTTACCGGTTAGCTCACAAGGAGCACAGCACCTGTCAAATTCACAATCATCACACAACGTCACTTGGCCATTTAGACCTTAACATCACTTAGCCTTTCGGGCATCAAACGTCACTGGGTTTTCATCGTCACTTATACATAAATATCATCAGCTCAAACAATAGCCACTGAGGGTAAAAACGTCATTTACTAGCCACCAAGGGCATCATCGTCATTTACACGTCATTATAATTAATATTAGCCACCAAGGGCAAAACAGTCATTTACACGTCATTATAATTAATATTAGCCACTAAGGGCAAAACAGTCATTTAACTAGCCACTAAGGGCATCATCGTCATTTACACCTCTTTATCAATAATATTGGCCACTAAGGGCAAAACCGTCATTTACTCGTCATTATAAAGAATATTAGCCACTAAGGGCAAAACAGTCATTTAACTAGCCACTAGGGGCATCATCGTCAAAATCATCATTTTTGACATTACTTCTTTAAAACCACTGGTCGTACGCAAAAGGGAATTTTTAAAGATACTCAAAACGTCTTTTTATTGTCACAGCAACGATCACCGGGAACAGCCACCCGGGGGCGCCCCAGCGACCTTCAGAAATAATAAGTTTTTATTTTTAAAAATGGGACACGCAGATGGACAACTGAAAATGCTTCACAACGCTTTTTGAATCGTTCAAAACGGATGTCTGAGTCAAAAGATATAGCGAAAACAGTTTTCGAAAATATTTCGGGACATCCTGAAAACTGGCGCCATGGGCGCCCAGCGCCCAGGCACCTGGCGCCCAGCAAGGCGCAACACACACACGGGCGCTCAGCGCCCAGCGCTGGCACCCAGCGCCTCAGCGCAACACGCAACGCAACACACACGGGCGCCCAACGCCCAGCGCCTTGGCGCAACACACGCACGCGCACACGGGCGCTCAGCGCCCAGCGCTGGCACCCCGCGCCCCGTGTAACACCCTAAAATTATTTAATTAATTTATTTAATTAAGTAATTGGGGATTTAAATTAAATTATTTGATGTAATTTAATTATTTGAATTTATACTGATATGCGTAGGAAGTACTAGAAAGTGGAGGTGCTGAACCAAATGGACTTGGGCCTAAGTGAGAAGCCCAAGCCCGTTATTTTGTCATATGCGAAGTGTTGGTTTAGTTGGGGTCTAGGGTTGGTGGCAATTCGCAAAATCAGAAGAGAAAACGCAAGAAAGAAAGGAAGAGCGTGAGATAGAGAGAGAGAGAGCAAGGAAGGGCGCCGTAAGGAGAGAAGAGGAAGAGGAGAGAAGTCGCAACCAAGGAAGAGCAAGAACGTGATCTTGTTGCTGTGGTCCTGTACGTGACTATCTCCGGAGCCTCCGTTCTTCAATTTCGAGGTTAGGGGAGCTCTATCACTCTATCTAATACTTCATATGATGAGTTCTAGATCTAGGGTTAGATTAGATTTATTGATGTATTGTTGATGTTGGTTTTTATATATAGATGTATGCGAATTGAGGGATGTTTGAGTTCTTGATGTTTCTTGATGCATTGTTGATGTTGGCTTTTATATATAGATGTATGCGAATGGAGAGATGCTTGAGTTCTTGATGTTTCTTGGCCATTATATATATATGTGTGTATGCGAAGTGGAATTGATCATGAAACTGAATTTGTGTTGGATTTTGCTTGTGTTGTTCGCAAGATTTGATGGATGGTATATAGGCGCCTAGGGCGCCAAGGGGATAGGGAAGACAATGCCCAATTGAATTTTTGAGAAATTGATTAAAATATGTGTATGTTTAGTTGCTGGGAAAATGTTGAGTTTTTATGATTTGGAATTGTTAAGAAAACAATTTTTAGTGTTAAAAAGCGTTTTGGTAAAATTCTGGACGTTGCTGCTGTGTGCTGGGCGCTAAGCGCCTGTGCTGGGCGCTGGGCGCCTGATGTTGTGTTGTGCTGTGCGTGTGTGCGCGCCTGGGCGCTGGGCGCCTGTGGCGTGCGTGTTCCCTGCGTTGTTGTCCCCCTGGGCGCTAGGCGCCCGTGTCTTGTTCGTGTTGCGCTGCGCTGTGCGCGCGCGTTGTTGCCCCTGGGCGCTAGGCGCCCATGCTGTGTTGCGTGCGTTGTTGATGTTGCCTGGGCGCTGGGCGCCTGTGCACTTGTTGCCTGGTTGCCTGGGCGCCTAAGGCGCCGGTTCCCAGGATGTTGCCTAATTTTTCCAAAATTGTTTTTATCATAACTTTTGACTCAGACGTCCGTTTTGAACGATTCGAAAAGTGCCGTGAAGCTTTTTACGTTGTCTATTTGTGGGTTCAATTTTTAAAATGAAAGTTGTTATTTTCTGACTGTTTGTGGGCGCCCAAGTGGCTGCCCCCGGTGATCGTCCCAGTGACATTGAAAAATGACGTGGAACTCTTTAAAAATCCCTTTTGGTGTATAAACAACAGTTTTAACACGGTAGTGTCAAAAATGACTGTTTTGCCCCTAGTGGCCAAAGTTAATGATAATGATGTGTAAATGACGAGGATGCCCTTGGTGGCTAGTCAAATGACTGTTTTGCCCCTAGTGGCCAAAGTTGATGATAATGATGTGTAAATGACGAGGATGCCCTTGGTGGTTAGTCAAATGACGTTTTTGCCCTCAGTGGCTAATGTTTGAGTTGAATGATGTTTATGTGTAAGTGACATTTGGGGCCTGAGTGGCTAAGTGATGTTAAGGCCTAAAAGGCTAAGTGAAGTTATTTGTGTGTGAATTGTGAAATGACAGGTGCTGTGCCTTTATTCGGCAAACCGGTAAGTGACGGGTCACATAGTTGACCATGAATTGAGTAATTGTGTATGTGTGTATTGTGAGTGGTGCATGTCATAGTGTCTCATGCCCATATGCATAAACCCAGTGATGTTTTGAGGCCTGAGTGGCTAAGTGATGATAAGGCCTGAGTGGCTAAGCGACGTTTTGTGAAAAGGTACCTTCATGCATATACCCGCGAGTGGGTTGCATTTCATAAATCTACATGATATGTAATGAGTTATTGTAAATGACGTAAGAGATGACTATGATGTGAGTATTTGGTGTTTGGATGCTGATTGTTCTAGTGCGTAGCCTATGATTAGTGCTTATCATATTTTCTATTATATAGACTGAAATGATGCTCACCCTTTCCTGTTTGAATGTTACCCCCGTGTTGGTAACGTGCAGGTGATTCCCAGTGAAGGTATTAGCTTCACTTTTGAGTCGAGTCGTCATGCTCTGATACGTAGCACTCAGGGGGGATATCGAACTCGGCATTTATTCATGATTTTTGATTATTATGTCCATGTGGACTATTTGGTTATGTTTTACTATTTTCCGCTGCGTATTGGGTTGTGTTATGTTGAGTTTTATAAGTGACGTTGAAATGAGATTGGAGATTCTTTATTTGTGATGTGCTACGCGAATGCATGAGTATTGAGTTGAACTGTTTTTCAAAACTGCTAAGCGACGTTTTATTGAAGTATGTGTAACATTTCCCTATGAACGAGATTTTCAAACTCTGATTTTTATAAACGAAGTAACGGGTAGAAAGGGTGTTACATTAGTGGTATCAGAGCAGTTCGGTCTGTCCGGCCGGTAGTTGAGTCGTCGTGTTGAGTAACATTGAGTTTGTTACTCGTTTCTGAATTCTGTTTTCTGTTGCAGTGCTAGAATGGCCAGACGAGACGACGCTGCTCTTGCTGCTGCATTGCAAGCTATGGCTCAGGCGATGCAGGGTCAGCAGAATGCTGGGGATAATGCTGGTTTTAGGAGTCTGACAACCTTTCAGAGGGAGAATCCGCCCACCTTTAAGGGCAAAATATGATCCAGATGGTGCTATGGCTTGGCTGAAGGAGATCGAGAGGATTTTCAGGGTGATGAACTGTACTGTTGAGCAGAAGGTCCGCTTTGGTACCCATATGTTAGCCGAGGAGGCCGACGACTGGTGGTTGCCTACTAGGCAGAGGTTAGAGGCTGTGCAGGAAGAGATTACTTGGGAGGTATTCAGCAGGGAATTTCTGAGAAAGTATTTTCCTGAAGACGTCCGCGGGAAGAAAGAGATAGAGTTTTTGGAGCTGAAGCAAGGTGGTATGTCTGTGACTGCCTATGCGGCAAAATTTGTGGAGCTAGCAAAATTTTATCCACACTACAGTGAGGCTACGGCTGAATTTTCAAAATGCATCAAATTTGAGAATGGGTTGAGGCCTGATATTAAACAGGCCATTGGTTATCAGAAGATTCGTGTGTTCGCAGATCTGGTTGACAGTTGCAGGATCTTCGAGGAGGACAGTACTGCTCGCTATAAAGCTACTTCTGAGAGAAAGGGCAAGTTTCAGAGTCGAAGCAAGCCGTACGAGGTTCCTGCGGGTAAGAGTTATCAGAAGGCTGCTGGAGGTAAGGGTCCTAGTGGGGGAGATGCCCCTGCTAGCATTGTCTGTTATAAGTGTGGCAAGCCTGGCCACAAGAGTACTACATGCAGGTCGGATGACAGGAATTGCTACCGTTGTGGTAAAAAGGGTCATATGGCAGCTGAGTGTGAGGTCAAGGATGTGGTGTGTTTCAACTGTGGTGAGTCTGGGCATATCAGTACAAAGTGTACAAAGCCGAAAAAGGAAAGGTCTACTGGGAAGGTATTTGCATTGGCAGGAGAGGAGCCTGATGATGATGATGGTCTGATTAGAGGTACGTGTTTTATTAATGGTACTTCTCTGAAATCTCTTATTGATACTGGTGCTACCCATTGTTTTATATCTGTTGATTGCTGTAAACGATTGGGTCTTGTTTTATCTGCTATGTGTGGGGATATGGTTGTCGATACTCCTGCGAAGGGGTCGGTGATTACGTCCCAGGTGTGTTCTCAGTGTCCTGTGTCGATCTTCGGCAGGGACTTTATTGTGAATTTTGTATGTTTGCCATTGAGAGGTCTGGATGTAATCTTAGGCATGGACTGGTTAGAGAATAATCACGTTCATATCAACTGTCGTAGCAAGTCGGTTAGTTTCGGTGAAGAAAGTTCGGTTTTGGTGTCTGCTGGTCAGTTGAAGAAATTGAAGAAAGAAGGAGTTCAGTTATTTGCGTTGATGGCTTCGTTGTCTGCTGAGAGTCAGGCTGTTATTGAAGAACTGAAGGTAGTACGTGAATTTCTTGAGGTCTTTCCTGATGAAATTCCGGGTGTGCCCGGAAAGAGAAGTTGAATTTTCGATTGATCTTGTACCTGGTACGAGGCCTGTGTCTATGGCTCCGTACAGAATGTCGGCGTCGGAACTGTCTGAGTTGAAGACGCAACTTGAAGAATTGCTTGAGAAGAAATTTGTAAGACCGAGTGTATCACCGTGGGGAGCTCGGTATTGTTAGTGAAAAAGAAAGATGGGAGCATGAGGTTATGTGTGGACTATCGTCAGTTGAATAAGGTAACTATCAAGAATAAGTATCCGCTTCCGAGGATCGACGATCTGATGGACCAGTTAGTGGGTGCCCGTGTTTTCAGCAAAATTGATTTGAGGTCCGGATATCATCAGATTAAAGTGAAGGATGAAGATGTTCAGAAGACAGTGTTCAGGACAAGGTATGGGCATTATGAGTATTCAGTGATGCCGTTCGGTGTGACCAATGCTCCTGGTGTATTTATGGAATATATGAACCGTATTTTCCATAATTACCTAGATCGGTTTGTGGTAATCTTCATAGATGATATTCTAGTTTATTCTAAGTCAGATGAAGAGCATGCTGAGCACCTGAAGTCAGTGTTGGAAGTTTTAAAAGAGAAAAAGTTGTACGCTAAGTTATCGAAGTGTGAGTTCTGGCTGAAAGAGGTGAGTTTCCTTGGGCACGTGATTTCTGGTAATGGTATTGCGGTTGATCGGCAAAAGTAGAAGCAGTGTTGGAGTGGGAGTCTCCGAAGTCCGTAACAGAGATTAGAAGCTTTTGGGTCTGGCTGGGTACTACAGGAGGTTCATCGAGGGTTTT
>CM076849.1:77601078-77999484 GCA_039519185.1 Astragalus membranaceus | reverse complement strand
TTGATTGATGATGAGGCCATGGGGGCTAAACTAAGATTAATTAAAGATGTGATATAGGATGTATGGACCGTGTTGTTAAATTATGATTGTGGTTTTGTCATGGAGTCTCATGCATACATAAGGCTGCGGTCTGAGTTTTAATTATGATGATAAGGCTGCGGTCTGAGTTCTAAATTGAAATGATAAGGCTGCGGTCTGAGTTGATTTATGATGATAAGGCTGCGGTCTGGGAAAATGGTACCACATGCATAACTGTATTGCATACATCCTCATGATAAGCATGCTAGTTGGTGATTGTATGACTATGCTACTGTGTGACTGTGTGAGTGTGATGCTATGATGGAATATACTTCTTATTATAGTCTTTATTATGTAGTTGAGACTCACCCTTCTGTTGTTGTTTACCACAGGTAGTCCTGAGTGAAGGCTTACTCCTTTCACTCCCGAGTCGGTCTGCTCTGATACGTGACACCTAGGGGGTTGGTTAGGATTTTAATGTTATTCATTTGTGTTGAATTTTATATGCATTGATTAATGATTTGATGAGGCCGTTGTTGGCATTTTGAGATTATGTTATTTTTCCGCTGCGAGACATCTAAATTATAATGTGTGGATTTTGTTGGTGAAGTCAAGAGTACCCTAAATTATTTAATGGTGTTGCGTATTATAAAGGTAACGAAGGCTTAGATTTGACGTTGTTAGATTAAGCGTGTGTAGCATTCCATTCAAAAAGAAATTTTGAAACTCTGATCTCTATAAAAATAGCCGGGTAGAATGGGGTGTTACATTAGTGGTATCAGAGCAAAAGTTCGGTCTGTCCGACCAAGTGTGTCTGTCTGTCATATTGTGTATGACAATTAGGTGTTTTGTTTTAGTTCTAAATTGTCGTTTATGCTGCAGTGCTAGGTTGATATGGCTAGAAGGGATGATGCTGCTTTGGCTGCTGCTCTGCAGGCCATAGCCCAAGCTGTTGGAAATCAACACAATGCTGCTGATATGAATGCCCGTAACCTGGCAACGTTTCAGAGGGAAAACCCACCCACCTTCAAGGGTCGGTATGATCCCGATGGAGCCTTGTCGTGGCTGAATGAGATAGAGCGGATATTCCGTGTTATGGATTGCACTGCTGCCCAGCAAGTGAAGTTTGGGACGCACATGCTGGCGGAAGAGGCTGACAAGTGGTGGTTAGGGATGCTGCATAGGTTGAACACTGCTGGTGAAGAGGTTACTTGGGAGGTCTTCACAAGAGAGTTTAAAAGAAAGTATTACCCTGAAGACGTTCGGGCCAAGAAAGAGGTAGAATTCTTAGAACTGAAACAGGGAAATAAGACTGTGGCTGAGTATGCAGCCAATTTGAAGAGCTGGCCCAATTTTGTCCTTACTACGCCAATGATGCTGATTCAGAGTTCTCTAAATGTGTGAAATTTGAAAGTGGCCTGCGACCTGACATTAAGAAGGCAATTGGGTATCATGAGATACGAGATTTTGCTAGATTAGTTGACAAGAGTAGAATTTATGAAGAGGACAGTTCTGCTGCCTACAAGATTGGGAAAGAAAAGAGGAATACTCAGTTTAGGGGCAAACCATATGATGTGTCTGGAGGTAAAAATAAGTGGAAGGCAGGTGCTGGTAAGAAATTTTCTGAGGGTAAGAAGCCTAGTGGGGGAGGTGCTCCCGCTGATATAGTGTGTTACACTGTGGCAAGCCGGGTCACAAAAGTTTCGATTGCAAGACTGAGGTAATGTGTTACCGTTGTGGGAAGAAAGGTCATATGGCGTCTAACTGTGATCGTAAGGAATCAGTGTGTTTCAATTGTGGTGAAGCTGGTCACTTCAGTTCTAAATGCACCAAACCGAAGAAAGAGAAATCCAATGGAAGAGTTTTCGCGCTAGCAGGCTCAGAGGGGCCCAATGAGATTCGAGGTACTTGTTTTATTTATGGTTCCCCTTTAGTTGCTATAGTTGATACTGGTGCTACGCATTCTTTTATTGCTGCTGTTTGTGCTGAAAAGTTAAATCTAGTATTGTCTGATATGAAAAGGGAAATGGTTATCGACACTCCGGCTAAGGGTTCGGTGACTACTTCTCTATTGTGTGCTAAGTGTCCTCTGTCAGTATTCGGCAGAGATTTTCTGGTTGACCTTATATGTTTGCCTTTGGGAGGGTTGGATGTTATTCTTGGTATGGACTGGTTAGTGGATAACCATGTGCACATCAACTGTTTCAGCAAGTCTGTGAGTTTCTTCCTCCTGAGGAGGGAGAGTCTGTTTTGTTGTCTGGGGATCAGCTGCATAAGGTAATGAAGGATGGTGGTCAACTATTTGCTTTGATGGCGTCTATGTCTGCTGAAAACCAAGCTATGGTTGAAGGATTGCAGGTGGTGTGTGAATTCCCTGAAGTGTTCCCTGATGAGATTCCTAGTGTGCCACCCGAGAGGGAAGTAGAGTTTGGGATTGACCTTGTGCCTGGTACTAGGCCTGTGTCCATGGCTCCGTACCGAATGTCAGCTTCTGAGTTATCTGAATTGAAGAAGCAGTTGGAAGAGTTACTTGAAAAGAAATTTGTGAGGCCTAGTGTGTCACCATGGGGAGCTCCGGTTTTATTAGTAAAGAAGAAAGATGGGAGTATGCGCCTGTGTGTGGATTATAGACAGTTGAACAAAGTGACTATCAAAAATAAGTACCCTCTTCCGAGAATTGATGATCTGATGGACCAGCTGGTGGGTGCTAAGGTTTTTAGTAAAATTGATTTGAGGTCAGGGTATCACCAGATTAAAGTAAAAGATGAAGACGTCCAGAAGACAGCGTTTCGAACGAGATATGGACATTATGAATACTCTGTGATGCCGTTTGGTGTCACCAATGCACCAGGGGTGTTTATGGAGTACATGAACCGTATCTTCCATAGTTACTTGGATCGGTTTGTGGTAGTTTTTATAGATGATATTCTGGTATACTCCAAGTCTGAAGAGGAGCATGCAGAGCACTTAAGATTGGTGCTGAGGTATTGAAAGAGAAGAAGCTTTATGCTAAGTTGTCCAAATGCGAGTTCTGGCTGCGTGAGGTAAGCTTTTTGGGTCACATTATTTCTAGTGATGGCATAGCTGTAGACCCAGCTAAGGTTGATGCAGTGTTACAATGGGAGAGCCCAAAGTCTGCGACTGAGATCAGGAGTTTCTTGGGGTTGGCCGGTTACTACAGGAGGTTCATTGAGGGTTTCTCAAAGCTAGCCCTTCCGTTGACTCAATTGACGTGTAAAGGGAGATTTTTGTTTGGGATGCTAAGTGTGAAGAGAGTTTCCAAGAGTTGAAGAAAAGATTGACAACATCTCCGGTGTTAGTGTTGCCCGTGCCGGATCAACCGTTTGTGGTATATTGTGATGCTTCCAGAATGGGCTTAGGGGGCGTATTGATGCAGGATGGGAAGGTAGTCGCTTATGCGTCCAGACAGTTGCGGACTCATGAGAAGAACTATCCTACTCATGATTTGGAATTGGCTGCTATTGTGTTTGCGCTAAAAATTTGGAGGCACTATTTGTATGGCACTAGATTCGAGGTATTCAGCGACCACAAGAGTTTGAAATACTTGTTTGATCAGAAGGAGCTGAATATGAGGCAGAGGCGTTGGTTAGAGCTGCTGAAAGACTATGATTTTGGCTTAAACTATCACCCCGGCAAAGCTAATGTCGTGGCTGATGCTTTAAGTCGAAAGACTTTGCATATGTCAGCAATGATGGTAAAAGAGTTGGAGTTGATTGAGCAATTTCGTGATATGAGTCTGGTTTGTGAAGTGACACCGCGAAGTGTTAAGCTGGGTATGCTGAGGATTGGTAATGACTTCTTGGTTAGTATCAGAGACGCCCAGAAATTAGATGTGAAGCTGGTTGACTTGTTAGTTGCGGGTGATCAGAATGTGGATGGGGATTTCAGGTTGGATTCCCAGGGTGTGTTGAGATTTAGAGACAGGATCTGCGTTCCCGATGATATTGAGATGAAGAAGATGATCCTTGAGGAGAGTCATAGGAGCAAGCTGAGTATTCATCCAGGGGCTACAAAGATGTATCATGACTTGAAGAAATTATTCTGGTGGCCTGGTATGAAGAAAGATGTAGCACAGTTTGTGTATGCCTGTTTGACTTGCCAGAAGTCAAAGGTTGAGCACCAGAAGCCTGCGGGGTTGATGCAACCTTTAGATGTTCCGGAATGGAAATGGGATAGCATTTCCATGGATTTTGTGACTGGGTTACCAAGAACCGTTCGGGGATTTGATTCTATTTGGGTGATCGTGGATAGGTTGACGAAGTCTGCTCACTTCCTTCCTATCAACATCACGTATCCGGTAGCGAGATTGGCCGAGATATATATTCAGGTGATTGTGAAGTTGCATGGTGTCCCGAAGAGTATTGTATCTGACAGAGATCCGAGGTTTACTTCGGAGTTTTGGGGGAGCTTGCAGGAGGCATTGGGGTCCAGATTGAGGTTGAGTTCAGCCTACCATCCTCAGACTGATGGGCAGACAGAGAGAACCATTCAGTCATTGGAGGACTTATTGAGATCGTGTGTTTTAGAGCAGGGAGGTGCGTGGGATACACACCTTTCGTTGATTGAGTTCACTTACAACAACAGCTACCATTCGAGTATAGGGATGGCTCCTTACGAGGCACTGTATGGGCGGAGGTGTAGAACTCCTTTGTGTTGGCATGAATCTGGCGAGAGTGTTGTTCTTGGACCTGAATTGGTGAGAGAGACTACAGAGAAGATAAAAATGATCAGGGAGAAAATGAAAGAGTCTCAAAGTCGGCAAAAGAGTTACCATGATAGAAGGAGAAAAGATTTGGAATTTCAGGCTGGTGAGCATGTTTTCTTGAGGGTCACGCCTATGGCTGGTGTTGGGCGTGCACTTAAAGCAAAGAAGTTGACTCCTAGATTTATTGGACCGTACCAGATCACGAGAGGGTCGGAAAGGTTGCTTATAGGGTGGCTTACCACCTAACCTTTCGAACTTGCACGACGTATTTCACGTGTCGCAACTTCGGAAGTACATTCCGGACCCGTCTCATGTGATCCATATGGATGATATTGAGGTGCGAGATAATCTCACTGTGGAGACTATGCCAGTGAGGATTGATGATAGAGAAGTGAAGGTGCTGAGAGGGAAAAGCATTGTTTTAGTAAAGGTGGTGTGGTTGGGAGCTACTGGCGAGAGCATGACTTGGGAGCTGGAGAGTAGGATGCGGGAGTCCTATCCAGAGCTATTTGACTCAGGTATGAATTTCGAGGACGAAATTTCCTAAGTGGGGGAGAGTTGTAACACCCTAAAATAATTTAATTAAGTAATTGATTAAATTATTTAAAGTGTTGCACTATTTTTTTATTATATTAATATAGTATTTTATTTTAATTGAAGGGGATGGCGTTGGTAATACCGGAATTCAAGTGACGGCCCAAGAAGCCCAAGCCCGTTGGCTTAGGCGCTCCTTAGGCGCTAGGGGTCTAGGTTGCGCCCAATTGTGCCAAAAGTGAGCAAGTGAGTCGAAGGAGAGAGAAAAGAAAGAAAGTCGAAGAGAGGAGAAGAGAAGGAAGGAGGCGACTTCAAGCTTGGAGTTAGGGTTTGTGCATCTTGATCCTAGGTAAGGGTTCCTAATCTTCTATGATTCGATTTCCTTTCTCTATCAAGTGCTTAGTTTCGTTTTCCCTAACCCTTCTATTTTGATCAATTGCGAATGGTCCAAGAGAAAGAGAGAGAGGCGCGATCGTGATAGAGGAAAGAAGAAGGAGGATTTGTTGTTGGTGGTTGTCGGTGCTTCGGTGGAAAGAGCTCTATTCGTCATAATCAAGGTTAGGGGAGTCTCACTCTATAATAGAGAATATAATAGGTTGTATGTAAACCATAGGATCCCACTTGACATTACTTGTTAATTGTTAGATTTGTTTAGGTTAGTTGAAATTGATAATTGTGTGATTAATTCGATTCCCTATGCTAAGGTTTGGATTTCATGTGTTGATTTTGTGCCTTGATGTGTTCTTAATATATATATATGAGATTGAATGTTGTTGGTATGAGCACAATGTATTTGTGAATGTTGTGGTGATTTGGTTTGGAAAAATAATTAAGAATTTTGGTGTTTTGGTTGTGTTGGGGCGCCTGGGCGCCTAGTGCTGGGGGGGGAATTGGCCCTGGGCGCTGTTTTCTGTTGCTGGGCGTGTGTGTGTTCTGGGCAGGGCGCCTATGTTGCTGCCTGTGGCGCCTGGGGTGGCGCCAGGTTGCTGCCTATGCTTAGGCAAGGCGCATAAATCATGTTTTTGGGGTAAACTCATTTTCTGACATATTTTACCGAGCCAAACTTTGTATTCACCTGACCAAATGTATTTAAAACACTTTGGCTAAAGAATTTCCAGATTTGCACTTGTGGTTTTGAAATTGTCCTATTGGGCATCATTTTGGCTTGTTTAGGGGTGCCTTGTGCACACATCATTTTCTGAGCATATTTTACCGAGCCAAACTTTGTATTCACCTGACCAAATCATATTTTAAGCACTTTGGCTAAAGAATTTCCAGATTTGCACTTGTGGTTTTGAAATTGTCCTATTGGGCATCATTTTGGCTTGTTTAAGGGGTGCCTTGTGCACACATCATTTTCTGAGCATATTTTACCGAGCCAAACTTTGTATTCACCTGACCAAATCATATTTTAAGCACTTTGGCTAAAGAATTTCCAGATTTGCACTTGTGGTTTTGAAATTGTCCTATTGGGCATCATTTTGGCTTGTTTAAGGGGTGCCTTGTGCACACATCATTTTCTGAGCATATTTTACCGAGCCAAACTTTGTATTCACCTGACCAAATCATATTTTAAGCACTTTGGCTAAAGAATTTCCAGATTTGCACTTTGGTTTTGAAATTGTCCTAGAGAGCGTTGTTTTGACTATGTTTGTGATGCCTAGGGGTGAGCTGTGAGTTCTGAACATATTTTCCCTAGCCAAATTCTGTATTCACGTGACCAAATCCCATTTTGAACATTTTGGCTAGAGCGGTTTCAATTTTTCAGGTGGCCTACTATGTTTGTGCGTTTGGGTGTTGTGTTGGGCGCCAAGTGTGGCCGCCCAGGGCGCCAAGTGGGGCGCCCATGCCTTGTGTTTGGTTTCGGATCTAATGGTGACAGATTGGTCCCTAAGTGCTAGCCTAGTCCTAGACGTGATTGTGATGAGAAAATAAATGAGTTGATTGATGATGAGGCCATGGGGGCTACAACTAAGATTAATAAAGATGTGATATAGGATGTATGGATTGTGTTGTTAAGATTATGATTTGGTTTTGTCATGGAGTCTCATGCATACATAAGGCTGCGGTCTGAGTTTTAATTATAATGATAAGGCTGCGGTCTGAGTTCTAAATGAAATGATAAGGCTGCGGTCTGAGTTGATTTTATGATAAGGCTGCGGTCTGGGAAAATGGTACCACATGCATAACTGTATTGCATACATCCTCATGATAAGCATGCAAGTTGTGATTGTATGAACTATGCTACTGTGTGACTGTATGAGTGTGATGCTATGATGGAATATACTTCTTATTATAGTCTTTATTATGTAGTTGAGACTCACCCTTCTGTTGTTGTTTACCACAGGTAGTCCTGAGTGAAGGCTTACTCCTTTCACTCCCGAGTCGGTCTGCTCTGATACGTGACACCTAGGGGGTTGGCTTAGGATTTCTAATGCTATTTAATTGTTGTTGGATTTTATATGCATTGATCTAATGATTTTCCGATGAGGCCGTTGTTTGGCATTTTGAGTTTATGTTATTTTTCCGCTGCGAGACATCTAAATTATAATGTGTGGATTTTGTTGGTAAACTCAAGAGTACCCTAATTTATTAAATGGTGTTGCGTATTGTATAGGTATAAGGAAGGCTTAGACTGAATTGATCGTTGTTAGATTAAGTGCGTGTGTAGCATTCCATTCAAAAAGAAATTTTGAAACTCTGATCTCTATGAAAAATAGCCGGGTAGAATGGGGTGTTACAAAAACAATACCACGAACTCCGGAGTAAGGTGATTTTTAACAAATGCAGTCCATGTCTCAGTAGATATACTGTGATACTTGTGAAATGGGGTTGTTTCACCGGACTTATCCTCTTGCCAAAGACATACTTGTTCGTGAGCGTTGTCTTGAACTATTTCCAACAAAGACCTATAAACCATCCAAGTATTCTTGAATTCCTCATCATCGGGAGTATCAAATGTTTCCTTAACACAAGAATAAGGTGGTGTTAGCACAGGAGTTAAGGTAAGATGAATTAACACAAGAATTCTTTAATTAGAGTATATACATACCAAAACAATATCCCAAACTATCTTCTTTGTCTCCTTATCCACTTCATCTGAAGCCATGGGCAATATGCTTACTTTTGACCGCGCAACCACCCCTAAATAACTCTTGAATTTGTCTGCATCTGGACCAATAGGGTCGTCGTCACTATCAAACTCCACTATATACCTCTGACCTACTGGACGCCTAGCAAGGAACCACTTCAGTGATGTCGGACGCCTAGTCTTCTCCTTTTTTGAAAGGTCATTGTTGGAGTCACCCATGATATCTGTTGAACAACGGAAAAAACGCAAATATAAATAACCAACAATAAATATCATCAGATAAGCAAGTATAAATATGTATTAGATAACCAAATATAAATATGAATCATATAACCATGTATAAATATGAATTACATAACCAAATATAAATATGAATCAGATAACCAAGTATAAAGATCAATTAAAAAACCAAATATATGTACCCATACTCGTTCATGGGTTAATCTAAACTCCTTCGCATAAAATCCCTTCATTATGATCATTGCGAGTGGCATGTACATCATCAACTTGGTTATCATCTATTAAAGCAGGCACGGTGTGACCACCCAATTTTAACCGGTGCATTTTTTTTATTATTTACTTTTGCTTTTACATAATAATAATAAAATAAGCCCCTATGACAAAATATTCGGTTTTGTGCGCGTATTCGTCGCGTCGTTCTTTCATCGTGTTTTGTCCGACATGTTTTGTCGCCTTTCCTTTTAGTTCCCTTGGTTTAGTAATAATAATAGTAATAGTTAAACAGGAGGTGTGTGAAAAATTCTTTATTTACAAAGTATCTAGTTACACTTAGCCCAAACATGTGCCAAAATTACAAAAAAAGAAAACAGGCCTCAAATGGGCCCAAAAAATTACTACACCAAACTGTCACAAAAAAAGGCCCAAAAGACCCTAATCCATGACAGCAGCCGTACGCAGCTCCCTCCTGCTCCTGAGCTTGCAGAGCAAGCTTGCACCAGCTGCCCAAGCATCTGAAAACAGCAACAATTCAAATCAGCAGCTAAAAATGGGGGAAAGTTCGAGTCAGCCCTGAGTCAGCTACTAGCTGTCCAGAGACAATGCATTAACTAGTTTTAATAAGTAATCAAAAACATTAATTTTCAGATTCCAAAAATTACTATAAAATGCTAATCCGAAAACCAAATTGAAGGACATTTTTACACACAAAAAAATAGGCACTAAAAATTCTGGAATGCAGTACCTGAAGCAGTAGGGTGGGTCGATTTTTTTTTCAATAACAAAAAAAGGGCTTTTGATTTCTTTTCTGGAAAAAGGTTGGTCAAGTCATTTTGTTTTTTTAGTTTCCTTTGTTTTATTAGTAATAGTCGGTTTGTTTTTCTGTAAATATATTAGTATTAGTATTAGAAAACAAATTATTTTTATTTATTTATTTCTTTTATTTAGTTTTTTATTATTATTATTATGATTATTTTTCAGAATCAGTTTCTTTTTATATATATATAAAAAAACGAAAATTAACATCATATTTAATTTAGGTTCAGTAATGAAAAAAAAAATCCAAAAAATGAAATCAAGATTGGAACTTGACAGGTCCAGCAGGTCTGTTCTGAAGAAAAATTTAGTAAATGGTTGTTTAGTTAGAAAAATTAGTTTGTTTTTTAGAAAGACAAGAAAATAAAAAAAAACAAAACAACAAAACAGTAGGTGGATGCCAGATCCGTGAAAAACAAGAATAATAAAAAAAAAAAATACCTGTTAGCTCCGGCCACCGTAGACGGTGGCCGTCCGCTCCCATGTCTCCAAAAGCCTCCTCCGGTCGTCTTCTTCGGCGACGTCGCTGTTTGTCCGCTCGAAATCGCGCCCAAGCCGTCGTGTTCGCGTCGCTGCCGCGAGGGGCCCCCCCGTCGTTTGTTTTCTGTCCGGTCCCCTAACCGTCGCTGTAACAACCGGAGTTCTTCATCTTATTATTTTTGTGGTCTTACGTGTATATGTGTCTTAGTAATTATTATGATAATTTAGTGTGCCTTTGATTTGTAAATAATATACGACTAGTTATATTTGATATCCTACAACTATTTCTTATTTTGATTATTTAAATTATAAATAATTATGTATATAGATATCAATATTTTGGAATTACTATTTGTACTATAGAATTGTTAGAATTAGGTTTAGTGTTTAATAAAATACTATGATAATGATATAAGTTTTAAACTTGCGGAGCCCAGTTTATTTCCTGCACCTTTGTGTATTAGACTGAGTTTTTCAACTTCTAATGTGAAAGCCCAATGCTTGATGTTAACCTAATTCTCACCCTTGCCTCCTTACCTCACATCAGCCGAACCCATTCTCGTTCATCCTCCCTGGTGGAAGCATATTGACATGCAGCCAATTGTTCATACACATTACCCTCCCTAAGCGATACCTTAATTCTTCATTCTAAGAGGCTAGATTATTCACGTGGAGCAATTTAATTCTTCCCTTTGAATTGTCAGGTCTTGTTTCATCCTTCTTCTAATTCTAGCCATCATGGAAAAGTCAAACACACATATTTGCTTTGAAAAATATTGCTCATGTAGCAATTTGATGGTCATACTCCATTGTAAGCCACGTCCACAATTTTGGAAGCTTATTCATGATTTGAATTCCAATGGCCATGTCCTATATTACAGTTTCCAATGATATCCGAATTTAGTTGTTCGTGAGTTTCATTAGACATTCCTTATCATCGGTAGTTAAAGGCACATAGTCCAATCAAATTCTTCACTACTTGAATCTCATGCTGGATATTATTAGAGAACAAACACACATGATTAGTGGCTCACAGAATATTTAAGGGTGGCTCGGTTCATTGGGTTCTTTCTCATATAGCGGTCGGTCACTTGTGACCTGGAACACTTCAAATTGCTATTTCTCTCTGATGCCTGCCGCTACGGTCAATGTCTCAGAAAAACAAATGTCATTTTTGGATCGTCCTAAACGAAGTCTTGAAGAACAATATTCGTTTTCGGATTACAGAGAAATTGATGTTGCACCTGTTTGAGCTCTATTGTTCCGTATTATTTTGTTAGCTCTGTGGACCCGTTGCCGAACAATTATAATATCAACTCGTTTGTTGTGTTGACTCTCATGCCGAAACTCCAGTTAATTATATGTCGTACGAGATCGTCAAGCCAGAAATAGTAATAGAAGGGGGCGGCGAACTCATCAACCTAGGAGGGCTGCGAAATCTTCAAAACCCAGGTAAGGGTGGGTCTCATCTTCTCTATAATAGGGTTTTATGATGGGGACTAAGTAAGGGTAGGCTCTATGTATGCCCTTTTATGTATTTCTAGTGATTATTGATGAACCCTAGGCATATGATAACTTGTTGTTGAGAAATTGTGATTTGCGTGCTAAGTGCTTGAATACTCATTGATGGTATTGTGATTGATAATGATTTGGGATGAATAAGATAATTCGATGTTCATATTGTGGAATTGAACCTTGACGATGGAATTTGGTGTTCAATATGTTGATGTGATCATATATGTGGATTTTGATGTTTGGTGGATGATTTTTGATAATACTATATGCGTACATGATTGTTGTAATTCGATGTTGCCTCTGTGTCTTGTTGTGCCCTGGCGCTGTGTGTCCGTGTTGCCTGTGTGTTGCGTTGTGTTGCGCGTGTTGCATGTGTGTGTTGCGCTGTGTTGCCCGTGTGTGTGTTGCGCCTTGCTGGGCGCCAGATGCCTGGGCGCCAGGTGCCTGGGCGCTGGGCGCCCATGGCGCCAGTTTTCAGGATGTCCCGAAATATTTTCAAAAACTGTTTTCGCTGTATCTTTTGACTCAGACATCCGTTTCGAACGATTCAAAAAGCGTTGTGAAGCATTTTCAGTTGTCCACCTGTGTGTCCCATTTTTAAAAATAAAAACTTATTATTTCTGAAGGTTGCTGGGCCGCCCCAAGGGGCTGTTCCCGGTGATCGTTGCTGTGACAATGAAAAGATATTTTTGATGTCTTTAAAAACTCTCTTTTGCGTACGACCAGTGGTTTTAACGACTCAGTGTCAAAATGATGATTTTGACGATGATGCCCCTAGTGGCTAGTTAAATGACGGTTTTGCCCTTAGTGGCTAATATTATTTTATAATGACGTGTAAATGACTGTTTTGCCCTTAGTGGCTAATATTATTCTATAATGACGTGTAAATGACTGTTTTGCCCTTAGTGGCTAATATTAATTATAATGACGTGTAAAATGACGATGATGCCCTTGGTGGCTAGTAAATGACGTTTTTGCCCTCAGTAGCTATTGTTTGAGCTGATGATATTTATTGTATAAGTGACGATGAAAACCCAGTGACGTTTGAGGCCCGAAAGGCTAAGTGATGTTAAGGTCTAAAGGGCCAAGTGACGTTGTGTGTTGATTGTGAATTTGACAGGTGCAGTGCTTCTTGTGAGCAAACTGGTAAGTGACGGGTCACATAGTTGACTATGAATTTTTTTTGGGTATTTGTGTATGTGTGTGTTTGTGAGTGGTGCATGTCATAGTGTCTCATGCCCCATATGCATAAACCCAGTGACGTTTTGAGGCCCAAGTGGCTAAGTGACGATGAGGCCTTAAGGGCTAAGCGACGTTTGTAAAAAGGTACCTCATGCATATGCCCGCGAGTGGGTTGCATTTCATATGCCTACATGACATGAGATGAGTTATTGTAAGTGATGTGAATGATGATTGTTATGTGAATATTCAGTGTTTTGGTAACGTGCAGGTGATTCCCAGTGAAGGTCTTAGCTTCACTTCTTGAGTCGAGTCGTCATGCTCTAATACGTAGCACCTGGGGGAAATGTATTTGATGTTTTGTTGATGTACTTAGATTTTTATACTGTTGATGGGTTGATTTACCTTTCCGCTGCGTTGTCGTTGGATTTTATGACGTGGTTTTCGATGTTTTGAGATCTCCCCATTGTGGAGTGCTATGTATTGCACCTTTGACGACGTACTATTTTATTTGAGACTTGAGGTTTTATTTTGACGTATGTGTGACACCCTTGTGGTGAAATCGAAAATGATTTTTGAACTCTGATTCTCTTAACTAAAATAAAAGGGTACAAAGGGGGTGTTACAGTCGCCGTCAACGGCGCACCTTGATCCGTGGCCGTGTGCTCAGCTTCACCTTCCCAACGTCGCATCCCCGTCCTTCATTCACTTACCGTAAACAAAAAAAAGGGGGGAAAAACGGAAGACCGACGCCGTCATCACACCGTGAGCGCTGTCGGAGCCGCCGCGACCTACCCTTCCCCTTCTCCCTCCTACTCTCCCTTCCCTTCTCTTCTCTACCTCTGTTTCGCATTTTCCTCTCTTATTTCTCTCTCCTCACAAAACTCTCTCTCTCATTTCTAAATGGTTGCGGCTGCTGTGGATAAGAGGATTGGAAAAATTAGGTTTAGCCTGAATGTTTGTTCCCTTTTTTATGTCCTTTTGTTTATTTATTTATTTTATTTATTTTATTTAATTAAAATATCAGATAAGTAATTACACCCACCTATTTTCATTACTACACCCCTGCGAGCCCAGATTGGCAAGCCCTGAATCCCAAACGAAATTTGGGCTTATAGTTTTGATCACACACCCATTTTATTATTCTCACCCACCCCTGTTTATAATACAGCCCCCCGGTAAATATTTACACCACCTAGTTTCTACCACAACCCTATTTCGTTTTTTTTTATTATTTTACTATTCTTTTATTGTTCTCAATGTTATTAAATGGTGCTGTTCATTAAACCAAGTTTATTTCACTCCCAAAAAAAACGATAAATGGGGTTTGACTTGGATGTACATCCTATCAAACCCCAAACTATGATTTAAGGATCCTTAGTTGTGCAACTTGGACCTTAAATCCCTTTAAAATAAAAAATCATAAAACTTCCAATCAAATATGATTTATATATAACACCTATTTTATAAATAAAAAAATTTCGAAGAAATAAATGGATTCGATTTGGATGTACATCCTGTCAATCCGGTTTAAGGATTTTTAGTTGTACAACTTGGATCCTAAACCCCTTCACAATTAAAATCAACCAACCAACAAATTTTCAGGAAGAACTCCGCCACTTTTGAGTCTCTCATTGCACCGGAGAGTACGTAGGCATAGGGCCTCCCTGTCAAAGTCAAAATAAAAATTTCTTAAATTAGTCCTTGGTAAATACTTGTTTTTTTTTACTAAATCCTATTAAGTATTATTTTTCGGGTAAACAAATAATTAAACAACTTGTTAATTCTTGCGCAAATCAAATTTAGGGTAACTGTCTTAGGACAGATGTGCTAGGGGTGCGGTGAAATTAGGTTTTCGCCCCTTCCCTACGCATAACCGACTCATGAATCCAACCTAGTTACGCAGACCACTAACTCTTAGGTTAGGTTTTTCTCAATTTTTCCTATTTTTAATAAATTGGGTGGCGACTCCTAAAATTCATATTTTTTTTGAGCCGTCTACGGCGAGACCTAGGTCACGACAGATGGCGACTACACTAGGGACTGGTGAGAGTCAAGCCTGTTTAATTTATTTGTGCAATATATTTCTGAGTTATTATTTTGTTTACCATATGCTTAATTGTTGTATATACTCGTCTATTATGTTGCGCAAACCCTAGGGTAGAGGATTTTGAATATTGTTGCTTGGTTGTATCTTCATGATCGTTTGCAGGTGTTTCATGGTTTTTTTTAGGGTTTGAGGTTTGTATGTTCCCTTCACACACACACATACACTGTGAGCACACACATTGAGTTGGGCTTATACCGGAGCCTAAAGAAAAACACTTAAGTTAGAATGAGGCTGTGTAGTGGTAGTCATTCTGGATGTACATCCTGGTGTCTACCATGAATTCCTCATCTAGAGTACGATTCTCCCTTGAAAGTATTCACGTTTTGGATGTACATCCTGGCGTGTTTAATCTTTCTAGGAGAATACTTGACTCTAGAGACCTGAAATCTCCGTAGGTTATAACTACTAGCCCAGTGAGTATCACAATAGAAGGCCGTAGATCGGTAGGGTTCAGAGTCCAAAAGCATGGACTAACCAAATTAGGCCACGAAGGGAACTGCTCCACCTCTCACCTTACTCTTCAATTTTTTTAGCATGAATAAACCTTTTTCCTTTGTGCATAGAGTAACTACTCAACCTCTTCCTAAAAAAAGAACAAAATTTCTCACATGCATTTTTTTTTTTAGTATTCTCACTTTTTGTTTATTTATTCATCCAGGAAAGTTTGCCGAGGAATCTGAGTTCAGAATTGAGAAGTGAGTATCTTGGTCAAAAAAAAAACTGTGAGACATGGAATCAATGAATAAGACAAGGAACACTGTCCAGTTCATTTTTCGGAAGCCAGACATGGCCAAGCTAAAAACCTATGCCACCAAGCTGCCTGAAGGGTTGCGTATAGGCCTTAAAGAAAGATATGGGAACTTGTTGGAATTATTAGAAGTAAATGTTCAGACTGATGCTATCTCTGCCATGGCCCAATACTATGACCCACAATTGAGGTGCTTCAGATTCTCCAACTTTCAACTGGCACCTACTCTCGAAGATTTTTCATCGACTATTGGGCAACCTCTAGGTGATGCAAGACCGTACCATTTCTATGGGGGCTACTGTAAGACCCCCTTTCTACCCTTTTATTTTAATTAAGAAAATCAGAGTTTAAAAAAAATCATTTTCGATTTCACCACGAGGGTGTCACACATACGTCAAAATAAAACCTCAAGTCTCAAATAAAATAGTACGTCGTCAAAGGTGCAACACATAGCACTCCACAATAAGGAGACTTCAAAACATCGAAACTAAGTCATAAAATCCAACATCAACGCAGCGGAAAAGTTAATCAACGCATCAACAGTATAAAAACAATCTAAGCACATCAGCAAAGCATCAAATACATCCCCCTAGGTGCTACGTATCAGAGCGTGACGACTCGACTCAAGAAGTGAAGCTAAGGCCTTCAATGGGAATCACCTGCACGTTACCAACACGGGGGTAACATTCAAACAGGAAAGGGTGAGCATCATTTCAATCCATATAATAGAAAATATGATAAGTACATAAGTCAAGTCACAGCTCTAAATTATTCACATCACAAGCATCATTCACATCACTTACAGTAACTCATATCATGTCATGTAGGCGTATGAAATGCAACCCACTCGCGGGCATATGCATGAGGTACCTTTTCACAAACGTCGCATAGCCCTTAAGGCCTCATCGTCACTTAGCCACATGGGCCTCAAAAACGTCACTGGGTTTATGCATATGGGCATGAGACACTATGACATGCACCACTCACAAACACACCAATACACAAATACCCAAATCATAGTCAACTATGTGACCCGTCACTTACCGGTTAGCTCACAAGGAGCACAGCACCTGTCAAATTCACAATCATCACACAACGTCACTTGGCCATTTAGACCTTAACATCACTTAGCCTTTCGGGCCTCAAACGTCACTGGGTTTTCATCGTCACTTATACATAAATATCATCAGCTCAAACAATAGCCACTGAGGGCAAAAACGTCATTTACTAGCCACCAAGGGCATCATCGTCATTTACACGTCATTATAATTAATATTAGCCACCAAGGGCAAAACAGTCATTTACACGTCATTATAATTAATATTAGCCACTAAGGGCAAAACAGTCATTTAACTAGCCACTAAGGGCATCATCGTCATTTACACCTCTTTATCAATAATATTGGCCACTAAGGGCAAAACCGTCATTTACTCGTCATTATAAAGAATATTAGCCACTAAGGGCAAAACAGTCATTTAACTAGCCACTAGGGGCATCATCTTCAAAATCATCATTTTTGACATTACTTCTTTAAAACCACTGGTCGTACGCAAAAGGGAATTTTTAAAGATACTCAAAACGTCTTTTTATTGTCACAGCAACGATCACCGGGAACAGCCACCCGGGGGCGCCCCAGCAACCTTCAGAAATAATAAGTTTTTATTTTTAAAAATGGGACACGCAGATGGACAACTGGAAATGCTTCACAACGCTTTTTGAATCGCTCAAAACGGATGTCTGAGTCAAAAGATATAGCGAAAACAGTTTTTGAAAATATTTCGGGTCATCCTGAAAACTGGCGCCATGGGCGCCCAGCGCCCAGGCACCTGGCGCCCAGCAAGGCGCAACACACACACGGGCGCTCAGCGCCCAGCGCCTCAGCGCAACACGCAACGCAACACACACAGGCGCCCAGCGCTCAGCGCCTTGGCGCAACACACGCACGCGCACACGGGCGCTCAGCGCCCAGCGCCGGCACCTAGCGCCCAGCGCTCCAGTCACTCACGCACAGCAACACGCACAGCGCCCTTGGCGCCCAGCACAGGGCGCCTGGCGCCCAGAAACAGTATCAGCACCAGATTTTTGCCAAATTCAGCACAAAACATTATTTTTCTCACAACTTTTCACATGACCAACACAACCCAAAATTCCAACCACCAAAATCAAACTTTATTCACATCACCAAAATCATTTTTTTACTCATTATCAACATCAACACTATGGCACCCTAGGCGCCTATGCACACACATATGCGAACCTTCAAGCATCCAACACACCCAATTGGAATTTCATGAACACACAAGCGCCAAAATCATCAAAACAAACGCATAGATCGCATCACCTCAATGTTCAAATACCAAAATCAATTCGCATATAGGCTTACACATGTATATATATGAAATCATCATCACGGGCAAACCAAGAACATCAAAAACATCAAAGAACATCAAGAAACAACATGGATCTAGTATAAACCCTAGATCTAGGACCTATCATGAGATCTATTAGATGGAAGGATAGAGCTCCCCTAACCTTTTGAGAAGAAGGACTCGAGCCTTAGGATGCAGTCACCAACAGAGCCTCAGCAACAATGGAGATCTCCTTCCTCTTTGATCTTCGAACTCTCTCCTCTCTTGGCCGCCCTTGCTCTCTCTTTCTCACGCTCCTCTCTTTCTCTCTTGCTAATTCGAAGAACACAAGTGAAACCCTAGGCAAGGCTCCTCACCAAAGTGCGCCTAGGTCAAGCCATTGGGCCATGGGCTTCACTTAAGCCCAATCCATTAGAATGCACCTCCTCCTCCTAGCATCACACCACCCCTCAATTAAAATAATTCCAATAAATAATTAAAACCCAATTAAATAAAATAAATACCTAAATACTTAATTAAATAAATTAATTAAATATTTAGGGTGTTACAACTCTTCCCCACTTAGAATATTTCGTCCTCGAAATTTACCTGATCGAATAATTCTGGGTAGGACTCTCGCATCTTGCTCTCTAGCTCCCAAGTCATACTCTCGCCGGCAGCTCCTAGCCAAACCACTTTCACTAATGCAATCTCTTTGCCTCTAAGCGCTTTCACTTCACGATCCTCGATCCGTACGGGCATCGTCTCCACAGTGAGATTATCCCGCACCTCTACATCATCCATATGGATCACATGAGATGGATCCGAAACATACTTCCGAAGTTGCGACACGTGAAACACGTCATGCAAGTTCGAAAGATTTGGCGGTAAAGCCACTCTATAAGCCACATTTCCGATTCTTTTAGAAATCTGATAAGGACCAACAAGTCGAGGAGTGAGCTTCTTCGATTTCAACGCCCGACCAACACCGGTAATAGGAGAAACCCTCAAGAACACATGCTCACCCTCGTGAAACTCTAAATCCTTCCTCCGCTTGTCATGATAACTCTTCTGACGACTCTGCGAAGCCTTCATCTTTTCACGGATCATCTTGATCTTCTCTGTAGTCTCCCGGACAATCTCCGGTCCCAACACTACACTCTCTCCCGACTCGTACCAACAGAATGGTGTCCTACACTTTCGGCCATACAATGCTTCAAATGGTGCCATCCCGATACTGGAATGGTAGCTGTTGTTATAGGTAAACTCAATCAACGCAAGGTAGGAATCCCATGAACCCCGCTGTTCCAATACACAAGCCCTCAACAAATCTTCTAACGACTGAATTGTCCTCTCTGACTGACAGTCTGTCTGAGGATGATACGCCGAACTCATTTTTAACTTTGAACCCAATTCCTTCTGCAAACCCGTCCAAAACTCAGAAGTGAACCTCGGATCCCTATCTGACACAATACTCTTCGGAATGCCGTGCAACTTCACAATTTCTTTGACATAGACCTCTGCCAACCTCGACACCGGATAAGTGATATTAATAGGAATAAAGTGAGCAGACTTCGAAAACCTATCAACGATCACCCAAATAGCGTCATGACCCTTAACTGTATTCGGCAATCCCGTCACAAAATCCATTGCTATGCTATCCCACTTCCACTCTGGAACTTCCAACAGTTGCATTAACCCTGCAGGCTTCTGATGCTCAACCTTAGATTTCTGACAGGTCAAACAGGCATACACAAACTGTGCACATCTCTCTTCATACCATACCACCAAAACATCTTTTTCAGATCTTGATACATTTTCGTCGCTCCAGGATGGATACTCAACTTGCTACGGTGACCCTCCTCTAAAATTGCCTTTCTAATCTCCTCATCATCCGGAACACAGATCCGACCCCGGAACCTCAACACACCACTGGAATCTAATTTGAAATCTTCATCTTCAGATTGACCAACCCCATTAATTAAATCTACTAACTTGACATCTGTCTTCTGAGCTTCCCTGATGCTGCCCAGGAAATCATTATCGATCTTTAACATTCCCAGCTTGACACTGCGAGGTGTCATTTTACAAACCAAACTCAAATCTCTGAATTCCTCGATCAACTCTAATTCTTTCACCATCAATGCCGACATATGCAAAGATTTTCTGCTTAAAGCATCAGCCACGACATTAGCTTTGCCGGGATGATAATTCAAGCCAAAGTCATAATCCTTCAAGAGCTCCAACCACCGACGCTGTCTCATATTCAACTCTTTCTGATCGAACAGATACTTTAGACTCTTATGATCACTGAACACTTCGAACCTCGAACCATAAAGGTAGTGCCTCCAAATCTTAAGCACAAATACCACAGCAGCCAATTCCAAATCATGCGTAGGGTAATTTTTCTCATGAACCCGCAACTGCCTCGACGCATACGCAACGACTTTCCCATCTTGCATCAGCACACCACCAAGACCCATTTTCGAAGCGTCACAATATACAACGAACGGTTCCTCCGGATTAGGCAACGTCAAAACAGGCGACGTCGTCAATCTCTTTTTCAGTTCCATAAAACTTTCCTCACACCGAGCATCCCAAACAAAAACTTTACCCTTACAAGTCAACTGAGTCAACGGAAGGGCCAACTTGGAAAAGCCCTCGATGAACCTCCTGTAGTACCCTGCCAAACCCAAAAAGCTTCTAATCTCTGTTGCGGACTTCGGAGCCTCCCACTCCAACACTGCTTCTACTTTTGCCGGATCAACCGCAATACCATTACCAGAAATCACGTGCCCAAGGAAACTCACTTCTTTCAGCCAGAATTCACACTTTGATAACTTAGCATACAACTTTTTCTCTTTCAGAACTCCTAACACTGTCTTCAGATGCTCAGCATGTTCTTCCTCTGACTTAGAATAAACTAGAATGTCATCTATGAAGATCACCACAAACCGATCTAGGTAATTATGGAAAATACGGTTCATATATTCCATAAATACACCAGGAGCATTGGTCACACCGAACGGCATCACTGAATATTCATAATGCCCATACCTTGTCCTGAACGCTGTCTTCTGAACATCTTCATCCTTTACTTTAATCTGATGATATCCGGACCTCAAATCAATTTTGCTGAAAACACGGGCACCCACTAACTGATCCATCAGATCGTCGATCCTCGGAAGCGGATACTTATTCTTGATAGTTACCTTATTCAACTGACGATAGTCCACACATAACCTCATGCTCCCATCTTTCTTCTTTACTAACAATACCGGAGCTCCCCACGGTGATACACTCGGTCTCACAAACTTTTTCTCAAGCAATTCTTCAAGTTGCGTCTTCAACTCAGACAATTCCGACGCCGACATTCTGTACGGTGCCATAGACACAGGCCTCGTACCAGGTACAAGATCAATCGAAAACTCAACTTCTCTTTCCGGTGGCACGCCCGGAATTTCATCAGGAAAAACCTCAGGAAACTCGCGTACCACTTTCAGTTCTTCAATAACAGCCTGACTCTCAGCAGACAACGATGCCATCAACGCAAATAGCTGAACTCCCTCTTTCCTCAACTTCTTCAATTGACCAGCAGATACCAAAACGGAATCTTCTTCCCCGAAACTAACAGACTTGCTACGACAGTTGATATGGACGTGATTATTCTCTAACCATTCCATGCCTAAGATTACATCCAGACCTCTCAACGGCAAGCAAACAAAATTCACAATAAAGTCCCTGCCGAAGATCGACACGGGACACTGAGAACACACCTGGGACGTAATCACCGACCCCTTCGCAGCAGTATCGACAACCATATCCCCACACATAGCAGATAAAACAAGACCCAATCTTTTACAACAATCAACAGATATAAAACAATGGGTAGCACCAGTATCAATAAGAGATTTCAGAGAAGTACCATTAATAAAACACGTACCTCTAATCAGACCATCCTTATCCTCAGGCTCCTCTCCCGCCAATGCAAATACCTTCCCAGTAGACCTTTCCTTTTTCGGCTTTGTACACTTTGTACTGATATGCCCAGACTCACCACAGTTGAAACACACCACATCCTTGACCTTACACTCAGCTGCCATATGCCCCTTTTTACCACAACGGTAGCAAACCCTCTCATCAGACCTGCATGTAGTACTCTTGTGGCCAGGCTTGCCACACTTATAACAGACAATGCTAGCAGGGGCATCTCCCCCACTAGAACTCTTACCCCCAGCAGACTTCTGATAACTCTTACCCGCAGGAACCTCATACGGCTTGCTTCGACTCTGAAACTTACCCTTTTTCTCAGACGTAGCTTTGTAATGAGCAGTACTGTCCTCCTCAAAGATTCTACAACTGTCAACCAGGTCTGCGAACACACGAATCTTCTGATAACCAATGGCCTTTTTAATATCAGGCCTCAACCCATTCTCAAATTTGATGCATTTAGAAAATTCAGCTGTAGCCTCATTGTAGTGTGGATAAAATTTTGCTAGCTCCCCAAATTTCGCCGCATAGGCAGTCACAGACATACCACCCTGCTTCAGTTCCAAGAACTCTATCTCTTTCTTCCCTCAGACGTCTTCAGGAAAATATTTTCTCAGAAATTCTCTGCTGAATACCTCCCAAGTAATCTCTTCCTGCACAACCTCTAACCTCTGTCTAGTAGCCAACCACCAATCGTCGGCCTCCTCGGCTAACATGTGGGTACCAAAACGGACCTTCTGCTCAACATTACAGTCCATCACCCTGAAAATTCTCTCGATCTCCTTCAACCAAGCCATAGCACCATCTGGATCATATTTGCCCTTAAAGGTGGGCGGATTCTCTCTCTGGAAAGTAGTCAGACTCCGAAAACCAGTGTTATCTCCAGCATTCTGCTGACCCTGCACAGCCTGAGCCATAGCTTTCAATGCAGCAGCAAGAGCAGCGTCGTTTCTCCCAGCCATTCAGAACTATCACTGCAGCACAAACCAAAAATTCAGAACTAATCTATTGTCATAAGACACTATGACAGGACAACATTGGCCGGACAGACCGAACTGCTTTGATACCACTAATGTAACACCCCCTTTCTACCCTTTTATTTTAATTAAGAAAATCAGAGTTTAAAAAAAATCATTTTCGATTTCACCACGAGGGTGTCACACATACGTCAAAATAAAACCTCAAGTCTCAAATAAAATAGTACGTCGTCAAAGGTGCAACACATAGCACTCCACAATAGGGAGACTTCAAAACATCGAAACTAAGTCATAAAATCCAACATCAACGCAGCGGAAAAGTTAATCAACGCATCAATAGTATAAAAACAATCTAAGCACATCAGCAAAGCATCAAATACATCCCCCCCGGTGCTACGTATCAGAGCGTGACGACTCGACTCAAGAAGTGAAGCTAAGGCCTTCACTGGGAATCACCTGCACGTTACCAACACGGGGGTAACATTCAAACAGGAAAGGGTGAGCATCATTTCAATCCATATAATAGAAAATATGATAAGTACATAAGTCAAGTCACAGCTCTAAATTATTCACATCACAATCATCATTCACATCACTTACAGTAACTCATATCATGTCATGTAGGCGTATGAAATGCAACCCACTCGCGGGCATATGCATGAGGTACCTTTTCACAAACGTCGCTTAGCCCTTAAGGCCTCATCGTCACTTAGCCACATGGGCCTCAAAAACGTCACTGGGTTTATGCATATGGGCATGAGACACTATGACATGCACCACTCACAAACACACCAATACACAAATACCCAAATTATAGTCAACTATGTGACCCGTCACTTACCGGTTAGCTCACAAGGAGCACAGCACCTGTCAAATTCACAATCATCACACAACGTCACTTGGCCATTTAGACCTTAACATCACTTAGCCTTTCGGGCATCAAACGTCACTGGGTTTTCATCGTCACTTATACATAAATATCATCAGCTCAAACAATAGCCACTGAGGGTAAAAACGTCATTTACTAGCCACCAAGGGCATCATCGTCATTTACACGTCATTATAATTAATATTAGCCACCAAGGGCAAAACAGTCATTTACACGTCATTATAATTAATATTAGCCACTAAGGGCAAAACAGTCATTTAACTAGCCACTAAGGGCATCATCGTCATTTACACCTCTTTATCAATAATATTGGCCACTAAGGGCAAAACCGTCATTTACTCGTCATTATAAAGAATATTAGCCACTAAGGGCAAAACAGTCATTTAACTAGCCACTAGGGGCATCATCGTCAAAATCATCATTTTTGACATTACTTCTTTAAAACCACTGGTCGTACGCAAAAGGGAATTTTTAAAGATACTCAAAACGTCTTTTTATTGTCACAGCAACGATCACCGGGAACAGCCACCCGGGGGCGCCCCAGCGACCTTCAGAAATAATAAGTTTTTATTTTTAAAAATGGGACACGCAGATGGACAACTGAAAATGCTTCACAACGCTTTTTGAATCGTTCAAAACGGATGTCTGAGTCAAAAGATATAGCGAAAACAGTTTTCGAAAATATTTCGGGACATCCTGAAAACTGGCGCCATGGGCGCCCAGCGCCCAGGCACCTGGCGCCCAGCAAGGCGCAACACACACACGGGCGCTCAGCGCCCAGCGCTGGCACCCAGCGCCTCAGCGCAACACGCAACGCAACACACACGGGCGCCCAACGCCCAGCGCCTTGGCGCAACACACGCACGCGCACACGGGCGCTCAGCGCCCAGCGCTGGCACCCCGCGCCCCGTGTAACACCCTAAAATTATTTAATTAATTTATTTAATTAAGTAATTGGGGATTTAAATTAAATTATTTGATGTAATTTAATTATTTGAATTTATACTGATATGCGTAGGAAGTACTAGAAAGTGGAGGTGCTGAACCAAATGGACTTGGGCCTAAGTGAGAAGCCCAAGCCCGTTATTCTTGTCATATGCGAAGTGTTGGTTTAGTTGGGGTCTAGGGTTGGTGGCAATTCGCAAAATCAGAAGAGAAAACGCAAGAAAGAAAGGAAGAGCGTGAGATAGAGAGAGAGAGAGCAAGGAAGGGCGCCGTAAGGAGAGAAGAGGAAGAGGAGAGAAGTCGCAACCAAGGAAGAGCAAGAACGTGATCTTGTTGCTGTGGTCCTGTACGTGACTATCTCCGGAGCCTCCGTTCTTCAATTTCGAGGTTAGGGGAGCTCTATCACTCTATCTAATACTTCATATGATGAGTTCTAGATCTAGGGTTAGATTAGATTTATTGATGTATTGTTGATGTTGGTTTTTATATATAGATGTATGCGAATTGAGGGATGTTTGAGTTCTTGATGTTTCTTGATGCATTGTTGATGTTGGCTTTTATATATAGATGTATGCGAATGGAGAGATGCTTGAGTTCTTGATGTTTCTTGGCCATTATATATATATGTGTGTATGCGAAGTGGAATTGATCATGAAACTGAATTTGTGTTGGATTTTGCTTGTGTTGTTCGCAAGATTTGATGGATGGTATATAGGCGCCTAGGGCGCCAAGGGGATAGGGAAGACAATGCCCAATTGAATTTTTGAGAAATTGATTAAAATATGTGTATGTTTAGTTGCTGGGAAAATGTTGAGTTTTTATGATTTGGAATTGTTAAGAAAACAATTTTTAGTGTTAAAAAGCGTTTTGGTAAAATTCTGGACGTTGCTGCTGTGTGCTGGGCGCTAAGCGCCTGTGCTGGGCGCTGGGCGCCTGATGTTGTGTTGTGCTGTGCGTGTGTGCGCGCCTGGGCGCTGGGCGCCTGTGGCGTGCGTGTTCCCTGCGTTGTTGTCCCCCTGGGCGCTAGGCGCCCGTGTCTTGTTCGTGTTGCGCTGCGCTGTGCGCGCGCGTTGTTGCCCCTGGGCGCTAGGCGCCCATGCTGTGTTGCGTGCGTTGTTGATGTTGCCTGGGCGCTGGGCGCCTGTGCACTTGTTGCCTGGTTGCCTGGGCGCCTAAGGCGCCGGTTCCCAGGATGTTGCCTAATTTTTCCAAAATTGTTTTTATCATAACTTTTGACTCAGACGTCCGTTTTGAACGATTCGAAAAGTGCCGTGAAGCTTTTTACGTTGTCTATTTGTGGGTTCAATTTTTAAAATGAAAAGTTGTTATTTTCTGACTGTTTGTGGGCGCCCAAGTGGCTGCCCCCGGTGATCGTCCCAGTGACATTGAAAAATGACGTGGAACTCTTTAAAAATCCCTTTTGGTGTATAAACAACAGTTTTAACACGGTAGTGTCAAAAATGACTGTTTTGCCCCTAGTGGCCAAAGTTAATGATAATGATGTGTAAATGACGAGGATGCCCTTGGTGGCTAGTCAAATGACTGTTTTGCCCCTAGTGGCCAAAGTTGATGATAATGATGTGTAAATGACGAGGATGCCCTTGGTGGTTAGTCAAATGACGTTTTTGCCCTCAGTGGCTAATGTTTGAGTTGAATGATGTTTATGTGTAAGTGACATTTGGGGCCTGAGTGGCTAAGTGATGTTAAGGCCTAAAAGGCTAAGTGAAGTTATTTGTGTGTGAATTGTGAAATGACAGGTGCTGTGCCTTTATTCGGCAAACCGGTAAGTGACGGGTCACATAGTTGACCATGAATTGAGTAATTGTGTATGTGTGTATTGTGAGTGGTGCATGTCATAGTGTCTCATGCCCATATGCATAAACCCAGTGATGTTTTGAGGCCTGAGTGGCTAAGTGATGATAAGGCCTGAGTGGCTAAGCGACGTTTTGTGAAAAGGTACCTTCATGCATATACCCGCGAGTGGGTTGCATTTCATAAATCTACATGATATGTAATGAGTTATTGTAAATGACGTAAGAGATGACTATGATGTGAGTATTTGGTGTTTGGATGCTGATTGTTCTAGTGCGTAGCCTATGATTAGTGCTTATCATATTTTCTATTATATAGACTGAAATGATGCTCACCCTTTCCTGTTTGAATGTTACCCCCGTGTTGGTAACGTGCAGGTGATTCCCAGTGAAGGTATTAGCTTCACTTTTGAGTCGAGTCGTCATGCTCTGATACGTAGCACTCAGGGGGGATATCGAACTCGGCATTTATTCATGATTTTTGATTATTATGTCCATGTGGACTATTTGGTTATGTTTTACTATTTTCCGCTGCGTATTGGGTTGTGTTATGTTGAGTTTTATAAGTGACGTTGAAATGAGATTGGAGATTCTTTATTTGTGATGTGCTACGCGAATGCATGAGTATTGAGTTGAACTGTTTTTCAAAACTGCTAAGCGACGTTTTATTGAAGTATGTGTAACATTTCCCTATGAACGAGATTTTCAAACTCTGATTTTTATAAACGAAGTAACGGGTAGAAAGGGGTGTTACATTAGTGGTATCAGAGCAGTTCGGTCTGTCCGGCCGGTAGTTGAGTCGTCGTGTTGAGTAACATTGAGTTTGTTACTCGTTTCTGAATTCTGTTTTCTGTTGCAGTGCTAGAATGGCCAGACGAGACGACGCTGCTCTTGCTGCTGCATTGCAAGCTATGGCTCAGGCGATGCAGGGTCAGCAGAATGCTGGGGATAATGCTGGTTTTAGGAGTCTGACAACCTTTCAGAGGGAGAATCCGCCCACCTTTAAGGGCAAATATGATCCAGATGGTGCTATGGCTTGGCTGAAGGAGATCGAGAGGATTTTCAGGGTGATGAACTGTACTGTTGAGCAGAAGGTCCGCTTTGGTACCCATATGTTAGCCGAGGAGGCCGACGACTGGTGGTTGCCTACTAGGCAGAGGTTAGAGGCTGTGCAGGAAGAGATTACTTGGGAGGTATTCAGCAGGGAATTTCTGAGAAAGTATTTTCCTGAAGACGTCCGCGGGAAGAAAGAGATAGAGTTTTTGGAGCTGAAGCAAGGTGGTATGTCTGTGACTGCCTATGCGGCAAAATTTGTGGAGCTAGCAAAATTTTATCCACACTACAGTGAGGCTACGGCTGAATTTTCAAAATGCATCAAATTTGAGAATGGGTTGAGGCCTGATATTAAACAGGCCATTGGTTATCAGAAGATTCGTGTGTTCGCAGATCTGGTTGACAGTTGCAGGATCTTCGAGGAGGACAGTACTGCTCGCTATAAAGCTACTTCTGAGAGAAAGGGCAAGTTTCAGAGTCGAAGCAAGCCGTACGAGGTTCCTGCGGGTAAGAGTTATCAGAAGGCTGCTGGAGGTAAGGGTCCTAGTGGGGGAGATGCCCCTGCTAGCATTGTCTGTTATAAGTGTGGCAAGCCTGGCCACAAGAGTACTACATGCAGGTCGGATGACAGGAATTGCTACCGTTGTGGTAAAAAGGGTCATATGGCAGCTGAGTGTGAGGTCAAGGATGTGGTGTGTTTCAACTGTGGTGAGTCTGGGCATATCAGTACAAAGTGTACAAAGCCGAAAAAGGAAAGGTCTACTGGGAAGGTATTTGCATTGGCAGGAGAGGAGCCTGATGATGATGATGGTCTGATTAGAGGTACGTGTTTTATTAATGGTACTTCTCTGAAATCTCTTATTGATACTGGTGCTACCCATTGTTTTATATCTGTTGATTGCTGTAAACGATTGGGTCTTGTTTTATCTGCTATGTGTGGGGATATGGTTGTCGATACTCCTGCGAAGGGGTCGGTGATTACGTCCCAGGTGTGTTCTCAGTGTCCTGTGTCGATCTTCGGCAGGGACTTTATTGTGAATTTTGTATGTTTGCCATTGAGAGGTCTGGATGTAATCTTAGGCATGGACTGGTTAGAGAATAATCACGTTCATATCAACTGTCGTAGCAAGTCGGTTAGTTTCGGTGAAGAAAGTTCGGTTTTGGTGTCTGCTGGTCAGTTGAAGAAATTGAAGAAAGAAGGAGTTCAGTTATTTGCGTTGATGGCTTCGTTGTCTGCTGAGAGTCAGGCTGTTATTGAAGAACTGAAGGTAGTACGTGAATTTCTTGAGGTCTTTCCTGATGAAATTCCGGGTGTGCCACCGGAAAGAGAAGTTGAATTTTCGATTGATCTTGTACCTGGTACGAGGCCTGTGTCTATGGCTCCGTACAGAATGTCGGCGTCGGAACTGTCTGAGTTGAAGACGCAACTTGAAGAATTGCTTGAGAAGAAATTTGTAAGACCGAGTGTATCACCGTGGGGAGCTCCGGTATTGTTAGTGAAAAAGAAAGATGGGAGCATGAGGTTATGTGTGGACTATCGTCAGTTGAATAAGGTAACTATCAAGAATAAGTATCCGCTTCCGAGGATCGACGATCTGATGGACCAGTTAGTGGGTGCCCGTGTTTTCAGCAAAATTGATTTGAGGTCCGGATATCATCAGATTAAAGTGAAGGATGAAGATGTTCAGAAGACAGTGTTCAGGACAAGGTATGGGCATTATGAGTATTCAGTGATGCCGTTCGGTGTGACCAATGCTCCTGGTGTATTTATGGAATATATGAACCGTATTTTCCATAATTACCTAGATCGGTTTGTGGTAATCTTCATAGATGATATTCTAGTTTATTCTAAGTCAGATGAAGAGCATGCTGAGCACCTGAAGTCAGTGTTGGAAGTTTTAAAAGAGAAAAAGTTGTACGCTAAGTTATCGAAGTGTGAGTTCTGGCTGAAAGAGGTGAGTTTCCTTGGGCACGTGATTTCTGGTAATGGTATTGCGGTTGATCCGGCAAAAGTAGAAGCAGTGTTGGAGTGGGAGTCTCCGAAGTCCGTAACAGAGATTAGAAGCTTTTTGGGTCTGGCTGGGTACTACAGGAGGTTCATCGAGGGTTTTTCCAAGTTGGCCCTTCCATTGACTCAGTTGACTTGCAAGGGTAAAGTTTTTGTTTGGGATGCTCGGTGCGAGGAAAGTTTTATGGAACTGAAAAAGAAACTGACGACGTCGCCTGTTTTGACGTTGCCTAATCCAGAGGAACCGTTCGTTGTGTATTGTGACGCTTCGAAGATGGGTCTCGGTGGTGTGTTGATGCAGGATGGGAAGGTCGTTGCGTATGCGTCGAGGCAATTGCGGATTCATGAGAAAAATTACCCTACGCATGATTTAGAGCTGGCTGCTGTGGTATTTGTGCTTAAAATTTGGAGGCACTACCTTTATGGTTCAAGGTTCGAAGTGTTCAGTGATCATAAGAGTCTAAAGTATCTGTTCGATCAGAAAGAGTTGAATATGAGGCAGCGTCGGTGGTTGGAACTCTTGAAGGATTATGACTTCGGTTTGAATTATCATCCCGGCAAGGCTAATGTCGTGGCTAATGCTTTAAGCAGAAAGTCTTTGCATATGTCGGCTATGATGGTGAAAGAATTAGAGTTAATTGAAGAATTCAGGGATTTGAGTTTGGTTTGTAAGATGACACCTCGCAGTGTCAAGCTGGGAATGTTAAAGATCGACAATGATTTCCTGGGCAGCATTAGAGAAGCTCAGAAGACAGATGTCAAGCTGGTGGATTTAATTAATGGGGTCGGTCAGTCTGAAGACGAAGATTTCAAATTAGATTCCAGTGGCGTGTTGAGGTTCCGGGGTAGGATCTGTGTTCCAGACGATGAAGAAATGAGAAAGGCAATTTTAGAGGAAGGTCATCGTAGCAAGTTGAGTATCCATCCTGGAGCAACGAAGATGTATCAAGATCTGAAAAAGATGTTTTGGTGGTATGGTATGAAGAGGGATGTGGCACAGTTTGTGTATGCCTGTTTGACCTGTCAAAAGTCGAAGGTCGAGCACCAGAAGCCAGCAGGGTTAATGCAACCGTTGGAAGTCCCAGAGTGGAAATGGGATAGCATAGCGATGGATTTTGTGACGGGGTTACCGAATACAGTTAAGGGTCATGACTCTATTTGGGTGATCATTGATAGGTTAACGAAGTCTGCTCATTTTATTCCTATTAATATCACTTATCCGGTGTCGAGGTTGGCAGAGGTATATGTCAAAGAGATTGTGAGGCTGCACGGTGTTCCGAAGAGTATTGTGTCAGATAGGGATCCGAGGTTCACTTCCGAGTTTTGGAAGAGTTTGCAGAAAGAATTGGGTTCTAAGTTAAAAATGAGTTCGGCGTATCATCCCCAGACAGACGGTCAATCAGAGAGGACAATTCAATCGTTAGAGGATTTGTTGAGGGCTTGTGTATTGGAACAGCGGGGATCATGGGATTCCTACCTTGCGTTGATTGAGTTTACTTATAACAACAGTCACCATTCCAGCATTGGGATGGCACCGTTTGAAGCATTGTATGGTCGAAAGTGTAGGACGCCATTGTGTTGGTATGAGTCAGGAGAAAGTGTAGTGTTGGGTCCGGAGATTGTGCGGGAGACTACAGAGAAGATCAAGATGATCCGTGAGAAGATGAAGGCTTCACAGAGTCGGCAGAAAAGTTATCATGACAAGCGGAGGAAGGATTTAGAATTTCAGGAGGGGGAGCATGTGTTCTTGAGGGTTTCTCCTATTACCGGTGTTGGTCGAGCGTTGAAATCGAAGAAGCTCACTCCTCGATTTGTTGGTCCTTATCAGATTTCTGAAAGAATCGGAAATGTGGCTTACAGAGTGGCTTTACCGCCAAATCTTTCGAACTTGCACGACGTGTTTCACGTGTCGCAACTTCGGAAGTATGTTTCGGATCCATCTCATGTGATCCATATGGACGATGTAGAGGTGCGGGATAATCTCACTGTGGAGACGATGCCCGTACGGGTTGAGGATCGTGAAGTGAAAGCGCTTAGAGGCAAAGAGATTGCATTGGTGAAAGTGGTTTGGCTAGGAGCTGCCGGCGAGAGTATGACTTGGGAGCTAGAGAGCAAGATGCGAGAATCCTACCCAGAGTTGTTTGATCAGGTAAAATTTCGAGGACGAAATATTCTAAGTGGGGGAGAGTTGTAACACCCTAAAATTATTTAATTAATTTATTTAATTAAGTAATTGGGGATTTAAATTAAATTATTTGATGTAATTTAATTATTTGAATTTATACTGATATGCGTAGGAAGTACTAGAAAGTGGAGGTGCTGAACCAAATGGACTTGGGCCTAAGTGAGAAGCCCAAGCCCGTTATTCTTGTCATATGCGAAGTGTTGGTTTAGTTGGGGTCTAGGGTTGGTGGCAATTCGCAAAATCAGAAGAGAAAACGCAAGAAAGAAAGGAAGAGCGTGAGATAGAGAGAGAGAGAGCAAGGAAGGGCGCCGTAAGGAGAGAAGAGGAAGAGGAGAGAAGTCGCAACCAAGGAAGAGCAAGAACGTGATCTTGTTGCTGTGGTCCTGTACGTGACTATCTCCGGAGCCTCCGTTCTTCAATTTCGAGGTTAGGGGAGCTCTATCACTCTATCTAATACTTCATATGATGAGTTCTAGATCTAGGGTTAGATTAGATTTATTGATGTATTGTTGATGTTGGTTTTTATATATAGATGTATGCGAATTGAGGGATGTTTGAGTTCTTGATGTTTCTTGATGCATTGTTGATGTTGGCTTTTATATATAGATGTATGCGAATGGAGAGATGCTTGAGTTCTTGATGTTTCTTGGCCATTATATATATATGTGTGTATGCGAAGTGGAATTGATCATGAAACTGAATTTGTGTTGGATTTTGCTTGTGTTGTTCGCAAGATTTGATGGATGGTATATAGGCGCCTAGGGCGCCAAGGGGATAGGGAAGACAATGCCCAATTGAATTTTTGAGAAATTGATTAAAATATGTGTATGTTTAGTTGCTGGGAAAATGTTGAGTTTTTATGATTTGGAATTGTTAAGAAAACAATTTTTAGTGTTAAAAAGCGTTTTGGTAAAATTCTGGACGTTGCTGCTGTGTGCTGGGCGCTAAGCGCCTGTGCTGGGCGCTGGGCGCCTGATGTTGTGTTGTGCTGTGCGTGTGTGCGCGCCTGGGCGCTGGGCGCCTGTGGCGTGCGTGTTCCCTGCGTTGTTGTCCCCCTGGGCGCTAGGCGCCCGTGTCTTGTTCGTGTTGCGCTGCGCTGTGCGCGCGCGTTGTTGTCCCTGGGCGCTAGGCGCCCATGCTGTGTTGCGTGCGTTGTTGATGTTGCCTGGGCGCTGGGCGCCTGTGCACTTGTTGCCTGGTTGCCTGGGCGCCTAAGGCGCCGGTTCCCAGGATGTTGCCTAATTTTTCCAAAATTGTTTTTATCATAACTTTTGACTCAGACGTCCGTTTTGAACGATTCGAAAAGTGCCGTGAAGCTTTTTACGTTGTCTATTTGTGGGTTCAATTTTTAAAATGAAAAGTTGTTATTTTCTGACTGTTTGTGGGCGCCCAAGTGGCTGCCCCCGGTGATCGTCCCAGTGACATTGAAAAATGACGTGGAACTCTTTAAAAATCCCTTTTGGTGTATAAACAACAGTTTTAACACGGTAGTGTCAAAAATGACTGTTTTGCCCCTAGTGGCCAAAGTTAATGATAATGATGTGTAAATGACGAGGATGCCCTTGGTGGCTAGTCAAATGACTGTTTTGCCCCTAGTGGCCAAAGTTGATGATAATGATGTGTAAATGACGAGGATGCCCTTGGTGGTTAGTCAAATGACGTTTTTGCCCTCAGTGGCTAATGTTTGAGTTGAATGATGTTTATGTGTAAGTGACATTTGGGGCCTGAGTGGCTAAGTGATGTTAAGGCCTAAAAGGCTAAGTGAAGTTATTTGTGTGTGAATTGTGAAATGACAGGTGCTGTGCCTTTATTCGGCAAACCGGTAAGTGACGGGTCACATAGTTGACCATGAATTGAGTAATTGTGTATGTGTGTATTGTGAGTGGTGCATGTCATAGTGTCTCATGCCCATATGCATAAACCCAGTGATGTTTTGAGGCCTGAGTGGCTAAGTGATGATAAGGCCTGAGTGGCTAAGCGACGTTTTGTGAAAAGGTACCTTCATGCATATACCCGCGAGTGGGTTGCATTTCATAAATCTACATGATATGTAATGAGTTATTGTAAATGACGTAAGAGATGACTATGGTGTGAGTATTTGGTGTTTGGATGCTGATTGTTCCAGTGCGTAGCCTATGATTAGTGCTTATCATATTTTCTATTATATAGACTGAAATGATGCTCACCCTTTCCTGTTTGAATGTTACCCCCGTGTTGGTAACGTGCAGGTGATTCCCAGTGAAGGTATTAGCTTCACTTTTGAGTCGAGTCGTCATGCTCTGATACGTAGCACTCAGGGGGGATATCGAACTCGGCATTTATTCATGATTTTTGATTATTATGTCCATGTGGACTATTTGGTTATGTTTTACTATTTTCCGCTGCGTATTGGGTTGTGTTATGTTGAGTTTTATAAGTGACGTTGAAATGAGATTGGAGATTCTTTATTTGTGATGTGCTACGCGAATGCATGAGTATTGAGTTGAACTGTTTTTCAAAACTGCTAAGCGACGTTTTATTGAAGTATGTGTAACATTTCCCTATGAACGAGATTTTCAAACTCTGATTTTTATAAACGAAGTAACGGGTAGAAAGGGGTGTTACACCCCGCGCTCCAGTCACACACGCACAGCAACACGCACAGCGCCCTTGGCGCCCAGCACAGGGCGCCTGGCGCCCAGAAACAGTATCAGCACCAGATTTTTGCCAAATTCAGCACAAAACATTATTTTTCTCACAACTTTTCACATGACCAACACAACCCAAAATTCCAACCACCAAAATCAAACTTTATTCACATCACCAAAATCATTTTTTTACTCATTATCAACATCAACACTATGGCACCCTAGGCGCCTATGCACACACATATGCGAACCTTCAAGCATCCAACACACCCAATTGGAATTTCATGAACACACAAGCGGCAAAATCATCAAAACAAACGCATAGATCGCATCACCTCAATGTTCAAATACCAAAATCAATTCGCATATAGGCATACACATGTATATATATGAAATCATCATCACGGGCAAACCAAGAACATCAAGAAACATCAAAGAACATCAAGAAACAACATGGATCTAGTATAAACCCTAGATCTAGGACCTATCATGAGATCTATTAGATGGAAGGATAGAGCTCCCCTAACCTTTTGAGAAGAAGGACTCGAGCCTTAGGATGCAGTCACCAACAGAGCCTCAGCAACAATGGAGATCTCCTTCCTCCTTGATCTTCGAACTCTCTCCTCTCTTGGCCGCCCTTGCTCTCTCTTTCTCACGCTCCTCTCTTTCTCTCTTGCTAATTCGAAGAACACAAGTGAAACCCTAGGCAAGGCTCCTCACTAAAGTGCGCCTAGGTCAAGCCATTGGGCCTTGGGCTTCACTTAAGCCCAATCCATTCGAATGCACCTCCTCCTCCTAGCATCACACCACCCCTCAATTAAAATAATTCCAATAAATAATTAAAACCCAATTAAATAAAATAAATACCTAAATACTTAATTAAATAAATTAATTAAATATTTAGGGTGTTACAGCTACCCTCGAATTAAGACTGTTGCTAAGGCCCTTCGAGTCGATGCGAGGGATATCAATAATAAAAAAGTTATTGAGAAAACTCCGGAAGAAATACCAAGGGGGCGCATAGAAGAACTGATGAACAAATTGGTGGATCGCGAGGATTGGGAGACTCTCATAGAGGTGTTGACACTAGCAATTTATGATTTGGTTTTGCTTCCGAGTGGTGGAGACTTTGTGGGCCCCCCTGCAATTGATGTGTTTATGGCGCGTAAGTGTCGGGGAGAAAACTCGGCATTCCCAATTCTGGCCGATGCTTACCACACTCTGAATCTTTGCCACGAAGAGAAGAAGAACAGGATTATTTGTTGCCTGCCTATACTCAATATTTGGGTGACGGCCCACGTGTTCAAAAGAAACTTCAAGGAATGGTGCCTTATTGCTGATTTGAAAAAACTGGGCGCACTGAACTATAGTGCGCAGGAGTGGAAACAGAAATTCAGTCAACTCACAGAGGATACAGTGCATTGGTTTCCGCTAGCAGCAGGTACAAAACGGGTTATCGTTAGTTGTGGAGATTTCCCAAATGTGCCACTAGTGGGAACATCAGGTTGTATCAACTACAATCCCATTTTCGCCTTAAGACAGATGCGTTACCCGATGAGGGGCCCACCCGCTCAGGCATCCTTACTTGGCTTCAGGGCTCTTCTGACAGACAAGCTTATATTGGACAGAATTGGTAAAGAATGGAAGAAAATAACTTATGCAGGGGGCAAAGAATTAGGAGGCACAGGTTGTGGGGCCAGTGATAGTTACTGTAACACCCCCCTTCTAATTATCTACCATTTAATTAAAGAAAATCAGAGCTTTCAAAAACTTTTCAATGCAACCGCAAGAGGGTGCCACATTTACGTCAACAACATATATAATAACGCCAAATTAATTCATTAAGTCCTAAAGCACGAGATACATAGCACCACGGTCAACATAATTATCCTATTTAGTCTACGTCAACACAAATGTAAAAAAACCATCGCAGCGGAAATATGTCAGGTCTTAAAGTATCGAAATACATCACCAAAATAAAAGTTTTGGAACATCAAATAAAACGACAATAAACTAAGACGCCCCCCGGTGCTACGTATCAGAGCAGACTCTGTAACGCCCCAAAATAATTTAATTATTTATTTAATTAAATTATTTAAGGCTTACAATAGTTATTTAATTTAATTAAATAATTCAAGGTTTAATGTATTTATTTAATTTTAAATTATTAGGAGGTGTTGTCTCGAAATTGATGGTGCACGGAGCCCATGACCCACAAGTGAGCCCATGACCCATGGGATGGTCATAGGATTCGACTCACTATGGGTCTTGTGACTTAGTGGCATTTTTGTCTCATTTGTGAAAAGAAAGAAAGTAACGTAAAAGAGAGGAGAAGTGAGAAGAGAAAAGTGCGAATAGAAGAGGAGAAGTAGAGGAGAGGGGCGAAGCTCAAAGAGAAGAAGAGGAGGCTCAATTGTGATTCGCATTCTTCCCTTGGAGCTTGGCTATCAAATTCGAATTTTTCAAGGTTAGGGGGTCCTCTTTTTGTTCTTAATACTTATGCGAATTGGGAATTGCTTAGGGTTAGGGTCCTAGGTTAGTTTCCATGATTGATTTGTGTTGTTGTTGAGAAATTATAATATTGTGATGTTGTTGTTGAATTAATATGTTGAGAATTCTATGATTGATGTTGGAATTGGGGCAATATGCGAATTGTAGACCAATTGTTTGAGTATATGATTGTTTGGTGATTATGTGGTGAAATTGGGAATTATGGTGACATTTTGATTATATTTACATATAGGAGTGTTTTGGTGATTTTAATTGATAATTAGAAGTGGAAAATTCTGTTTGGGAGCCCCTAGGCGCCTTGGGCGCCAATTTCATGTTGCTGAAAAAATTCTGTGTTGCGCCTAGTCATGGGCGCCAAGTGCCCAGCAGTGTGCTGCGCCAGTTTTCCAAAATTCTGTGTCACTGTGTTGCCTGTGTTGCTGTCCCTGTTGCCTGTGTTGCTGTCCCTGTTGCCTGTGTTGCCTCCTGTGTTCCCTGTGCTGCCAGTTTTGGCACTTGTTGCTTGAGTCATGGGCGCCAAGGGCCCCAAAGTTCTGGTGATAGTTTTGTGAAAATTGTTTTCAGGTTTTTATACTTGGGTAAAATGGCTCATGAAAACTGATTTTGGTCAAGAAAGGAGCTGAGTTGCGAAATTTCAATAGGTGCCTAGTGCATGGGCGCCAAAATTAAAGTTCAGTTTTTGAGAAAATTTTTATTGATTTATCATGTCCTGAGCATTTGGCTCGTGTAAAATGAATTTCGAAGCAAAATGAGTTGTGTAGCATGTTGGCCTTAGGCGCCTAGTGCTTGGGCGCCATGTTGCTGCTGTTCCCTGGATGTTGCTTCTGGGCGCCAGCGCCTATGTGCGCGTGTTGCCTCTTGGGCGCCTAGCGCCTGTGCGCTGTTGCGCGCTTGTTCCCCTGGGCGCCTAGCGCCTGTGCGCTGTTGCGCGTGTTGCTCCTGGGCGCCAAGCGCCTATGCGCCTGTGCGCTGTTGCGTGTTGCTTCTCCTGGGCGCCAAGCGCCCATGCGCCAAGCGCTGTGTTGCCCCTGGGCGCCCAGCGCCCATGCGCCTGTTTCCAGAATGTCTAACATTTTTCCTAAACTGTTTTTAACATAACTTTTGACTCGGTTATCCAAATCCAACGGTTCAAAATGCGTTTTGAAGCTAATTTCAGTGCCTATCCAATAGTCTCAATTTTATGCAAAAATAATTTATTTTCACTGGTGTTTCTGGCTGATGGTGTTCAAGTGTCCAAATGGCTATTTTTACCCACTTTCTCTATGTTGTGTCAATGTCCTAAACTGGTCTATTTGAATTGGTGTTGGTGTGAGTGGTGAAATGAATTGGTGAGTGTGATAGGGTGAGATTGGTGAGCAGAGGCTACGGCCTAATTTTAATGTGGTGAGCTGATTTATATACAATGGTGAGATCATGAATTTTAAATGATGAATTACTTGGACTTGGTGTGTTGTAATGCATTTCCCATAGCATCTCATGGACATATGCATTATTGGTGAGCAGAGGCTACGGCCTAATTTTGATTTGGTGAGCAGAGGCTACGGCCTATTTGTATTGGTGACGGATCCGACATGCATGTACCCGTGGAGTTTGGGTTGCATTACATGCATAAATCATATATTGTGTGGTGCTGTTTGGAAATAAAATATTGATGCGACTGTTCCATTATTGTGAATTGGTGTGCCTGATTTCCTTTTTCCTATGCATTGCTTAATTTTCATATGTTATTAATTATGAAAAGAGACTCACCCTACTGCCTTTATGTTGCTTCTTATGTCGGCAACGTGCAGGTAATGATGAGTGAAGGTTTCCTGTATGCCTTCGTCTGGTAGGAAGTGTCACGCTCTGATACGTAGCACCAGGGGGGGGGGGGGGTGTCTTAGGTTTATGCTTTATTTTCTTAAAACTGCTAGACTTTGTTGGTGATGTATTGGTTTTAATTTTGAATTGATTATTATTCCGCTGCTGATGGTGATTGGATTTAGTTGATGCGAGCTAAGCCTTTTTCTTATGGTGTTATGTATCGTGATTTTTATGAAGTAAATGTAGCACTCGCTTGAATTGTTTTCAAAAAAAAAAAAAAGAGACTCTGATTTTATTAAAAGTAAAGTTATTAGAAAGGGGGTGTTACAGACTCAGCCAACTAGAAGAAGGTACTAGATCACCTTCACTCGTTATCACCTGCACGTTGCCGACATGAGAAGCAACATAAAAGCAGTAGAGTGAGTCTCTTTACATAAATAATAACAAATATGGTAAGCATCATACTAGAGAAGGCAACTAGAAACACCAGTTCACAGCAGCATCAACATACATCATTAATTTACAATCACCATAAAGCAACACCGAATGTATGTTTAGTGCATGAAATGCAACCCAACTCCTAGGACATATGCATGTGGATCCATCATCACCTTAATAATAGCCTTGAGGGCACTCACCAAAATAAGGCCGAAGCCTTCTGCGCACCAATTATTTATCATAAGGCCGAAGCCTTCTGCTCACCGATAAATGCACGACGCCATGAAACAATGCACCATACACACCAAAATAATGCAATAGCATACTCACCAATAATTTATTTAGCTCACCAATGATTTTATTAACTCACCAATAATTTATCTCACCATTATATATGTCACCATTAACACACCAATTACACCGTTCACCAAGTAAATATGGATCAAATTGTCACAAAAGGACTAAAACAGCACGACAAGGACTAAACAGCACCACAATAATACAAAACAGCATAGCAACATAACCGCAACAGCAACATAAAAGAAAAACAGCAACAGCAACATTTTTATTTGGAAAAACAGCAACAGCAACATTAAAAGAAAGACAGTAACAGCAACATTTTCATTTGGAAGAAACAGCAACAGCAACATTAAAATAAAAACAGCAACATTTTGAAAAACAGCAACAGCAACATTAAAACAAAACAGCAACAGCAACCTTTTAAAAACAGCAACAGCAACTTGGAAAAACAGTGACAGCAACTTTGAAAAAAAAACAGCAACAGCAACATTAAAACAAAACAGCAACAACAACCTTTTAAAACAGCAACAGCAACATGGAAAATTAATGACAGCAACCTTTAAAAAAAACAGCAACACATACTTGGGAAAACAGTGACAGCAACCTTTAAAAAAACAGCAACACATACTTGGGAAAACAGTGACAGCAACCTTTAAAAAAAACAGCAACACATACTTGGGAAAACAATGACAGCGACCTTTAAAAAAACAGCAACACATACTTGGGAAAACAGTGACAGCAATCTTTTAAAAAAACAGCAACAGCAACTTGGAAAAACAGTAACACACTCACCTATGGGGCAGGCACATTTTGGCGCCCACTCACTAGCACCCACACGCGCACAAAATCAAACATGTCACACGCCTAACCGACAACATGGACACACAACACGCATGGGCAGCCACTTTTGGCGCCCATGACTAGCACATACAAGCACCACACGCCTAGGCTCGTAGGCACTCACCAACAACATCACACAACAACACCTTTGACACACTTCAAACACCAAATTTTAACTCCAAATCACTCATGCAATGCAACAAGCACCTAACAATCACCATATTTTCATTCTCAATTTTATAGAATCAACACATCAAACACGTTATGTACATACATAGTCTCATATTCATCTCAACAACTAATAACCTAGATTCAACGCCAAACAACATAGGATCACCAAATTGAATTTCAACATGATATAAAACACAAAGACAACACATCAATCACTCAAGTAATCATCCTAAAACCTAACTCTTAGAGGGTACTAATCATATAGGCTATTATGAATGTAAGAGAGAGCCCCCTAACCTCTGGTAATTGAAGAATTCGCAAAGCCCCTAGCAATTCACCAAAATCACCAACAATTCAAGCTCTCCTCTTTCCCTTAGGCTCCACGCGAAACCCCCTCCCTTGCCCTAGCACCGCCGCGCCTCTTCTCTCTCACTCTTCTCTTCGCAAGTTTCTTTCCTTCTCTCTTTTCTTCGAATTCTTTCTTTCTTTTTGCGCCAATGAGACACTTGTCTCAAACCCTTGCTACATGCGCCTAGGCCTAAGTCAATGGGCTTGGGCTTGGGCCAATCTTACCACCCCGGAATTACCATCACCACTCCCTTCAATTTAAATAAAAACAACATATTAATAAGTTAATATAACAATAATAATGCAACACTTAAATAATTTAATTAAATAATTAATTAAATTATTTTGGGTGTTACAGTTACAAAGAATGGGTGAGAAACAGGGTAGAAATGATCAAGTTGCCGTTTCCCAGTGTGGCACCTAGACCTGAACAAGATATTGATACCGTGCTAGAAAAAAGCGATGAAATGAAAGCGATGAAAGACCAGTTGGCTAGGTCAGAAGGCGAGAAAGAGGCCTTGGAAACCCAGCTAAAAGAACCCCATAATGCTCTCGAAGATATAAAGAGAGAGTGTGATGAGAAGTCCCAGTCGTTAGCACAGGCCAACAAAAGGGCCCGAACCGAGAAGAGTTCTCGAGACCATATAAGCGCCACAAACCAAGATCTGAGATGGCAGATTGCATATAAGAAAATGTGCAGTTGAGAAAATCCCTTGGGGAAATGAAACAGCAACTGACCACTCTTCAGAACCAAATGGCGAAGCAAGCGGCCCACCTCGAGGAAGATAGGCGATTCGAGGAACAAACCTACACTGATATAATCAAAGACTTTCAGAAACACTTGGAAGAGAAACACTTAGAAATACAAAGAGCCTCCAAGACAATAGAAGCCGTGGTTAATGAAATTTGGCAATTGAAGGGCGAGGTAGGGAATCTTCAAACCACCCAAGCAGAGAATCAGCAACGCATTCTTCACCATGACCGAGAACTCAGGGAAATTATTGTCTAGTACGAAGAGAAAATCAGGAACAATCAGTTGGAGCTCAGGAACTCAATCAGCATGGACAGGGCTGCCATTCAGAGAAAGAATGAGGAGTTGAGGAGTTTGGAACGTTTGGCCGAAGAGAGGAACCACTTCATGAGGCAAATCAGGGCAGTAAGGGAGAACCACATAAACACTTGGTATGAGGTGGGGCGTTAGACCCACAAATTGGAAGACATCAGAAGAATCCCCGAACTAGTCCGCGGTGTAGAAGCTATGATCAATCCGCTCACCACCCCCCGAGAGGCGACCGAGCTGATCGAAGTTTGCAAGAGACTCACGAAGGACGTTGAGGAGTTGGTCAAGCAGGCCATGCAAGATGTTGTTGTGACCGAGGTCGACATGAATAATGATTGAACATTTCTCTTTTATTATTTTGGATGTATTTCGAGGAACCCGTTTGTTGTGGTTTCAGATTTTGGCTGTGGTTTTGAATTTCGGATTTTGAATTTTGGATTTCGGATTTTGAATTTTGGATTGTGGGCTCGTTTGTTACTGAATATTATCTGTAAAAAGGATGTTTGTTTGTTTTGATTCTCCATAAGTTTCATGTCTGCGATCTATTTTGAAATTTGGGACCAAAGATACTCACTTCGCGTACTCCGAATGATCTATAAACGATTCCTCGGCAACTAACTGGTAATTTAGTCGGTTTCACATTAAAATAACAAAACAAACTTTCTCCGTTTGTTAAGACAGGTACTTAGCAGCCATTGCACGAGCTAATCAAGAAAAAACCAATCCAACTCGAGTCTACTTCACCAGATTAAGAGCGAGAATGGCTGAACAACAGGTAGAGTTGCCAGGAAGGAATTTGACCCAAGAGGTAGATGAGGTCAGGGAAAGAATGGGAGAGATGACCGCCACCGAAACTCGAATGGAGGAAACTCTACACACTATCAGGGACACTATCACTCTATTATCGACACGGGTAATGGGCCATGCTGCAACCGAAGGGGATGAGATCCCAAATCCGATTAATGTGGAGATTCCCCAAAACAGGGGTTTCGATGGTATGATCGGATTGGGGTACGAAGCTATTAATCCTAATGAGCCGGGTGGAGGGGTGTTCCACGTTGGTAATGGGACGAATGAAGGGCGAGCATCTGTGCCGAGAAATGCGATAAATCAATCATGGATGGACAAAATGGAGGAGAAGATCAAGGCTCTCCAGGGGTCTGGCTCTTTTGGGTCCCTGGGGGTAAATGGACTCTGCCCTACTACAGATGTGGTGATCCCCCGGGACTTTAAAGTACCAAATTTCACGAAGTATGACGGGAGCACCAATCCCCTTTTGCATCTGCAGACCTATTGCACCAAAATGTCGATATGGTACAAGGATGAGAAGTTCCTCATCAGTTTTTTCCACGAGAGTTTGACCGGGCCGGCACTAGAATGGTACATCTAGATGGATCACTCCAAAATCGATTGTTGGAAGGACCTTGCTGACCTCTTCATGTCACAGTACAGGTTCAACATGGATATGGCTCCCACACGTGAGCAGTTGGGGATATTGCAGAAGAAGAACAATGAGACATTCAAACAATATGCTCAAAGGTGGAGGAGCCTTGCTGCACAGGTTCAGCCACCGCTCACTGTCTCAGAAATGTGCTCATACTTTTTGGGAACCTTAGGGTCCCCCTATGTGGCGGCAATGGCGGGAGCTGCATATAGGGATTTTGCTGATCTAATAGCTGCAGGAGAGAGAATTGAGATGTTAACGAGAGCTGAAAAGCTCCCCGTAGAGCTGTCAGATGGAGGGCAATCGAAGAAGAATTTCCCCCAAAATAAGAAAGAGCCTGAGATCAGCTTCGTACGAGCCTCACCTCACATCACCCCCCAACAGCCACAATACCACCAACCACACCCAAATACTCCCTACACCCCAAACCCAAACACCAACAGTTCACATACACCATCCTTTCTCGTAAATAGTATCCCAGGAGGACAACCCCAGTCACGGCCAAATTACCAACAAAATCGTCCACCCTACCGCCAAATACAAGTCAACTTCCCACCGTTCCCTAAACTCTCCATCAACAATGCAGAACTATTCCAGCGACTTGCAGATGCTCATTTGGTCTCAGGGGTTCTTGTAAAAGATTGGGAGCCACCATTTCCAGCATGGTATAATCCAAATCTAAACTGCAAGTTCCACATGGGGGCCGCAGGACATTCGATTGAGGATTGTGAAGCATTTAAAATACCCGTGAGGAGGTTGATGGCTCATGGGAAGCTGGACATTCAGGAGGAGACCAGTCCAAATATCAACAACAACCCTCTCCATGATCACAATGGGAACAGGGCAGTGAGTATGGTGGAAGGAGATCAAAAAGCTTATCAGAAAAGTTTTGAAACTTCGAACCCCCATGATAGAAATATGGGAGGGATTGAGCGAAGCTGGTTACGAAGTGCTGGCACAGACTGAAGAGGAAGTTAGATATGCTATGTATAATGAAGAAAGAAGGTGTGTGTACCACCATGGTTGTGGAGGCCATGACATTGAGGACTGCTGGGACTTCAAAGCCCGAGTCCAAAGTCTAATGACACTGGGGGTTGTACAAGCTAGGGGATCCATGCTGCAGGAAGAGGTTAACGTTCTAGGACGCTTTGTTCTCAAAGTTCCCCCACTCAACCCGCCTGTTGCGCCAAAAAAGGTTGTAGTGACAGTGAAGAAACCTATACCCTTCATTTGCCAAAACACCCATGCGATCCCTTGGAATTATGAGCCCCAAATTGAAGTTGTGGGAGGGTCTGCTGAAAGAGAAGTAAGAAAGAGTGAATGTGTTGAGAAGCCAGTCGGCAACGTTGTTAGTGGGATAACCCGGAGTGGGCGATACTTCGGTCCTGAAGAGGCCGAAAGAAGGAAGTAGGAAAAATAGACGGAAAAGGAAGATCCATCAGAAGAGGAGTTCTTAAAAATCATGAAGCAGAGCGAATATGATGTGACTGAACAGTTGAGAAAGACTCCAGCCCGGATCTCGCTGTTATCTCTCATTCTATCTTCGAAGATATACAGGAAAGCCTTGTTAAAGACGCTAGAGGAAGCCTTTGTAAAGCCCGACGTGACCCCCCAGAATGTGGTCAACATGGTGGACCCGATGCAGCAAGTTAGCCAACTCATATTCTCCGAAAGTGAAGTCCACCCTATGGCAAAAGGAGAGCATCGTGCCCTTCACATAACTTTGAGGTGTCGGGAATTTGTGATAGCAAAGGTGCTGATTGCTGGTGGGTCGGCTCTCAATATCTTGCCTATGACCACTTTGACGGCGATGGGATTAGGGGAGAGGGATTTGACCCCTCAATCCCTGATGGTTCGTGCTTTTGATCGGTCCAAAAGGAGTGTCTTGGGTGAGATAACGCTCCCACTCGAGATTGGCCCGAGCATCTTTCGTGCGTTGTTCCAAGTCATGGTGATTGATTCAGCCTACACCATGCTATTGGGGCGACCATGGATTCATGAAGCAGGGGCAGTGCCTTCTACCCTTCACCAGAGTGTCAAATTCATTGAGAACAAACGCATTATCACCATCCGTGGAGAGGAGGAGATGTTTGTTTCAAAGCCCGTATCCATGGATTCATGAAGTAGGGGCAGTGCCTTCTAGCCCAGCAGAGTCGCCAGCTGTCGCACCCCGAAAAATCCTTGGAGGGATTTTTCTTCGCACAACTGGATTTTAGAGTCGCCACCAATATTTTTTAAAGGTAAAACATCGGAAAAACCTTTTTTGGAAAGCAATGGTCTTTGGAACCATTAGATTTGGGTTCGGGGGTCTAATTACGTATGGGGAAGGTATTAGCACCCCATAACGTCCCTTCGAAGAAGGGTTACCTTAATTAAATATGTGATTTGCAAAGTTGATTCGAAAAATGCTTTGTTTTCACCTCTTTTGTTGATGAATGACTTAATGAAAAATCTTTAGTTTTCGCACTTGACGGAGAGTATCCGCTCCTACGTATCTCCCGGTGCGATGGAGAATTCAAAGCAACGTAGTTCTTGTTTTTGAAAAATGTTTTATTTTGGAAAAGTGTTTGGTTTTTGAAAGGAAAAATGTTTTGGGTTGTTGTGCTTGACGGAGAGTATCCGCTCCTACGTATCTCCTAGTGCGATGGAGAATTCAAAGCTACGTAGTTCTGGGTTTTCCAGAAAAAGGTTTTTGTTTTTTACCTTGTTTAATTGTGAAAATTGAGCTTTCATGATGATCAATTGAGCAAAGGCTCCAAGTGACCACCATTAGCACTCCATTGTTAATAATCATGCAAGCAAAGGCTTCGCAAGACTACTAACAAAGTTTTTGATTTAGTGAAAATCTTTAGGAAAATTAGGCATTCATGATGATCAATTGAGCAAAGGCTCCAAGTGATCGCCACTAGTACCTCATTGTCAATAATCATGCAAGCAAAGGCTTCGCAAGACTACTAACAAGTTTGATTTTGAAGAGTTTTCGCAATTGGATTGATTCTTGTTTAAGGAATGATTTTGATGCTTGAAAAAGCTTTTGATTGAAAGTGGACCTAGACTACACACATTATGACACGATACATAGATAGGCAAGGAATGAACCCAAGTTGAACATTTTGGCAAAAATGCATGAATAGGCAAGAAAATGAACCTAAGTTGCACATCTTATTGAAGATGCTAGGCAAAGGGATGAACCTAACTAGGCATTTATGACACAATATGTGAATAGGCAAAGGCATTTCAAAGCACAAGTGATATCAAACTTCTAATGAATCACTTGCAAAACCCTAAGGATTTCACATCAACATTAGACATAAGCACCCATGTGGTATCCATTTGATGTCATCAATGTCTAATACATTTCTTCAATCAACCACATGGAAGGAATAAATTAAAAGGGGCATTTGCCTCATGCAAGATCATAGGCAAGTCTTAAGACTAAATTGACAAGTTTAGGCAATTAGGGTGTTGAATCCCTTTAGGTAATCTTTGACACTTGGGATATGCACAAGTGCATTGGTGTCAAATCCTCTTCCCGAATCGTCAACACAAAACCAACAATTGTTTAAAAACAGTTACTTATTTGCAAGACCAAGAGCATTTCAAAATGATTTATAAGTTGTTTTTGTAATCAAAGAAATTGGTAAGGAAAGGAAACCTAAATTTGCATTCTTGTTCACTAGGAATCACAAAAGAAATTTAATCCTCTTAGGCAATCCTCAACACTTAAATTGTGCATCAAAGCACAAGTGAGAGTCCTCTTGCCAATCATCAACATAGGGCATGATTTGCAAACAAATTCATGGGAATAACAAGTTTTGAGCAAACAAACATCATAATCAAGGTTCAATTCCAAGTAATTGCAAGATTAGACAACCAACTCATCAAAAATCTCATAAACCCTAATTTCTTTGAAACATGCGAAACTAACATAAACCCTAAATCTCATTTTATTCACGGAAACACAAGATAATGCAAGAGAACAACATAGATTAAACTTTTGGCAAGGATTCACATGATCAAGCATGGAAATGCATAACAATCACACAAATCCTAATTTTCCTCTAAAATGCGAAATGAAATAAGCTTCAAATCATCATTTTATTCATGAAAACAACAAGAAATGAGTGAAATAACAACAACACACAATTTATTCTAAAGGAGAGAGGCATTCCAAGCACCCAAGCCTCCCAAAGTGCTTGTCAAGATACTTGAAATACATCTCTCACCCAACAACAACAACTATGCTAACATTATGACATTAAAATGCATTGGGATGCCAAAATGAAGTGATGATTTACATCTTTGATGCTAAAATTGGAAGATGATGCTAGGTTTTAAAGTATACCTGAACTCCAAGCTAGAATAAGGAAGGAAATGATATGAATGAATGCAAAACCCTTTTAATCTAGTCTTCAATCTTCAACTTTGAACTTGATCCTTGAATTTGAAGGTGAATCTTTGAGAAGAATGCAAGAAGGATGGAAGATTTAGTGTAGGAAAGGTGTTTTAATGGATGATTGAGTGAAGAAATTGAAGAAAATGAGGTGAGGGAGAGGAGGAGGTATTCGCAAGGAGAGGAGGAAGTAGAGGTTTTTGTGCAAAAAATGAACTTCCTTGTATTTTGGGAGAGTAGGCTTATATATAGTCTTGGGTGAAATTAGGGTTAAGGGTAGAATAGGAATGGGATGTTCTATTTTAAGTAAGTTTGCAATTTCTTATGAAGGAGTGAGTGTGAGAGGATGGTGTCATTTACAAAAAAGGGTATCAATCTACATGAAAGTGTGTGGGAATTAGGGATGTGTATGAAATGGGTAGGATTAAGGATAGTACAAGAATATTCTTAGGGAATAATTGTACAATAGAAGAGTGTGGAAGAAATTGTGGAGAGAGAGAGAGAGAGAGAGAATTCGGCCATGACAAAAAAATGGGGAGGGAAAATTGCTTCTCCTTTTTGGTCTTTTGTCTTATTGAGGACACTTTGTACTTTCTATTTGAATTTTGAATTTTTGGGCATGCAAATGATAGTGCACCTATTGAAAATGTGTCACATATTTTTGGGCACTATAAAAATATCCCTCTAATTATTCATGACAATAAAAGTTGTCATTCAATAATCGGGGAATATTTAATGGTCCTTTTTCAGCTTTCTTGTGCAATAAAAATGGGAAAAATGTCTTTTAATTATTTTGAACTAGGATTTTCTTCCAAAAAATTATACGAAAATTATCCTTGATAGAATAAATTGTATTTTTCATCCTTGACTTGGTTTAGTTCAAAAATAATTAACTTTCTCTCAGTTGAATGCCCACAGATATTGAAACATGCACTATTTTATTCCCTAAAATTCTCAAAAATTAATAAAAATGTTTTTTTTGGTGCCAAAAATTAATAACAATCAATAAATGGCCATTTTGAAGATTAAAATGTATGCCAAATGGCAAGGGCAAAAGGGAAGCTCACGCAGTTACGACATGCGCGTGCGCGTAATTCAAATAAAAATGCGAGATAAGGGACAAATACACATAAATGCGAAAGTCCATTAACCTACACAAGTTATGAATTACCCTTATTGTTTCAATTTTTGTTTGAAAAAAAAGGTTTTGACTTGGGCGGACTAAATTAGGGTATGACAGCTGCCCCTCTTTATTTGGATTTTACTGAGAAATATGAATTGGCCGAGACATATTTCGAAGATAAAGTAGGAATAAAGAATTCTGAAATTATACCAATTTTGTCTACTTGGAGAAACCCAAACTTTCTTTTTCTGTTTCTTCTTTTTTTTTCTCTTTTCTCCTTTTTCTTTTCTCTTTTTTTTTTCTTTTGAATCAACACTTGGAGTGTTGATGAGGAAACAATAAACGAAATGGTTAACAACATGCACGCTAACTGCGAAAGGCAAGGAAAGCGCTAAATGAAGAAAGCGATAAAGAAAGCGGTAAAATGCCAGGCTGCCTAAAACCTGTAAACGAACCCTCGCAAATCCGAGTTTGCACGTGGCTTTGAGGAGCACGCCTCCTGGGAATCTCTGGTCATTCGAGCGACTGGGGGGATCGTTATCAGCTCCGGAACTGATATACTGATCATTGCACGGCGTCCACTGTATCTTAGGCCGATACAACTATTCCGTTGAACCTCACATGGGGCTGCGGTCCATCGCGTTGCTCGTACACGATGTGAGACCATGAACAGAAGGGAGCACTGAACTCTGATAAGAGCGATTTGAACTCAAACTGCAATGCACGCTTGAGCACCGAACTGAAAAGCATTTGAACTCCGAACTAAGAGGGCATTTTCTGGGAACTGAGTGCAAGGATTACCATCGAAGTACTTATCCGTCCTTGCACCTGCAAGTGAGATGAACCAATGCATGCAATGCAAATGCCATGATTGCATGAATTTTCTTGTCTATGTTTGATGAATGCAATGCATGAATTTTATTTATCTTATTGCTCTTTTGCTCTTTTTTTTTTGCTGTTTCGACCAAATCGTAGGACTTGCGTTATGAGGCACGATGGTCGTCCATAATGGTGCGAGGGGCATGCTTCGGCGTTTTGAAAATTGTTTTGACGCGATCAGTGCTTTTGTTTGATTCTTGTGAATTTACCTGATTGAGAGATCATTTCTTTTCTCATGATTTTCAAAAGTTTTGCAATGATTTTAATGCTCTGATTTATGGACATTTTCAGAATTCATTTATCATCTACCATAAAACATCATTTTAAAGAACAAATGAAAAGGAAGCAATGATAAAACAATAAGAACACGGAGTGGAAAATTTGGACTTTTTATTCATATGGAAACCGGACGCGCAAAAGGTCGCGCCGACTGAAAAGAGTACATTTAGAATTTTTTGAAACTAAAAAAAACAAGAAAAAATGGACGCAACAGATCTTCTGAGCGCTCTTTGTCTTTGGAGTGTTGATGCCAATCACCCATACTTATATCCTTGATCACCCTGTTATCCAAGCTTTTGGAGGCGCTGCTTGCCTCTTTTACTTTTTTAAGTCCAACCTTTCTGACCCTAATTTTTGCTTGGACCGCTCTTTGTGAGTTTTCAGTCCACTGGGTCGCTCTTTTTTGCCTAGGCCGCCCTTTCGGGTTTTCAACCTAGCAAGCTAATTATTGCTTGGCTCATCTTTCTCTTTTTTTCTTTTATTTTTCTCAGGCGTAATATTTGTTGACTGAATCTGAATTGACTGGGTTTCTGAGTTCTTCACCATCCATATTGGTGAGTATCAATGCTCCTCCAGAAAAGGCTTTCTTTACCACATATGGTCCATCATAGCTAGGAGTCCATTTCCCACGGGGGTCACTCAAATTAGGCAGAATCTTCTTGAGCAGAAGTTCCCCTTCGCTGAATTCTCGGGGACGAACCTTCTTGTCGAAAGTTGTCTTCATCCTTTGTTGATACAACTGGCCATGACACAGGGCATCAATTCTTTTCTCCTCAATGAGATTCAGCTGATCCAGACGAGCTTGGTCCCATTCTGCTTCTTCCAACTTTGTTACCATCAGCACCCGTAAGGAGGGTATCTCAACTTCAATAGGGAGGACTGCTTCGGACCCATACACCAAAGAGAAAGGGGTTGCCCCGGTTGAAGTACGCACTGACGTACGATACCCATGCAAAGCGAAAGGAAGCATCTCATGCCAATCTTTGTAGGTTACTACCATCTTTTGCACGATCCTGTTGATATTCTTATTGGCCTCTTCGACTGCCCTATTCATCTTGGGACGGTATGGAGAAGAATTATGATGTTGCATTTTGAAGTCCTCGCATTACTCTTTCATCATCTTACTGTTCAGGTTGCTGCCATTATCTGTGATAATCTTGTCTGGAAGCACATAGCGACAAACCAGATCTCTCTTTACGAACTTAGCAACCACAAAGCTAGTAATGATGGAGTATGAAGCAGCTTCAACCCACTTGGTGAAGTAATCAATAGCGACCAGGATGAAGCGATGCCCATTTGATGCCTTAGGCTCGATAGGACCTATGACGTCTATGCCCCACATTGAGAATGGCCAAGATGCAGTCAGGACATTTAGGGAAGCAGGTGGCACATGAATGTGATCAGCGTAGATTTGGCACTTGTGACATCTTCTCACGAAACTATAGCAATCTGATTCCATTCGCAACCAATAATAGCCAGCTCTTAAGATTTTTCTTGCCATAGTGTGCCCACTGGAATGAACCCCAAATGAGCCTTCATGGACTTCTTTCATGATTTTTGTTGCCTCTTCTTCTGCCACACACCTCAGGAGGAGCATATCCTAATTCCTCTTGTATAGAACTTCATTGTTCAAAAAGAAATTCCTTGACAATCTTCTGAGGGTTCTCTTGTCATTCTCTGACGCTCTAGGAGGGTACTCTCAGTTCAAGATGTACTGCTTGATGTCATGATACCAGGGCTTGTTATCAGACTCTTCCTCAATTGCCGCGCAGTAATGATGTGCTGGCAAATCTCGATACTGAATCTTGATGTGAGTCAAGCTTTTGTCGTAGTTGATATTGAACATTGAAGACGAAGTGGCTAGCAAATCAGCCAACTGGTTCCCATTGCGAGGAAGATACTGAAATTTGATTTCCTCAAAAGGCTCAACCAACTGTAGAATGTAATCTCGGTAAGGGATCAACTTGGAGTCCCTGGTCTCCCAATCACCATTCACTTGGTGAATGACTAGAGCTGAATCTCCATACACATCAAGTCTCTTAACTTTCCAATCAATGGCTGCCTGGATACCAAGAATACATGCCTCATATTCTGCAATATTATTGGTGACGTAGAAGCTTAGTCTGGCAGTGGACGGAATGAAGCGATTATCAGGGGAAATCAGCATTGCCCCGGCTCCGTGCCCATATATGTTGGAGGCACCATAAAACACCACTCTCCATCTTTCATCTTCTGGGGATTTCCCTTCTTCAAACAAGGCCATGATATCTTCATCTGGAAAGTCATACTACATAGGCTGATAATCTTCAACGGGCTGGTGTGCCAAGTACTCGGCCAGCGCACTACCTTTAATTGCTTTCTGAGTGACATACAGGAGATCATATTCTGATAACTGCATTTGCCAACGGGCAAGTCTCCCTGTAAGTGCGGGCTTCCCGAAGATGTACTTGATAGGATCCATTTTAGATACCAACCAAGTAGTGTGACTTAGCATGTACTGCCTCAAACGATGAGCAGCCCAAGCTAAAGCACAACAAGTCTTTTTTAGCAGCGAGTACCTTGTTTCACAGTTAGTGAATTTCTTGCTCAAATAGTAAATGGCATGCTCTTTCTTCCCAGATTCATCATGTTGCCCTAACACACAACCCATTGAGCTGTCTAGCACGGTTAGGTACAGGATCAGAGGTCTTCCGGGTACAGGAGGCATCAAGATAGGTGGATTCTGAAGATATTTCTTGATCTTTTCAAATGCTTCTTGACAATCATCATTCCATTTGGTCTCTTGATTCTTGCACAATAGTTTAAAGATTGGTTCACAAGTGGCAGTCAATTGGAATATGAACCTAGAGATGTAGTTCAGTCTTCCAAGGAAACCTTGAATCTCTTTTCTGTTTTAGGAACTGGCATCTCAAGAATCGCACGCACCATGTCTGGATCGATTTCTATCCCCTTTTGGCTGACGATGAATCCCAACACCTTTCCTGATCGCACGCCAAAGGTACACTTGGCAGGATTTAATCTGAGCTTGAATTTTCTCAACCGCTCGAAATTGACAATGTGTTCCTCATCGGTTTTAGACTTTGCGATCATATCGTCCACGTAGACCTCTATTTCTTTGTGCATCATGTCGTGAAATAATGTGACCATAGCCTTTTGATAGGTAGCACCGGCGTGCTTCAACCCGAATGGCATGACTCTGTAACAGAATGTTCCCCAAAGAGTTATGAAAGTTGTCTTCTCCATATCCTCAGGAGCCATCTTGATCTGGTTATACCCTGAATACCCATTCATGAAGTAGAATAGTGAAGGCTGCGCCGTACTATCCACTAAGACATCAATATGGGGCAGGGGAAAATCATCTTTGGGACTAGCACGATTCAGATCTCTGTAATCAACGCACAATCTAACTTTCCCGTCCGTTTTCGGATCCGGCACGATGTTAGCAACCTATTGCGGATACTTGGCTACCGCTAGGAACCCGGCGTCAAACTGCTTTTTCACCTCATCTCTGACCTTTAAGGACATTTCTGGCTTCATTCTTCTCAGTTTCTGCTTTACCGGAGGACAATCTGGCTTGACCGGCAACTTGTGCACCACTATGTCAGTATCTAACCCTGGCATATCCTGATAAGTCCATGCGAAGACATCAACATAGTCATGCAGGAGTTCGATTAACTTCTTGCGCCCACTTTCCTTTATTGAAGTACCCACCTTTACTTCCTTCTTACTGTCCTCTGTGCCTAGGTTAATTATCTCAACAGATTCCCCATGCGCCTGAATAACCTTTTCCTCTTGTTCAACAATTCTCATCAATTCTGGGGGAGTTTCCCAGTCATCCTAAACATCCTCCTCAGCTTGGTTAACAGGGGTGATCAAAATTAACATATGAACCGTTGACATCATTATTTTCAAAGATATTCATTTTAGATCTGCATTTGCGGGAATAGAAAGAAATGAACAAGCAAAATAGAAACACAAGATGAAGACACATGATAATGAAAAACAATTTTATTCATTTGAGAGTCTGAAACAACATTTTATTGACAGATGATATTCGAAGGAAAAAACATGCATGCCCTTATGAAATATTCTAAGGCCTTGGGCAGAGCCAAAGAATTTGCATTGCAAAATCATTACTTTGGAATGAAAATAACAGGGAAATCAACGATCTTCCAATTATCAAGCTCTTCATCTGCAGCACTGCGACGCACCAAGTCCACACCTTTGTCTTCCATAACTGATTCTTCCTCAATGACGGCCACCTGATTGGGGTCCAGCATATACCCGCGCTCCTGAAGCTCTGGGAGAGATCATAGATAGGAACCTTCTTCAAGCTTGGTTCCCGCCCCTGAAGCTTAGCTAGCCTCCTTTCTCGCTTTTCCTCAGCAATTCTCTTCTTATCAGCTTGAGTGGGCCAATATCCTAACCCACACCTATCCTTGTACTCTCGCAGCTGAACCGGCGCCAGAATTCCCTGCTCGGACTTTCCCAACCCTTTTCCAATCTGGTAACCATTTTTCAACATGACCTTGGCTACCATGATAGCAGCGTTAGATATCCTTGGTTCAGGCACTGGGGCTTCTTCCCTCACGAAAACAGCATTTGCAATTTCCAGTGACTGAAAGGCAGATTCAAGTGACTCCTCTGTAGCCTCAATGTATTGAGAAGGATGGGGCTTGCTAATTATGAACTCTTCTTCTCCAAAAACTACTATCAGCTTGTCGTCGACTACAAACTTAAGCCTTTGGTGGGGGGATGAAGGAACAGCGCTGGCAGCATGAATCCAGGGTCTCCCCAGGAGACAGCTGTAGGATGATGCAATGTCCATGATCTAAAAATTCACATAAAATACTTCTGGCCCTATCTGCATCTGGAACTCCATTTCTCCCATAACCTCCTTCTTGGATCCGTCAAATGCCCTAACTAGTGTTGAGCTAGGCTTCATATACGAACAGTCTACATCTAGTCTGCTCATAGTAGATTTGGGCATGACATTCAAAGAGGATCCATTGTCGATGAGGACCCGAGAGAGTGTATATTCACCACATCTAACTGAAATGTGAAGTTCCCGATTATGCCCCTTCCCCTCAGGGGTGAGCTCATCATCAGTAAAGGTAATATAATTGGATGCAACAATATTCCCTACGATGCCATCGAGCTGGTCAACAGTGATGTTCTGGGCTACATGGGCTTCATTTAATACTTTCATTAGAGCTGCACGGTGGGCCTCAGAATTGAGCAGTAGGGACATGATAGAGATCTTTGCAGGAGTGTGGTGCAGCTGGTCCACCACTTTGTAATCACTCTGCCGCATGATCTGCAAAAATTCTGTGGCTTCTTGCTCTGACACCTTCCTACTTTCCTTGGGCTCTTGTGTTATACCCTTACCTTTGCGAATCCTTTCCTCATCTTCCTTTGAGGGACCTTCTTTCAGGACTTCGGGGACATAAACACGTCCGCTTCTAGTGACTCCACTGCTTCCCCCAATGTTTGTGACATCGGGAACAACTTGAGGCTTCTTAATTGGAACTGACACCCCATAGCTCCGTGGAACAGCACTGTTCTTTTGATAAGGAGCTGGGACAGGAATCACAATAGTCTTAGGTCTCTCCACGATCGGCTTTCGGCTATACGGGACCTCAATAGGTTTCTGAACATTTCTATTCTTATCTGATTGGAAAGTCAGCACATCCTCCTTTTTCTCCTGCACACCCATTTGGATTATATGACGATCCAATAGGTCCTGCAAAACTGTCTTGAAGGCCTCACATGCCCCAGCACAATTAACATCAACCCAGACTTCTTTCTGAGTACAACCTCTCTTGATGACCCCAAACTTGCACAGCTCTGCATGAATAACCTCTAAGGGTGTCTGGATACACTCCACAGTTCTGATTAAGGATTGGCCCCCCACATCATGGATGGCATTGGTTGCAGGTTTCCCATGACCAGGCAGCGGATTAGTTGTGATGCTTGGGCTTTCTTGTTTGAAGGTTATCCCCTTGGTATCAATCAGATCTTGCACTACAATTTTAAAGGCCTTGCAGTCCTCAACAGCGTGTCCAACTACCCCTTCATGAAATGCACAGGTAACATTGGGATTGTAGCCTCAGAAGTAGGGTGGCTGGACTGGTTTCATGGGTCTGGTATTGATGAGCTTGTTTGTGGCAAGATAGCTGAAAAGGTCAGTATAGGACATGGGGATGGGATCAAAGGTGGTCTATTTTTTGTCTTGGTAGTTTTTGTGGTAGTTAATTTGTGGTGGATGGGTTGGTTGTGTTAGAGTGGGGACAGGGATATTTTGTGGTTGATAAGGTGGGCTTATGGTGATGGTGTTGGTCTCTCCTTCTTTCTTCTTCGAAAATCCGGAGAATGGCTTCTTGTGGGTGGTTGTACCTGCGGAACCGTGGGCAATCTTGCCGCTTCTCAGTCCATTTTCTAGTCTTTCACCGATGATTACCATGTCTGAGAAGTTGGAATATACGCTGCCGATCAACTGATCATAGTATAACGGTGGCAGAGTTTCCATGAACATGAAGACCAGTTCTTTCTCCAACAAAGGGGGTGTCACCTGTGCAGCCAAAGCCCTCCACCGCTGGGCATACTCCTTAAATGACTCATTATCTCTTTTTGCCATGCTCTGTAACTATGTTCTGTCAGGCGCCATATCCGTATTGTACTGGTACTGTCTGAGGAAGGCATCAGCCAAGTCCTTCCAACAATGGATATGGGACGGTTCTAGCTGCATGTACCAGTTGAGAGATGCCCCAGCAAGGCTCTCTTGGAAATAATGGATCAACAACTTGTCATCACGAGAATGTGTAGCCATTTTTCTACAGTACATGGTCAGATGGCTTTTAGGGCATGTCACGCCTCGGTACTTGTCAAAGTCAGGGACTTTGAATTTAGGAGGTGAAACCACATCAGGGATGAGACAGAGATCACGAGCTTCTCTTGCTCTAGAGATCGACCCTTCAATCATTCTTAAGCGCTCTTCTAACATATGATACCTGTCTCTAGCTTGAGGAGTTTCAGCAGGATAGTTCTGAGGAAAACCATTCACACCGTAGTGAGGATTACTCATCGACACTATGGCTGGGTTCACGTGTGGGTCACGTGAGTGAGTGGTATTCCTAGGAATTGGTCCCTGAACTTGGGGATGGACCGTTGCTAGTGAATGAAAGCCAAACGGAGTTCCCGGCGGAATAGGAATCTGATTTTGGACCTGAGGCATTCCCGTTCCTCCACTGTTTGCGGCTGAGATGGGTTGGACTTGCTCTGCAACCCTAGGGGGATTACTTCCTGCATTAGCCTCGGCTCCTGGAGGTGTGTATCTGGGTGGGAGTCCCCAAGGCATCCTATGCATGGCTGGTTGGCTCTGGTTGTTGGTCTCCGAAGTATGAGCAAAGGTGACAGTCTCAAGACTCGGAGGAGGGAGAGCGACAGCAACTTTGGTAGTGACGGCGGGATTTTCAGCGGCAATTCCGTTCCTCAAAGCTTGTAGTATCCCCATCATTTCAGTCATCTGTGTTTCCATTGCCCCAGTTTTCGTTCTCAATTCCCGATTCTCCTGAGCCAATTGCTCTGGATTGGGAACCTCAGCAGTTGGGTTACGATGGTCCGATTCACCACTTCCTAAGTCTTCAATAACAGGACAGTCCGGGTCATTCTGGTTAGTTGCCATGAGCCTTGCTTGCAGACGAGTCAGGTATCGATGTTGGCGAACCAGCTTGCCTTTTTCTATTGATGGAACACAATTCATGAGCGCGAGAATCACATAAATGAATGCAAATGCAATGCAATATGTATGATTTTTTGTTTGTTTTGGTGCCGGGAATCGCAGTGTAACTCGTCTTGTCATAGGCGTGTAAGTTTAAAGCTCTACCACTTCTTTTTTTTTTAATTTTTGGTTGCAACGAGGTTGGAAGCAATAGACAAAACAAACACACTTTATTCAAAAGGAAGGAGTACTACAACTTCAAACTCGAAAGAAAAGAAAAGTAGAATATTCTGAAAACAACACTTTCAACAGAAAAGTACAATATCCCAAAGAAAATTACAACTTTTTAGAGAAAATTTACAATTTCCTAAGGATTATTACAATGCTCTAAAGTGAACTTCAAAGGCATATAGCTTTCAATTTCACCTTCCTTTTTCTCTTCTTGCTTTCGGCTGCCCCCTTGGCCTTCTCCATGAGTTCTTCTGTCAGAATCTTGCAGTACTCGACAAACTTACACACCTTGGCCGGAGTGTTGAAAGGGTTCATCTCTGCTTCAGCTCTTCTTAGCTTCTTGGGAACATCCCTCACAGCTTGGTTAGCTAGTCCTGCTAGCTTTGAAAATTTTCTCCTCCAAAGCTGAATCTCATCCCATAGCTCCTTGACGATCTCTTGGTCTTCTATTCTGCCAATTAATGCCATGAAACGTTTCTCCCAATACTGGCTGTCTGCTTGCACTTGCCCATAAGATTCCCTTAGGCATCGGAGATTCCTCTTCAATTCTTCCGACCTTCCTTGTTCAAAACCTAAAGCTTGTTGATACTCTTTCAAGATCCCTATGATAGACTCTCTATCTTGCCAGATGCTTTTCACTTGGTTCTCCAATTCAAACTTCATCACTTGGAATTCCTCTTTTGACTTAGCTAGCGCATCTCTAACCATTTTCTCATTCCTCCATGACTTGGCATATAGTTTCTTCCATTCACATGCTTCTGCCACAGCCTCATTCATCTTTGAGGCGCACCTCTTTACTTCCTCTTTAACACCTCTCAAATGTTTCTGAATTTCCCTCTTGCTCTCTTCTTCTATTTCAAGTTTCCTATTGGTTGCTTCAATAGCTGCAGCTTGGAGAGCATTTTCATTTTCTAGCTTCCGCTTGTCTTGCATCACCTTTCCCAATCTGTTTTGCAAAGCCCTTTTATCTTCTTCCGCTTTAGATAAGGCCAACTTAGCCTCTTCTAGTTCTTCAATGAGGGGAACGTGAGGTTCCGGTATTTTCTCTTCAAGTGATGGCACCTTTTGGTTGGATGATCGAATTTCCTTAATCCTCTTTTCAAGCCATTGAGTGAAGGAGATAGCAGTGGTCCTTTTAGATAACTCGCTTTTGTCCTTCCGCACCACGGTTTCCCAAGCTTGCAAGACTCGCCGAAGTAAGTCCTCGTCTTTAGGGATCCCCGCATGGAGGTAAAAACGAGACAGCATAGCTTCGGAGGGTGACTCCCGCATAGGGTACTCGAGTTGTCTCAAGGTCAAAGATGGGTTATAATTGATGCATCCCTGTGTTCCCATGAGAGGAACGTTCTGGAAACTGCCACATTGGAATATCACTGAGGGTTTATCTTCCCCACACTTGTGCGAGAACCATCGAATTTGAAGAGCATCGAGGTTCTTAAAAGTATCCTTCCACTCCTGAGGGCTCATAGTCTTCGGATTACAACCCAAGGCATAGGAAAGCAAATCCCCAACATCACTTTTGTTAATGCACACATGACTGATCAACCAAGCATATAGCACAGGGAAGGAACAACACATCTTATCCTTTCGGAACTCATGATGGCGGGTGAAGGCACGATAGATCTTTGCGAGAATAGGGGGAATCGGACTGATGGGACTTTTCGCACTCTTGAAAGCTAGGAACACACCAATAGCGGTTTCATCTATATGTTTTTCAATCTGAGGGAAAAGAACAATGCCGAAGATGGTCAAGGCTAGTACTTGCTTGAAAGAAACCCAGTCATCTGATACTACATAACTAGTCATCAAACTCTCAAAGTACTCCTGAGGAAACCAAAATATCTTGTTACGCTCAACTTTGTGGGACCGCACCTCTCCTACACTGATTTGTAACAGGGAAGCAAATTTCTCATCTGAATAATGCTGCCCCTGATACTGGTAAGGTCTAACCTCTGAGCGATCAAAACCCAGAATCTTCTCATACTCCTCTAGGGTAGGCGCCATTTGGAAGTTCTTGAAAAGAAAGCACCTAACCTCTGAATCATAGAACCAACATAGGGCGGCGATGGCACTCTCTTGTATTTCTAACTGTAATAACTTGCGGATGTTTCCATAAGTCTTGTCGAAGGACCGGAGCTCAATAGGACCTAATAGGGAAGCATACTCCTTCAAACTAGTTACATCAATCTTCTTTACAATGGGGAACCTCGAATTGAATGCGGTTTTGCCTTTTGACAAGGTTCGGTGTTATGTTGCGATTTCCGGCAAACAAACTTTAATTCATGAAGAGTGAAAATGATGAATGTTTTTTTTTTCAAAATTTTGTCAGGTGCAAATGCAATGGTTCAAAATGATGTGAATGCGAAATGATGTGTTATTTACATGGAAAAAGGGTAAGAAAATGAGGTTATTGGTGGTACTTTGAACATTTTCAAAGATACACGCTACATGCCACCTCATGTAGGTGTTTATGAGGGGAAAAGAAAATTACTTTCTACAATTTTGAAATAGAGTTTGAGAAAAAGGAATGCCTAAGCTAATGCAACAAACAAAGGCGTGCCCCCGTGTCCTACAAAGGGTGGAAATCCTAGGGTCTAGAGTCGACGAAAAGGATAATCCTCCCTTGTAGGTTCTAATCACTTCCTCACAATGGCAACCAAGAGCTAAAGTCTCTCTCATGATGACACCCACAATCGTAGAAAGCTACCGAGTGTGAGGCATCATGACAAAGCGCACTCTTGGGCGAAACTTTCATGAGAGCCATACAGACAAAGGTCTATGAATGGCAGTCACTAATCGTTCCCACTCTCCTAGGTTTTTGTTCAGACCTTGGGTTTTAGGCCCCACTCAAAGCTCACAAGTATAGGGTGTGAAGTGTGTGTTGAGGGCAAAACACCTAGAAATAACTACCCTTCCCCACCTGCAAGAAAAACCATGAACAGTCCAGACAAAAAGGTCGTCTACCCTAGGGTTCAACATGCATACATCATTTCAATATACAAACCATCCTAAGAAGTCAACAATAATTACACGCATTGCTTACCTCAAAGAAAAGGAGCCGAGAAGAGGGGACATAATAGAATTGGGGAATATGCATGAACTTACCTCAAAGAAAGGGAGCAAAGAAGAGGGAACATGATAAGATTGGGGGAATGCACGAAAGAAAGAAGCATATAAGCAAAGAGGATAAGAGGAGAGGCTATCTACCACTTTAGGCAGGAAGCGAACATAGAAGAAGACGGGATAAATACACATGAATGCAACATGATAATGTGAGAATGCAATGGAATTGCCAAGATGCAATCAAGTAGACATGAGAGAACGGAGAAGAAGAAGGAATGTTCTAAAATCTAGCAAACAAATGGCATGGAAAATAGAACAAAAGTAGGAAGAAGGGAGGTAAAAACAAAGCATGTTAAATCAGCAAAGCAAATCACACATTTAATTTATCGGCTTGACCCACTTAAGAAAAAGAGTCCCCAGCAGAGTCGTCAGCTGTCGCACCCCGAAAAATCCTTGGAGGGATTTTTCTTCGCACAACTGGATTTTAGAGAGTCGCCACCAATATTTTTTAAAGGTAAAACATCGGAAAAACCTTTTTTGGAAAGCAATGGTCTTTGGAACCATTAGATTTGGGTTCGTGGGTCTAATTACGTATGGGGAAGGTATTAGCACCCCATAACGTCCCTTAGAAGAAGGGTTACCTTAATTAAATATGTGATTTGCAAAGTTGATTCGAAAAATGCTTTGTTTTCACCTCTTTTGTTGATGAATGACTTAATGAAAAATCTTTAGTTTTTGCGCTTGACGGAGAGTATCCGCTCCTACGTATCTCCCGGTGCGATGGAGAATTCAAAGCAACGTAGTTCTTGTTTTTGAAAAATGTTTTATTTTGGAAAAGTGTTTGGTTTTTGAAAGGAAAAATGTTTTGGGTTTATTGTGCTTGACGGAGAGTATCCGTTCCTACGTATCTCCTGGTGCGATGGAGAATTCAAAGCTACGTAGTTCTGGGTTGTCCAGAAAAAGGTTTTTGTTTTTTACCTTGTTTAATTGTGAAAATTGAGCTTTTATGATGATCAATTGAGCAAAGGCTCCAAGTGACCACCATTAGCACTCCATTGTTAATAATCATGCAAGCAAAGGCTTCGCAAGACTACTAACAAAATTTTTGATTTAGTGAAAATCTTTAGGAAAATTAGGCATTCATGATGATCAATTGAGCAAAGGCTCCAAGTGATCGCCACTAGTTCCTCATTGTTAATAATCATGCAAGCAAAGGCTTCGCAAGACTACTAACAAAGTTTGATTTTGAAGAGTTTTCGCAATCGGATTGATTCTTGTTTAATGAATGATTTTGATGCTTGAAAAAGCTTTTGATTGAAAGTGGACCTAGACTAGACACATTATGACACGATACATAGATAGGCAAGGAATGAACCCAAGTTGAACATTTTGGCAAAAATGCATGAATAGGCAAGAAAATGAACCTAAGTTGCACATCTTATTGAAGATGCTAGGCAATGGGATGAACCTAACTAGGCATTTATGACCCAATATGTGAATAGGCAAAGGCATTTCAAAGAACAAGTGATATCAAACTTCTAATGAATCACTTGCAAAACCCTAAGGATTTCACATCAACATTAGACATAAGCACCCATGTGGTATCCTTTTGATGTCATCAATGTCTAGTACATTTCTTCAATCAACCACATGGAAGGAATAAATTAAAAGGGGCATTTGCCTCATGCAAGATCATAGGCAAGTCTTAAGACTAAATTGACAAGTTTAGGCAATTAGGGTGTTGAATCCCACTAGGTAATCTTTGACACTTGGGATATGCACAAGTGCATAGGTGTCAAATCCTCTTACCAAATCGTCAACACAAAACCAACAATTGTTTCAAAACAATTACTTATTTGCAAGACCAAGAGCATTTCAAAATGATTTATAAGTTGTTTTTGGTAATCAAAGAAATTGGTAAGGAAAGGAAACCTAAATTTGCATTCTTGTTCACCAGGAATCACAAAAGAAATTGAATCCTCTTAGGCAATCCTCAACACTTAAAGTGTGCATCAAAGCACAAGTGAGAGTCCTCTTGCCAATCATCAACATAGGGCATGATTTGCAAACAAACTCATGGGAATAACAAGTTTTTAGCAAACAAACATCATAATCAAGGTTCAATTCCAAGTAATTGCAAGATTAGACAACCAACTCATCAAAAATCTCATAAACCCTAATTTCTTTGAAACATGCGAAACTAACATAAACCCTAAATCTCCTTTTATTCAGGGAAACACAAGATAATGCAACAGAACAACATAGATTAAACTTTTGGCAAGGATTCACATGATCAAGCAAAGAAATGCATAACAATCACACAAACCCTAATTTTCCTCTAATATGCGAAATGAAATAAGCTTCAAATCATCATTTTATTCATGAAAACAACAAGAAATGAGTGAAATAACAACAACACACAATTTATTCTAAAGGAGAGAGGCATTCCAAGCACCCAAGCCTCCCAAAGTGCTTGTCAAGATACTTGAAATACATCTCACACTCAACAACAACAACTATGCTAACATTATGACATTAAAATGCAATGGGATGCCAAAATGAAGTGATGATTTACATCTTTGATGCTAAACTTGGAAGATGATGCTAGGTTTTAAAGTATACGTCAACTCCAAGCTAGAATAAGGAAGGAAATGAGATGAATGAATGCAAAACCCTTTTAATCTACTCTTCAATCTTCAACGTTGAACTTGATCCTTGAATTTGAAGGTGAATCTTTGAGAAGAATGCAAGAAGGATGGAAGATTTAGTGTAGGAAAGGTGTTTTAATGGATGATTGAGTGAAAAATTGAAGAAAATGAGGTGAGGGAGAGGAGGAGCTATTCGCAAGGAGAGGAGGAAGTAGAGGTTTTTGTGCAAAAAATGAACTTCCTTCTATTTTGGGAGAGTAGGCTTATATATAGTCTTGGGTGAAATTAGGGTTAAGGGCAGAATAGGAATGGGAAGTTCTATTTTAAGTAAGTTTGCAATTTCTTAGGAAGGAGTGAGTGTGAGAGGATGGTGTCATTTACAAAAAAGGGTATCAATCTACATGAGAGTGTGTGGGAATTAGGGATGTGTATGAAATGGGTAGGATTAAGGATAGTACAAGAATATTCTTAGGGAATAATTGTACAATATAAGAGTGTGGAAGAAATTGTGGAGAGAGAGAGAGAGAGAGAGAGAGGGAATTCGGCCATGACAAAAAAATGGGGAGGGAAAATTGCTTCTCCTCTTTGGTCTTTTGTCTTATTGAGGACACTTTGTACTTTCTATTTGAATTTTGAATTTTTGGGCATGCAAATGATAGTGCACCTATTGAAAATGTGTCACATATTTTTGGGCACCATAAAAATATCCCTCTAATTATTCATGACAATAAAAGTTGTCATTTAATAATCGGGGAATATTTAATGGTCATTTTTCAGCTTTCTTGTGCAATAAAAATGGGAAAAATGCCTTTTAATTATTTTGAACTAGGATTTTCTTCCAAAAAATTATACGAAAATTATCCTTGATAGAATAAATTGTATTTTTCATCCTTGACTTGGTTTAGTTCAAAAATAATTAACTTGCTCTCATTTGAATGCCAACAGATATTGAAACATGCACTATTTTATTCCCTAAAATTCCCAAAAATTAATAAAAATGTTTTTTTTTTGGGTGCCAAAAATTAATAACAATCAATAAATATGGCCTTTTTGAAGATTAAAATGTATGCCAAATGGCAAGGGCAAAAGGGAAGCTCACGCAGTTACGACTGGAGCGTGCGCGTAATTCAAATAAAAATGCGAGATAACGGACAAATACACATAAATGCGAAAGTCCATTAACCTACACAAATTATGAATTACCCTTATTGTTTCTATTTTTGTTTGAAAAAAAGGTTTTGACTTGGGCGGACAAAATTAGGGTATGACAGTGGGCAATGAGGAAGACCTTGGGTCAAAGCTCAAGACACCGGTGACTGGTAAAGAGAAGGCTCAGATAATCCCACATTTGAGTGACACCTTCCCTGAACCAGCAGAAGTGATCTCGCCTGAAGATGCAGCTGGCGCTATGCACCGCCTTGTGATCAACATGACGGACAAGGAGGGCCCAACAGCAGGTGGCGTTATTCTCCCCGACACCAATCAGGAGTCACTGAGCAATTGGCATGCTGAACCAGTTGCTGATGTTGTTTCTATCATGTAATCGTCTTTTACTTTGTTTAATTTAGCCGAGTAAGGCTATAAAGACTTATGTTATTTTGCTTGTGGCATTAATTGAATAAAGTTGCATGCATTTCTATTCTTGTGTGTCATTTCCTCTCTTGATCTCTCTTAATCTCTCACCCCTTTCCCCTTTTATTTTTATTTTCTCCTTTTCACTTCTGTTTCCCACCCCCCCTATGAACTACTCTCCAGGGATACTAACTTCTCTAGAGTTTTGCCTCATTGTGAAAACGTCGATAATTTATCATCTGATCCCCTTGCGACTTCTAGTGAGGACTATTGTGAGTTGGAAGAAGATGACGAACTGATTGATTGGTTTTCTAAACTTTTGGGGCACACTGAAAGAGATTTTTGTCTGAATGATGAGACAGCGGAAACCATCAATATGGGAACTGAGGAAGAAAAGAGAGAGTTGAAATTGGTAGATAACCCTCAACGGGAAGAAATGATCACCTTGTTTAAAGAGTATCTTGATGTTTTCGCATGGTCCTACAAAGATATGCCCGACATTGATCCGAAGATAGCAGCACATAATATTCCTCTCTTCCCAGATATAAAGCCAAAGAAACAGAAACTGAGAAAGATGCATCCGGACATGTCCTTGAAAATCAAAGAAGAGGTGACCAAACAGTGGGAGGCGGGATTCTTAGAGGTCTCATTACATCCAGAATGGGTAGCTAACATTGTTCTAGTACGAAAAAAGGATGGGAAAGTCAGGATGTGCGTGGATTATCGAGATCTAAACCAGGCGAGTCCCAAGGACAATTTCCCACTTCCTCACATTGATTTACTTGTCGACAATACTGCCAAGAACCACCGTTTCTCATTTATGGACGGTTATTCTGGATACAATCAAATCCCCATGAACGCTGAAGACAAAGAAAAGACGACATTCATTACTGCATGGGGAACTTTTCTCTATCGGGTGATGCCTTTCGGTTAGAAAAATGCTGCGGCAACATACCAGCGTGCCATGGTTGCCATTTTTCATGATATGATGCATAAAGAGATTGAGGTCTATGTGGACGACATGGTCACAAAGTCTTAAGAAGATAAAAGTCATGTCAAAGTGCTGCGGAAGCTGTTTGAAAGACTCAGAAAATACAAGGTGCGATTAAACCCCAACAAGTTTGTGTTTGGGGCATCTTCAAGAAAGCTACTTGGATTCATTGTAAGTAGGGATGGTATAAAGGTGGACCGTGATAAGATAAAATCTATTCAGGAGATGCCTTCTCCCAAAAGCGAGCATGAAGTGAGGAGCTTTTTGGGGAGGCTCAACTACATTGCTAGGTTCATTGCCAATTTGACTAGCACGTGTGAACCTATATTCAAGCTGCTAAGAAAGAACCAACCAGGTAAATGGGACGAGAAATGTCAGGAAGCCTTTGACAAAATAAAGGACTACTTGTCAAACCCTCCCGTTTTGGCTCCACCTACACCAGGTTGACCATTAATTTTGTACATAATTGTGTTGCCATCATCCATGGGTGCAATGCTAGGACAACACGACACTTCGGGAAAAGAGCAGGCAATCTACTATCTAAGTAAGAAGTTCAATGACTGTGAGACTCGCTACATGGTAATTGAGAAAACATGTTGTGCTTTGGTCTGGACCGCCAGGAGACTCCGTCAATACATGTTGTACTACACTACATGGTTGATATCTCATTTTGATCCACTGATGTACATCTTCGAAAGCCCCCATGTTTCTTTGAGGGTTTCGAAATGGCAAGTGACATTATCAGAATATGACATTAAGTATGTGCCCCAAAAGGCTATCAAAGGAAGTACCATCGCCGACTATCTAGCCGAAAACCCACTTGAGGAGGGGCATTCGTCTAACTTAGATGAAAGAGGAATAATGGCAGCTGATGGAGATGAAGAGCCAGAAACTGCCTGGAAAATGTACTTTGATGGGGCAGTCAATATGTATGGAAGCGGCGTTGGGGCAGTAGTGATTTCACCAGAGGGCAAACAATATCCCGTTGCCATCAAGCTGAGCTTTGAATGCACCAACAATATTGCTTGAGTATGAGGCTTGTGCAAATGGCCTACAGGTGGCAATTGACCAACGCGTGGAAAGATTAGATGTGTTCGGGGATTCAGCCCTCATCATTTACAAAGTAAAGGGTGAGTGGCAAACCAAGGACCCAAAGCTAGTGCGTTATCAAAAGCATCTGACTCAGCTGGTGGAAAATTTTGAAGAGGTGACTTTCACTCATCTGGCACGAGATAAGAACCAATTTGCTGACGCTTTGGCCACCCTAGCAGCGATGTTTAAGCTGAATGTCAATGCCGAGGTCCAACCTATCTGTATAGAGGTTAAAGATGAACCGGCATATTGTGCAAATGTGGAAGAAGAAGAGCAAGATAGCAATCAATGGTTCTATGATATAAAACAGTACATCCAACATGGTGAATACCCATCCGGCGCAAGTGAGGTAAACAAGAAAACAATTAGAAGGTTGGCAATGAATTTCTTCATGAGCGGAGAAATACTGTACAAGCGAAGTCAAGATGGTACTTTGTTGAGATGCATAGATGCACGAGAAGCCCGAAAGATCATGACTGAGGTACATGAGGGTATCTGTGGAACGCATGCGAACGGACACATGATGACCCGCAAAGTCATGAGAAGTGGGTTTTACTGGACCACCATGGAAGCTGATTGTATAGCCCATGTGAGAAAGTGCCTCAAATGTCAGTTGTATGCCGACAGGATCAACGCACCTCCTTTTCCTCTGCATAACCTAACAAGTCCCTGGCCGTTTTCTATGTGGGGAATCGATGTGATTGGGCTGATTAATCCAAAAGCATCCAATTGGCATCGGTTCATACTAGTGGCAATTGACTACTTCACCAAGTGGGTAGAAGCATCCTCATATGCTAGTATTTCCCAAAAAAGTGTTTGCCAGGTTCTTGAAGAGAGACATCATCTGTCGATATGGGATTCCTGAAAGGATAATCACAGACAATGCTCCCAACTTCAATGGCTCCGAGAAACAAAGACTATGCGAAAACTTCAAAATCAAACATCACAACTCAACTCCATATACTCCCCAAATGAATGGTGCAGTAGAAGCAGCAAATAAAAACATTAAGAAGATCGTCGCGAAAATGGTGGTTAATTATAAGGATTGGCACTAACATACGATCCAGCATGCTTACCGCACTAACATACGATCCAGCATTGGGGCAACGCCATTTTCTTTGGTATATGGAATGGAAGTTGTGTCCCCCATTGAAGTTGAAATATCGTCCTTGAGGGTTTTAATGGAGGCAGACCTAGAAGAGTCTGAATGGGTAAAAGCTCGATTTGAACAGCTGAATATGATTGAGGAGAAGAGATTGGCAGCCATTTGTCATGGGCAGTTGTATCAAATTCGGATGGCCAGGGCCTTCAACAAGAAAGTACGTCTGAGAGAGTTTCAACCAGGAGACCTAGTTCTGAAGAAACTGCTGCCACATCAAGAAGATGCTCGTGGTAAGTGGGCACCCAACTATGATGGCCCTTATGTGGTCAAGCATGCATTTCCGGGTGGAGCCCTAGTATTGACCGACAGTGAAGGACATGAGCTTCCAAAGCCAATAAACTCAAACGCTGTCAAGAAATTTTATGCCTGAAAAAAAAAAGAGAGAGAACAAAGAAGAGAATAAAAGGCCCCGCTAGATTGAAAACCCGAAAAGGGCGGTCTAGGCAGAAATTAGGGGCAAATAAAAGAGAATCCCGCTAAATTGAAAACCAGAAAGGGCAGTTTAGGCGAAAATCAGGGATAATAAAGACCTGGTAGATCGAAAACCCGAAAGAGCGGTCTATGCAAAAATTAGGGTCAACAAAGCTTGCTAGATTGAAAACCCAAAAGGGCGGTCTAGACAAAAATTAAGGCGAAAAAAAAAGAGAGGAAAAAAAGTGCATGAACGGCTGAGGAACTCAATGATCACGCTTAGACAGGGGAACTATGGTTCCTATGACTGCATCAGAATCCACTCAAGTAGTCGCATTGGGAGTTTCAAGAGGGTCAGCAGATGGGGGATCGACCACGCCTTTCACTACAAAGGCAATAAAACCCAAAGGTCGCAATGCGTCCCAAGCAAGCTTGCACGAGGCCCCAGGAGAATGCATCCAGTCAAAAAGGGATCAATATTAAGAAAGGTCGACATGGTTCGCAAAGAAGATGGGAAGTAGACGAAACTTTGATTGGTGAAAGGTCATTAGTTCGCAGCAATGGTTCTAATACTGAAACAAACACATTCACAAGTAAGCAAATTGTAACACCCCATTTCTACCCGGTATTTAAATAAAAATTATCAGAGTTCAAAAATTATTTTCCAACACCTCCAAAGGGATGCTACATTTTCTTCGCGCAAAACAACAACATTATAGTAACAAGGTTCTCTTAAAAATTAATACAATTACGCAACACATAGCAATGGGATGGAATCCTCAAAGATATACTATTGTTTCAGTTCGCATAACGGGAACTTTCAACGTCTCGCAGCGGAATAAAAATAATATCTTATAAAACATAATACCGTCTCAACAATAACATAACAATCTTGATAAAATTATTCGACAAGACAAATAAACGAAGACAAATAAGACTAGCGCCCCATCCCCTGAGTGTTACGTATCAGAGCATATGGACCGACCCAGGAATGAAGAATAACAGCCTTCACTCATGGTTACCTGTAGTAATAACAACAAAGGGGTGAGTCTGAACCGCATAATAAGGCTTATAATGAGCAGTATGCTAGAATATAGAACTAGACCCATCACAGCAACATTTTTATATTTTTAAATATATATCTATATATATGTATATTACACACATACAACTTCCACAATTTATACACAGGAATATATATATATATATACACGTATATATATATATATATATATATATATATATATATATATATATCAACATCCACAATATAAATATAAAACTACTCACAGTTTATATACATGTATTGTCACGCAGTCATATCACACACCAACAAAATTATTAATGATGAGCATGCATGTATGAGGTGCAGAATGCATGTGGTACCATCATCACTTCTCATTAGCCAATTGGGCACGTCGCGACCGCAGCCGAAAATAACGTCAAGACCGCAGCCTAAAAATGCATCGTCAAGACCGCAGCCTAATGTATGCATGTGACTCCATGAACAATCAACAAGCATAATTTTTCACAACCACAAGTCAGACACATCATCATTATAAATCACAACGTCAAGACCGCAGCCTAAAATCATCACCAAAAATTCGGTCCATAGACCCATCAACACTCAACAACAACATTGGCACATACAAGTGTGCCAGCACCACTTACAGCACCAAAACAGCACCTAAACACAAACAGGCAGCATACACAGATAGAGGACTGAACAAGCTTCGAAACACCCTTTGAAGCACTTAAAACGGACACCCGAGTCAAAAGATACGTCGAAAACAAATTGGGGACAAAACTGAGACACGTGCTGAAAATGGCTCCCAGGCGCTGGGCGCCTAGCAGGGAACAGCAACACACAAAACTGGCGCAGGCAAACTGGCGCAGGAAACTGGCGCAGGAATCTGGCGCAACTTAGACAGGAACAGCAACAAGCAACACAAAAACTGGCGCAGGAGGGATCCTAGCGCCCAGCAGGGATCCTGGCGCCCAGACACAGAAACTGGCGCAGCGAACAGGATTGGCAACACAGCGCAGGATTTGGCGCCCAGGGACAGGGCACCCACCAAAATGTCACAACAGTACACAAAGTGCTCAGGAGCAAGGTCCAACCCACAACATATGATATAACAACCAATTCTGGGCGCTTGGGGCACAAGAACCAGCGACACAGGCAAAGGAACATGTGCATGGGCGCCTAGGGCGCCTTCCCAAACAGCACTGGAACGACATGGAGCCACACTGGAACAACTTAGAATAGTTAGGCAAGGTATCCCACACTGAGACAGAAGCTGAAACATCAAGCGAAACACAAATGGCTTGGCGCCTAGGCATAGGGAACCAAAAACTGCAACAGAAAACAAGGCAGGCAACATGGCTCCCAGGGGAGGGGATCCCAGTGACATTTCAGGACATACAGCCTAGCAACCAAAATTCAACCACAAAGACATCCAAATAACATGACTACCCAGAAATATAACTTGGGAACGCAACACGGGCAGCTAAATTTAGGCGCCAAGGGCGCCCAGGCACAGGGATCCTGCGCCCAAGGCGCCACTGCACCAAGGCAGCAACACCGAAACACAGCAGATAGGCAACAGGCGCCCATGGCGCCCAAACAGCAGCAACAATGCATGGAATTGGCAACAACAATGGCGCCTAAGGCGCCTAGGGTCCTTCAAACTCAATTTTTTTCCAAGCTTACATATGTTCAATTATTCAACAATTATTTCTAACATCTCAAATTCACTCTCATACAATACAAATCATACACACATCTCATAACTCTTGCACATTTCAACAACGCATATAGGGCATCAACTCAACATACATTTCAATCACAAATCAACACCAACAATAAAATCACGAATTGATCAATGTAATCTCTAAAACCCACATACAACCCTTATAAACCCTATTATAAGGTAAGACCCACCCTTACCTTGATATTACCGAAGACGAGATACTTTCCACGGAGTCACCAACAGAACCACAACAACAACTCTTCTTTTCTCTTCTCTTTGTGCGATCGCCCTTCTCCTTTCTCCTCTCTCACTCGCGACTCACTCTTCTCTCTTCTCTTCTCACGATTGTTTTCTTTCTTTCTCTCAAGAATGAGGCGCAAAACCCCAACCTCAGCGCCTTAGGAGCCTAAGTCTCGGGCTTGGGCTTCTTGGGCCAAATTTGCCATCCCGAAATTATTAATACCACTCCCTTCAATTATAAATAAATTAATATATCAATAATTATAATAATTATACTAATATGAATAACAATAATAATAATAACAATATTGCAACACTTAAATAACTTAATCAAATAATTAATTAAATTATTTTGGGTGTTACAACTCTCCCCCACTTAGGAAATTTCGTCCTCGAAATTCTTACCCGACTCAAACAACTCTGGATAAGACTCCCGCATCTTGCTCTCCAGCTCCCAAGTCAGGCTCTCACTAGCAGCTCCTAACCAAACCACTTTTACCAGAGCAATCGCCTTCCCTCTCAGAACCTTCACTTCTCTATCTTCAATGCGCACAGGCATAGTCTCCACAGTGAGATTATCCCGTACCTCCACCTCATCCATACTAATCACATGAGACGGGTCTGGAATATACTTTCGGAGTTGCGACACGCGAAACACGTCATGCAAGTTCGAAAGATTAGCCGGCAAAGCCACCCTATAAGCAACACTTCCAACCCTCTCCGTAATCTGATACGGGCCAATGAAACGGGGAGTCAACTTCTTTGACTTCAAGGCACACCCAACACCAGTCACCGGAGTGACTCTCAGAAACACATGATCGCCGGCCTGAAACTCCAAATCCTTCCTTCTCTTATCATGATAGCTCTTTTGTCGGCTCTGCGACGCTTTCATCTTCTCACGAATTAATTTCACCTTCTCAGTGGTTTCTCGCACAATCTCAGGCCCTAGCACCGCACTTTCTCCTTATTCATACCAACATAGAGGAGTCCTACACCTCCGACCATACAGCGCCTCAAATGGTGCCATCCCAATACTAGAATGATGACTATTATTATAGGTAAACTCAATCAATGGAAGATGAGTATCCCACGAACCTCCTTGCTCAAGAACACAAGCCCTCAACAAGTCCTCTAATGACTGAATAGTCCTCTCCGTCTTACCATCTGTCTGCGGATGATATGCGGAACTCAACCTCAATTTGGAACCCAAAGCTTCTTGCAAACTTTCCCAAAATTCAGAAGTGAATCTTGGATCTCTATCAGATACAATACAAAGTGGAACGCCATGCAACTTCACAATTGTCTTGATATAAATCGCTGCCAACTTTGGAACTGGATAAGTGATACTAATTGGCAAGAAGTGAGCAGACTTCGTCAACCTATCCACAATCACCCATATAGCATCAAACCCCCTTACGGTATTTGGTAAACCAGTCACAAAATCCATGGAAATGCTATCCCATTTCCATTCCGGAACCTCTAATGGTTGCATCAACCCCGTAGGCTTCTGATGCTCAGCCTTTGACTTATGACAAGTCAAACGGGCATACACAAACTGTGCCACATCCTTCTTCATACCAGGCCACCAGAACAACTTATTCAAGTCTTGGTACATTTTTGTAGCCCCTGGATGAATACTCAACTTGCTCCTATGGCTCTCCTCAAGAATCATTCTCTTCATCTCAGCATCATCAGGAATACAGATCCTATCCCTGAACCTCAATACACCTTGGGAATCTAACTTGAAATCCCCATTCGCAGCTTGATCATTCGCAACTAACAAGTCCACCAACTTTACATCTGACTTTTGGGCTTCTCGAATACTAACCAAAAATTCATTGCCAATCTTCAACATTCCCAATCTGACACTCTGCGGTGTCACTTCACAAACTAGACTCATATCCCGGAACTGCTCAATCAACTCTAACTCTTTAACCATCATAGCCGACATATGAAGGGTCTTCCGACTTAAAGTATCAGCCACGACATTAGCCTTGCCTGGATGATAGTTCAAGCCGAAATCATAGTCCTTCAGCAACTCTAACCAACGTCTCTGTCTCATATTTAGCTCCTTCTGATCAAACAAGTATTTCAAACTCTTATGGTCACTAAACACTTCAAATCTAGTATTATACAAATAGTGCCTCCAAATCTTCAGCACAAACACAATAGCAGCTAGCTCCAAATCATGAGTAGGGTAGTTCTTCTCATGGGTCCTCAACTGTCTATACGCATAAGCTACTACCTTACCTTCTTGCATAAGTACACCTCCCAAACCCATCTTGGAAGCATCACAATACACCACAAACGGTTGATCCGGAACAGGCAAAGTCAAAACAGGCGACGTTGTCAACCTCTTCTTCAACTCATTGAAGCTCTCCTCAATTGAGTCAACGGAAGGGCTAACTTAGAGAATCCTTCAATAAACCTCCTATAATAACCAGCTAACCCCAAGAAGCTTCTAATCTCAGTAACTGACTTCGGGCTCTCCCATTGCAACACAGCATCTACCTTGGCTGGATCCACAGCAATACCATTATTAGAGATAATATGACCAAGGAAACTCACTTCATTCAGCCAGAACTCACACTTGGACAACTTCGCATACAATTTCTTTTCTTTCAACACTTTTAGCACTAACCTCAAATGTTCTGCGTGCTCCTCTTCCGTCTTAGAATACACCAGAATGTTGTCAATAAACACCACCACAAACCGATCCAAGTAACTATGGAAGGTACGGTTCATGTACTCCATAAATACTCCCGACGCGTTGGTAACACCAAACGGCATCACAGAATACTCATAGTTCCCATATCTAGTTCTGAAAGCTGTCTTCTGAATGTCTTCATCCTTTACCTTGATCTGATGGTAACCCGACCTCAAGTAAATCTTGCTAAACACTTTAGCACCCACCAACTGGTCCATCAAATCATCAATCCTCGAGAGTGGATACTTGTTCTTGATTGTCACCTTGTTCAATTGCCTATAGTCAACACAAAGTCTCATACTCCCATCCTTCTTCTTCACCAACAACACCGGAGCTCCCCATGGCGACACACTTGGCCTTACGAATTTCTTTTCGAGTAGATCTTCTAGCTGCTTCTTCAATTCAGACAACTCAGACGCTGACATCCGGAACGGTGCCATAGACACAGGCCTAGTACCAGGTACAAGATCAATAGCAAACTCAACTTCCCTCTCAGGCGGAATACTCGGAATCTCGTCAGGGAACACCTCAGGAAATTCACACACTACCTGCAACCCTTCAATGATAGCCTGACTCTCAGCATACAATGACGCCATCAAAGCAAACAGATGAACTCCCTCCTTCATCACCTTATGCAACTGACCAGCAGGCAACAAAACAGATTCTTCCTCTTCGGGAGGAAGGAAACTCACAGATCTACTAAAACAATTAATATGCACATGGTTATCTACTAACCAGTCCATACCAAGGATGACATCCAACCCTCCCAACGGCAAACAAATAAGGTCAACAAGGAAATCTCTGCCGAAGACTGACAGAGGACACTTAGCACACACTAGAGAGGTAGTTACCGAACCCTTAGCTGGAGTATCAATAACCATCTCCCTCATCATAGAAGACAAAGCAAGACCCAGTTTCTTAACACATAAAGCAGCAATGAATGAAAGCGTAGCACCGGTATCAACAATAGCAATCAAAGGGGTACCATTAATAAAACAAGTACCTCTAATCTCATTAGCATCCTCAGATCCTGCGAGAGCAAACACTTTTCCACTGAACTTCTCTTTCTTCGGCTTAGTACACTTGGTGCTAATATGACCCACCTCACCACAGTTGTAACAAGTCACATCCTTGCGTTCACAGTCAGACGCCATATGCCCCTCTTTGCTACAACGAAAACATACTCTCGCCCCCACCTTGCAATCGAAACTCTTGTGACCAGGCTTTCCACACTTAAAACATACAATATTAGCGGGAGCATCTCCCCCACTTAGCTTCTTACCCTCAGCAGACCTCTTACTATCAGCATACCTCTGCTTACCCCTACCAGCAGGAACCTCATATGGCTTACCACGGTTCTGAAACTTACCCCTCTGATCTCTCATGACCTTGGAGTGAGCATTACTATCTTCTTTGAATATCCTGCAACTGTCAATCTGATCAGCAAATACCCGAATCTTCTGGTACCTAATAGCTTTCTTAATATCAGCTCTCAGCCCATTCTCAAACTTAATGCATTTTGAGAACTCAGAATTAGCATCAGTGTAGTGAGGTTAAAACTTGGCCAATTCAGTGAACTTGGCAGCATACTCTGTTACCGACATGTTTCCTTGCTTCAGCTAAGGAATTCAATCTCCTTCTTTCCCCTAACATCTTTCGGAAAGTACTTCCTCAAAAATTCTCTACGGAATACAGCCCAAGTTATTTCTTCATTAGCAGTTTCAAGCCTCTGCCTAACCTCCATCCACAAATCATCAGCTTCTTTTGCCAGTGTGTGCGTACCATACCTGACCTTCTGAGCATCATTGCAGTCCATGACACGGAAAATCCTTTCAATTTCTTTCACCCATGCCAAAGCTCCATCAGGGTCATACCGACCCTTGAAAGTGGGTGGATTCTCCCTCTGAAACGTGGCTAAACTGCGAGTTCCAGCATTTTCACCAACATTTTGCTGGTTCCCAACAGCCTGAGCCATAGCTTGCAGAGCAGCAGCAAGAGCAGCATCGTTTCTCCCAGCCATTTCAAATTATCACTGCGGCACAAACAAAAATTTAGAACTAATATAACAATTCTTAATTGTCATAAGACACTATGACAGGACAACTTGCCGGACAGACCGAACTGCTCTGATACCACTAATGTAACACCCCATTTCTACCCGGTATTTAAATAAAAATTATCAGAGTTCAAAAATTATTTTCCAACCCATCCAAAGGGATGCTACATTTTCTTCGCGCAAAACAACAACATTATAGTAACAAGGTTCTGTTAAAAATTAATACAATTATGCAACACATAGCAATGGGATGGAATCCTCAAAGATATATTATTGTTTCAGTTCGCATAACGGGAACTTTCAACGTCTCGCAGCGCAATAAAAATAATATCTTATAAAACATAATACCGTCTCAACAATAACATAACAATCTTGATAAAATTATTCGACAAGACAAATAAACGAAGACAAATAAGACTAGCGCCCCATCCCCTGAGTGTTACGTATCAGAGCATATGGACCGACTCAGGAATGAAGAATAACAGCCTTCACTCATGGTTACCTGTAGTAATAACAACAAAGGGGTGAGTCTAAACCGCATAATAAGGCATATAATGAGCAGTATGCTAGAATATAGAACTACACCCATCACAGCAACATTTTTATATTTTTAAGGGTTAAATATGTTTTTGGTCCCTATAAAATTTGGGTTTTCGTTTTTAGTCCCTACATTAACAAAATAGGCGTTTTGGTCCCTACATTTTTTTTCCGTTTTCATTAATAGTCCCTGTCGTTAAATCCATCTGATCAGTCAACAGAAATGTGACGTGGCTGTTAAAAAGATAGGGACCAAAACACCTATTTCGTTAATGTAGGGACTAAACTTAGAATGACCCAATTTTGTAGGGACCAAAAACATATTTTACCCTAAATAAAAAAAGCCTAATCAGATGGATTTAACGACAGGGACTATTAATGAAAACGGAAAAAAAATGTAGGGACCAAAACACCTATTTCGTTAATGTAGGGACTAAACTTAGAAGGAGCCGATTTTGTAGGGACTAAAAACATATTTAACCCTATTTTTAAATATATATCTATATATATGTATATTACACACATACCACTTCCACAATTTATACACAGGAAGATCCACAGCGTATAAACATATATATATATACACACACACACATATATATATATATATATATATATATATATATATATATCAACATCCACAATATAAATATAAAACTACTCACAGTTTATATACATGTATTGTCACGCAGTCATATCACACACCAACAAAATTATTAATGATGAGCATGCATGTATGAGGTGCAGAATGCATGTGGTACCATCATCACTTCTCATTAGCCAATTGGGCACGTCGCGACCGCAGCCGAAAATAACGTCAAGACCGCAGCCTAAAAATGCATCGTCAAGACCGCAGCCTAATGTATGCATGTGACTCCATGAACAATCAACAAGCATAATTTTTCACAACTACAAGTCACACACATCATCATTATAAATCACAACGTCAAAACCGCGGCCTAAAATCATCACCAAAAATTGGGTCCGTAGACCCATCAACACTCAAAACTGGCGCAGGAAACTGGCGCAGGAAACTGGCGCAACTAAGACAGGAACAACAACAAGCAACACAAAAACTGGCGCAGGAGGGATCCTGGCGCCCAGCAGGGATCCTGGCGCCCAGACACGCAACTTAGACAGGAACAGCAACAAGCAACACAAAAACTGCCGCAGGAGGGTTCCTGGCGCCCAGCAGGGATCATGGCGCCCAGACACAGAATGTAACACCCCGTTTCTATTCCTTAATTTGTACGTCATTATCAGAGTACTTTCGTTTTCAAAAATAATAATTTAATTAGTAGAAAAGAAATGTCACATTCTTCATTGATAAAACTCATCGACTACGCCATTAACATTTGTGTAAAAACGCATTCGTCACCAAAAGCCGAACTTCAAAATATCTCATCACAGCGGAAATAGCGACAACTCACCAAAATCGCTCAAACACGTCTCAAACATCAATAAAATTTTTAAAACAGTTAATTAAATAAGTCATCAACTCCAACCCCGCCCCCTAGGTGTTACAATATCAGAGAGCGACTCAAAACATCTCAACAGCTATAAAGGAAGGCAGCATGTCCTTTAATCGGAGTCACCTGCAGCGTTGCCACAATAGAGCAACATTCCAAGCAGAAGGGGTGAGAATTTTCAACAAAATATAATTAGGCATACAGCAGAGTAATATGAGCAAAACTATCACACAACATCGTCACTAATATCAGCTTCATCGTCGTTACACACAACACCAAACAAAATCACAATTCACGTCACCCGTCAAAAAAAAAAAATGAATGCGCATGAAGATGCAACCCACTCCTGGGCATATGCATGATGGTACCATACTCGTCATAATAAGCCACTATGGGCACACCGTCACTGTTTTCTCGTCATAAATAAGCCACTATGGGCACACCGTCACTAAGAGGCCGAAGCCTATTCGTCATAAGATGCACATGCTATGAGACACTATGGACACATGTGCAATCACCAAAATTTGCTCACCCGGAGTACTCGTCATCACCACCATAAGACACCCATAAAGTGTATTCATCATAGTCACCATATTAATATCACCACTCTTCATAAACAATCACATTCAAAAATAATGTAACAACATCTTTAAAATTATGGAATAAACATTTCACTTTCATACTTAGGAAGCGCCACAATTAAATTTGGAAAGAACATCTCATTTTTAACCGGAAAAATAGTAATAGTATCAAAGTCACATTTACACGCTCTTTTCTTTTACAAAGTACCGGAATTCGGTTAGTAAGCGGCAACAAATCAAAGCTGGAAAACAGTGGCATTTTATGCGCAAAAACAGTAGCATCTTGACATCAAATTGAAGCTGAAAAACAGTAGCATTTATGCGCAAAAACAGTAGCATCTTGACATCAAATTGAAGCGGAAAAACAGTAGCATTTATGCGCAAAAACAGTAGCATCTTGACATCAAATTGAAGCTGAAAAACAGTAGCATTTATGCGCAAAAACAGTAGCATCTTGACATCAAATTGAAGCTGAAAAACAGTAGCATTTATGCGCAAAAACAGTAGCATCTTGACATCAAATTGAAGCTGAAACAGCAGCAAAACAGCAACTTTAAATTGCCAAAACAGCAGAATTTTATTGGTAAAAACAGCAACATGACAGCAGCAAATTATTGGTAAAAACAGCAACATTTTATTGGTGCAAACAGCACATTTCATGGACAGCAACAACATATATAATTGACAGCAAACAGCATAATTAAAATACAGCAACAGCAATATATAATTGACAGCAAACAGCATAATTAAAATACAGCAACAGCAACACATAATTAAATACAGCAACAGCACCAAAAAATTCTGCAACAGCAATACATAATTGACTAACAGCAGCACAAATTTTGACTAACAGCAACAATTCATCTCCTCACATCATAATGCAATTCGCATATCAACATAATAAATCCAATCCACCATTCCTCTTCACCTATAAGTTTCTAATTCAACCACTAACTCAAACCCACAAACCCTCTATATACTCAATTATATTAAATTGAAAACGCTCACCCTTACCTCGAATTTTGTATGCCCGAAACCACGATGAATGCGTCACGTGCAAAACTCCGCAACACGACGAACCATGGTCACCAAAAATTCGCAGCAGCCCCCTTTCTCCTCTTCTAACCAATTCGCATCCATCACATAGTTCATGGGGAAAAATTCGCAACATGAGAAAGGAAGGGTTTTAGACCAACAACTTGGAATGATTACATAAATGGAAGAGAAGAGGATCAAAGGCACTTACCTAATGCCAAGATGAAATAAAACCCTCTTTTCTTCTTGCTGGAAGTCGCAACTCTCTCCTCCTCTATGCTTGAAGTCGCGCCTCACCTTTCCCTCACTCTCTCAGTTGCGCTGATTTCCTCTCTTTTGGTGGAATGACAATAATTCTTAGGTTTTAGGATAATTGGAATGGGCTTGGGTCACTTAAGTGGCTTGGGCCCATTTTTCACACCACTCTTTTTAATTCTTTTCGCCTCCTACAATAAAACAATTATACATAAATTATCCCACTTAAATAAATATTGTATCCCTCCAATAACTTAATTTAATTAATAAATTAAATTATTTTAGGGCGTTACAACTCTCCCCCACTTAGAGAATTTCGTCCTCGAAATTACCTGAATCAAATAACTCTGGATAGGCTTCTTTCATCTTACTTTCCAATTCCCACGTCATGCTCTCGCCTACGGCTCCCAACCAAACCACTTTCACTAAATTAATCTCTTTGCCTCTTAACACTTTTACTTCACGGTCGTCAATTCTAACTGGCATAGTCTCCACGGTGAGATTGTCCCGCACCTCAACATCATCTAGTTGAATCACATGAGACGGATCCGCAACATACTTCCGAAGCTGCGACACGTGAAACACGTCGTGCAAGTTTGAAAGGTTAGGTGGTAAGGCCACCCGATATGCAACATTTCCAACTCTCTCCGTAATCTGATACGGCCCGATGAATCGAGGAGTCAACTTCTTTGATTTCAGTGCTCGACCAACACCAGTCATAGGCGTGACCCTCAAGAACACGTGGTCACCAGCTTCAAATTCTAAATCTTTCCTTCTCTTATCATGGTAGCTCTTCTGCCGATTCTGCGACACTTTCATTTTCTCCCTAATCATCTTTACCCTCTCAGTAGTCTCTCTGACTAGCTCAGGTCCAAGTATTAAACTCTCCCCAGTCTCGTACCAACACACCGGAGTCCTACACCTCCGGCCATACAACGCCTCAAACGGCGCCATTCCGATACTGGAATGATAACTGTTGTTGTAGGTGAACTCAATTAACGGGAGATGAGTATCCCACGCACCTCCCTGCTCTAGAACACATGACCTCAACAGGTCTTCCAATGATTGGATTGTCCTTTCTGTCTGCCCATCAGTCTGAGGATGATAAGCTGAACTCAATCTCAATTTCGACCCCAACTCCTTCTGTAAACTACTCCAAAACTCCGAAGTGAACCTTGGGTCCCTATCAGACACAATGCACAAAGGAACCCCATGCAGCTTCACAATCACCTGAATGTAGATTTCAGCCAATCTAGACACTAGATACTTAATGCCGATAGGAATAAAATGGGCCGACTTCGTCAATCTATCCACAACCACCCAAATTGAATCATGCCCTCTCACCGTATTGGGTAACCCGGTCACAAAATCCATGGAGATACTATCCCACTTCCATTCTGGAACATGCAACGGTTGCATCATTCCCGCAGGTTTCTGATGCTCGACTTTCGATTTCTGACAGGTCAAACACGAATACACAAACTGCGCCACATCGCGCTTCAACCCAGGCCACCAGAACATCTTCTTCAGATCTTGGTACATTTTTGTCGCTCCCGGATGGATACTCAACTTACTCTTATGCCCTTCCTCAAGAATTGCCTTTCTCATCTCCTCATCTTCGGGAACACAAATCCTCCCACGATACCTCAATACATTTTGCGTATCTATCACGAAGTCTTCATTCTCAGCCTGACCGATCCCACTCATCAGATCAACTAATTTCACATCTAATTTCTGCGCCTCTCGGATACTCGCCATAAAATCATTGCCAATTTTCAACATACCTAACCTGACACTCTGAGGCGTAACTTCACACACTAAACTCATGTCCCTGAACTGCTCAATTAACTCAAGCTCTCTAGCCATCAATGCCGACATGTGCAAGGTCTTCCGACTCAGCGCATCCGCCACCACATTCGCTTTTCCCGGGTGATAACTCAATTCAAAGTCATAATCTTTCAATAGTTCTAACCACCGGCGCTGCCTCATATTCAATTCTTTCTGGTCGAACAGAAACCGTAGACTCTTGTGATCACTGAACACCTCAAATCTCGATCCATACAAGTAATGCCTCCAAATTTTTAATGCGAATACCACAGCAGCAAGTTCTAAGTCGTGAGTAGGGTAATTCTTTTCATGAATTCTCAATTGCCTAGACGCATAAGCGATCACTTTCCCATTCTGCATAAGCACACCACCCAATCCCATCTTAGACGCATCACAATAAACCACAAACGTTTCAACCGGATTAGGCAGGGTCAACACTGGAGACGTAGTCAACCTCTCCTTCAGCTCATTGAAACTTTCTTCACATCGGTCATTCCAAACAAAGGCCCTACCCTTGCAGGTCAATTGAGTCAATGGCAGAGCCAACTTCGAGAACCCCTCAATAAACCTTCTATAATAGCCAGCCAATCCCAGAAAACTCCTGATTTCAGTAACTGACTTTGGAGACTCCCACTGCAACACTGCATCAACTTTGGAAGGATCCACCGCAATTCCCTCACTAGAAATCACGTGACCGAGGAAACTGACTTCTGTCAACCAAAACTCACACTTGGACAGCTTCGCATACAACTTTCGATCCTTCAGAATTTCTAACACCAGCCTCAGATGTTCCGCATGCTCCTCTTCTGACCTAGAGTAAATCAGAATGTCATCAATGAAAACTACCACAAACTTATCCAAGTACTCACGGAAGATTTGGTTCATGTACCCCATAAATACCCCCGGCGCATTAGTCACACCGAAAGGCATAACGGAATATTCATAGTGCCCATATCTTGTCCTAAATGCCGTCTTCTGGACATCTTCATCCTTGACCTTGATCTGATGATAACCAGACCTTAAGTCAATCTTGCTAAACACTTTAGCACCCACTAACTGATCCATCAAGTCATCAATTCTTGGCAACGGATACTTGTTCTTGATTGTAACTTTATTTAACTGCTGATAGTCTACGCACAACCTCATACTACCGTCTTTCTTTTTCACTAGCAACACTGGGGCCCCCCAAGGTGACACACTCGGTCTTACAAACTTCTTTTCTAATAAATCTTCAAGTTGCTTTTTCAATTCTGCCAACTCAGATGCAGACATTCTATATGGCGCCATAGACACAGGCTTAGTGCCGGGAACCAGGTCAATAGCAAACTCCACCTCTCTCTCTGGTGGTACATCCGGAATCTCGTCAGGGAACACTTCAGAAAACTCACGCACTACCGGCAACACATCAATCTTCGCTTGGCTCTCAGCAGACAACGACGCCAACAGAGAAAACAGCTGTACCTCTTCTCTCATCACCCTATGCAGCTGACCCGCAGATAACAGACCAGACTCCCCTTCAGGCGACTCAAAACTCACGGACCTCTCTCGACAGTTGATATGGACATGGTTATCAACTAACCAGTCCATACCCAGAATGACATCCATTCCACTCAGCGGCAAACAGATCAAATCAATTAAGAATTCTCTACCATATACAGATACAGGACATTTGGCACAAACAACGGAGGTAGTCACCGAACCCTTAGCTGGAGTGTCGATGACCATCTCCCTCAACATATCAGATAAAACAAGGCTTAACTTCTCAACACATGCAGCAGCAATAAAACTATGGGTAGCACCAGTATCAACAATAACAACAAGACGAAAATTATTGATATAGCACGTACCTCGAATCTCGTTCACTACATCAGACTCAGCCAGAGCGAACACCTTTCCAAAGGACTTCTCCTTCTTCGGTTTCGAACACTGTGTACTAACATGACCACTCTCCCCGCAGTTGAAACATACCACTTCTTTCTTATCACATCCGGAAGATATATGCCCCTCTTTTCCACACCGATAACATCTCTTTTTATCCCCGCTTGGGCAATCTGGACTTTTATGACCCACTTTCCCGCACGAGTAACAAGTAACACTGGCTGCAGCATCTCCCCCACTTCGCTTAGGCCCACCAACAAACTTACCCTTGCCCTTACCAGCAGGCGCCTCATATGGCTTACCACGACTTGAGAAATTCTTTTGTTTTTCTTTCATGACTCTGGAGAAGGCATTATTGTCCTCCTCAAAAATCCTGGCGCTATTAACCAACAATGGAAACACACGAATCTGCTGGTACCCTATGGCCCTCTTAATGTCAGCACGCAATCCATTTTCAAATTTGATGCATTTGGAAAACTCCGCACCCTCTCTATCATAATGAGGGTAAAACTTAGACAGCTCAGTAAATTTTGCAGCATACTCGGTTACAGTCATGTTACCTTGTTCAAGTCTTAGAAACTCAACCTCCTTCTTCCCGCGGACATCCTCCGGGTAGTACTTCCTCTTGAATTCTCTCTCAAACACAGCCCAGGTAATCCCCTCATTGGCAGCCGTCAACCCCTGACTAGTAGTCCTCCACCAATCATAAGCCTCTTTCTTCAACATATGTGTGCCATAGCGAACCTTCTGAGCATCGGTGCAATCCATAACGCGGAAGATCCGCTCCATCTCACTTAGCCACTCAAGGGCACCATCAGGATTATACCCGCCTTCAAAAGCAGGAGGGCTCTCACGCTGGAACGTAGCCAAACTACGCGTCCCATCACCAATAGCATTGGGTATGTTACCCACAACTCCAGCTATAGCCTGCAAAGCAGCAGCAAGTGCAGCATCGTTCCGTCCTGCCATTCTAGTACTGCAACAGAGAACAAAATTTAGATACGAGTAACAAAATTCAAAAGTTACTCAACTTGACAACTCGACCACCGGCCGGACAGACCGAACTGCTCTGATACCACTAATGTAACACCCCGTTTTTATTCCTTAATTTGTACGTCATTATCAGAGTACTTTCGTTTTCAAAAATAATAATTTAATTAGTAGAAAAGAAATGTCACATTCTTCATTGATAAAACTCATCGACTACGCCATTAACATTTGTGTAAAAACGCATTCGTCACCAAAAGCCGAACTTCAAAATATCTCATCACAGCGGAAATAGCGACAACTCACCAAAATCGCTCAAACACGTCTCAAACATCAATAAAATTTTTAAAACAGTTAATTAAATAAGTCATCAACTCCAACCCCGCCCCCTAGGTGTTACAATATCAGAGAGCGACTCAAAACATCTCAACAGCTATAAAGGAAGGCAGCATGTCCTTCAATCGGAGTCACCTGCAGCGTTGCCACAATAGAGCAACATTCCAAGCAGAAGGGGTGAGAATTTTCAACAAAATATATTTAGGCATACAGCAGAGTAATATGAGCAAAACTATCACACAACATCGTCACTAATATCAGCTTCATCGTCGTTACACACAACACCAAACAAAATCACAATTCACGTCACCCGTCAAAAAAAAAATGAATGCGCATGAAGATGCAACCCACTCCTGGGCATATGCATGATGGTACCATACTCGTCATAATAAGCCACTATGGGCACACCGTCACTGTTTTCTCGTCATAAATAAGCCACTATGGGCACACCGTCACTAAGAGGCCGAAGCCTATTCGTCATAAGATGCACATGCTATGAGACACTATGGACACATGTGCAATCACCAAAATTTGCTCACCCGGAGTACTCGTCATCACCACCATAAGACACCCATAAAGTGTATTCATCATAGTCACCATATTAATATCACCACTCTTCATAAACAATCACATTCAAAAATAATGTAACAACATCTTTAAAATTATGGAATAAACATTTCACTTTCATACTTAGGAAGCGCCACAATTAAATTTGGAAAGAACATCTCATTTTTAACCGGAAAAATAGTAATAGTATCAAAGTCACATTTACACGCTCTTTTCTTTTACAAAGTACCGGAATTCGGTTAGTAAGCGGCAACAAATCAAAGCTGGAAAACAGTGGCATTTTATGCGCAAAAACAGTAGCATCTTGACATCAAATTGAAGCTGAAAAACAGTAGCATTTATGCGCAAAAACAGTAGCATCTTGACATCAAATTGAAGCGGAAAAACAGTAGCATTTATGCGCAAAAACAGTAGCATCTTGACATCAAATTGAAGCTGAAAAACAGTAGCATTTATGCGCAAAAACAGTAGCATCTTGACATCAAATTGAAGCTGAAAAACAGTAGCATTTATGCGCAAAAACAGTAGCATCTTGACATCAAATTGAAGCTGAAAAACAGTAGCATTTATGCGCAAAAACAGTAGCATCTTGACATCAAATTGAAGCTGAAACAGCAGCAAAACAGCAACTTTAAATTGCCAAAACAGCAGAATTTTATTGGTAAAAACAGCAACATGACAGCAGCAATTTATTGGTAAAAACAGCAACATTTTATTGGTGCAAACAGCACATTTCATGGACAGCAACAGCATATATAATTGACAGCAAACAGCATAATTAAAATACAGCAACAGCAATATATAATTGACAGCAAACAGCATAATTAAAATACAGCAACAGCAACACATAATTAAATACAGCAACAGCACCAAAAAATTCTGCAACAGCAATACATAATTGACTAACAGCAGCACAAATTTTGACTAACAGCAACAATTCATCTCCTCACATCATAATGCAATTCGCATATCAACATAATAAATCCAATCCACCATTCCTCTTCACCTATAAGTTTCTAATTCAACCACTAACTCAAACCCACAAACCCTCTATATACTCAATTATATTAAATTGAAAACGCTCACCCTTACCTCGAATTTTGTATGCCCGAAACCACGATGAATGCGTCACGTGCAAAACTCCGCAACACGACGAACCAAGGTCACCAAAAATTCGCAGCAGCCCCCTTTCTCCTCTTCTAACCAATTCGCATCCATCACATAGTTCATGGGGAAAAATTCGCAACATGAGAAAGGAAGGGTTTTAGACCAACAACTTGGAATGATTACATAAATGGAAGAGAAGAGGATCAAAGGCACTTACCTAATGCCAAGATGAAATAAAACCCTCTTTTCTTCTTGCTGGAAGTCGCAACTCTCTCCTCCTCTATGCTTGAAGTCGCGCCTCACCTTTCCCTCACTCTCTCAGTTGCGCTGATTTCCTCTCTTTTGGTGGAATGACAATAATTCTTAGGTTTTAGGATAATTGGAATGGGCTTGGGTCACTTAAGTGGCTTGTGTAACACCCTAAAATATTTAATTAAAATATTTAATTAAGTATTTAGGGATTTAAATTAATTAAGTGGATATAATTTTATTATTAGAAATTGTATTAAAATGTGTAGGGGGTATTAGAAGATGGAGGTGCCAAATTAGATGGACTTGGGCTTAAGTGAGAAGCCCAAGCCCATGAATTAGATCATATGCGAAGGGGGGCAAGCCAAAGTGAGGTTAGGGGTTTTTGTGAGCAATTGCGAAATTGGGAGGAGAGAAAGGAGAAGGAGAAGGTCGCGCCATAGAGAGGGAGAGGGAGAAGAGAAGAGCGCAAGCTTCAAGGAGGAAAGAGGAGGCGTGATCCGGTTGCCGTAGTTCCGTTCATGATCATCCCTAGAGATCCTACTCTCCAATTCGAGGTTAGGGGAGCTCTATCATTCTATCTAATAAATTATATGATGGGTCCTAGATCTAGGGTTAGACTAGATTTCTTGATTGTGTTCTTGATATATTGTTGATGATGATATTTTTATAAGTATATGCGAATTGATGAATACCATGAGTTCTTGATGTGTTCTTGATCCATTATTGATGTTGATTTCACATGTGTGTATGCGAATTGAATGGTTGATTTTTATATATATATATGTATGCGAATTGAATGGTGGATTTTTATATATATATATATGCGAATTGATTTGTTGAGTTATTGTATATATACATGTATGTCATACGCGAATTGATTTAGTATTTGAACCTTGAGATAATACGAATTGGGTATGTGTTTTGATGATGTTAAGATTTGTGAGCTCATGAAATTGTAAATTGATATGTTAAGGAGCTTGATGTTTCGCAAATTGAGTGTGGGTGTGCAAGGGCGCCTAGGGCGCCAAAGTGATGATGATTTTAGTGCCCCAAAAAGAGTTTTGTTGATTGATTAAATTAAGTGTTGTTTTGAGTATTGAAGATTCTAAGATTTTGATGAGTTAAATTGCTAAAAATCAGTCTTTAGTGTTTTGGAAAATTGTGGGAAAGATGGTGATTTTTGGTGTTTAGTGTTGAAGAGTTGTTGGAAAAATTCTGGGTTTGTTGTTGCTGTTTTCTGGGCGCCAAGTGCCTGTGCTGGGCGCCTGTGGCCTGTGTGTGTTGCTGTGTGTTGCCAGAATTCCTGTGTGCTGGGCGCTGGGCGCCTGTGACTTGTTGTGCTGCGCGCGTTGTTGCGCCTGGGCGCTAGGCGCCCGTGTCCTGTTGTGTTGCGCTGTGTTGCGCGTTGTTGCGCCTGGGCGCCAGGCGCTGGGCGCTGAGCGCCCTGTGTGTTGCGTGTGTGCGTGTGTTGCGCGCCTGGGCGCTGGGCGCCAGTGCGCGTGTTGCCTGGTTGCCTGGGCGCCTAAGGCGCCTGTTCCCAGGATGTTGCCTGATTTTCCCCAAAATTATTTTTATCATAACTTTTGACTCAGACGTCCGTTTTGAACGATTCGAAAAGTGTCGTGAAGCTTTTTACGTTGTCTATCTGTGGGTCAAATTTTTTAAAATGAAAAATTGTTATTTTCCGATGGTTTGTGGGCGCCCAAGAGGCCGTCCCCGGTGATCGTCCCAGTGACATTGAAAAATGATATGAAGCTCTTTAAAAATCCCTTTTGGTGTATAAACAACAGTTTTAGCGAGGTAATGTCAAAAATGATGATTTTGACGATGATGCTCTCGGGGCTAGTTAAATGACTGTTTCGCCCTTAGTGGCTATTTATTATTAGTTATGACGTGTAAAACACTGTTTTGTCCCTAGTGGCCAAAGTTGTAGATAATGATGTGTAAATGACGAGGATGCCCTTGGTGGCTAGTCAAATGACGGTTTTGCCCTCTGTGGCTAATAACAATTGTAATGACGTGTAAGAGTCTGTTTTGCCCTTGGTGGCTAATAATGATTATAGTGATGTGTAAATGACTGTTCCGCCCTTAGTGGCTATTGTTAATTATAGTGATGTGTAAATGACTGTTCTGCCCTTTGTGGTTAGTATTATTTATAGTGACGTGTAAATGACGTTTTTGCCCTCAGTGGCTAATGTTTGAGTTGAATGATGGTTAGGTGTAAGTGACATTGGGGCCTGAGTGGCTAAGTGATGTTAAGGCCTAAAAGGCTAAGTGACGTTAATTGTGTGTGAATTTCGAAATGACAGGTGCTGTGCCTTTATTTGGCAAACTGGTAAGTAACGGGTCACATTGTTGACTATGATCTGAGTAATTGGGTGGTTGTATGTTGTGAGTGGTGCATGTCATAGTGTCTCATGCCCATATGCATAAAATCAGTGACGTTTTGAGGCCTGAGTGGCTAAGTGATGATGAGGCCTGAGTGGCTAAGCGACGTTTTGTGAAAAGGTACCTTCATGCATATACCCGCGAGTGGGTTGCATTTCATAAATCTACATGACATGAGATGAGTCGATGTAAGTGATGTGAATGATGACTGTGATATGGATATTTAGTGTTTTGGTTGCTGACTGTTCTAGTGTGTAGCCTATGATTAGTACTTATCATATTTTCTATTATATGGATTGAAATGATGCTCACCCTTTCCTGTTTGAATGTTGCCCCCATGTTGGTAACGTGCAGGTGATTCTTAGTGAAGGCCTTTAGCTTCACTCCGTGAGTCGGGTCGTCATGCTCTGATATGTAACACTAGGGAGGGGAATACGTGCTGTTTAAGTTATTTATGAATATTGTGGTTATTGGATTTTAGTATTGCAAGCCTGGCACAGTTGTAACGCCTTTTTGATTAAACTGTTGAAAATTCTCAATGTGAGGTTGTATTTTAACTGATAATGACGTTTTGAAGTTATTATAAGACTGTTTTCGAAAAGCGAGTTATTTGAAGCGTGACGTTTAGCGAAGTAAGTGTGACATCCCTTGTGGTGTAAACAAATTTTGAAAAACTCTGATATTTTTATTAAATAAATTACCGGGTAGAAAATGGGTGTTACATTAGTGGTATCAGAGCAATGGTTGGTCTGTCCGGCCGAGTCGTCGAGTCGTTGTGTCAGATAGTGACCAACTGTTGTCTGTTCAGTGCTGACCGTTGTTGTGTTGCAGGTACACCGGAAAGTTCTATTGGTAAGTGAACTAGTGGGGGAGATTTCCCTACTAGTGCTGTGTGCCCTGTTGTGTATTCAGTGTGAGAACTGTGTTTTGCTGTTGTGGTCCTTATTGTTGACCTCCTTGCTGCGTGTTTCTAAATGGTATGCTCTGTTGTTTAAATGCGCACATGTGTTTTGGTTGGTATTGAGCTCGGTGTACCCTGTATCATATTCAAATTAATTGCCGCTTGTTGTAAAATGTTAGATTGACATGCACTCAGATGCTCTTGTAATTGATGTTTGTTGCTAGATGTTGACTTGACATGTATTCGCATGCTCATGCATCTGTAAAGTATAATATTACATGCGTACCATCCTGAGTTTGATTGTCCCTTGAGTGTGAACAAAACATGATTGCATTTTAAAATGGTAAATTACAGCCTATGTTGTTTGCCTGATCTTGTCATGTGTGTCTGTTGTGCCTGTATGCTACTGATAGCTTACCTTGTTGCATGTTACCCTCCTATGTTGCTTTGTCCGGACTGTCTTAAGTGGTCGACAGTAAGCCTCTGTGAGAAGTCTTGTGCAATGTGATTTGATGTTTGGAAACCAAATGCGTTGTAAAATTATTTTTTATGGACTATTTTAAGTTGTTACTGCACTAATAGCTACCGTGGGGTTTTAATCACTACAAGCGAAAATGTTTTCATTCAAGTGTACTAATTTTGTCCTCAACTCCTTTTTGGGAAATTGCGACCGGATGTAAATATTTTAGCTGAGAACTACCACATCATAGAGTTACTAATTTGACTTGCCTAGTTTCCTCTAGATGTAATCTTGCGTGCCGGAGTTTTATGACAAACCTCTTGGTTGTTACTTACGACTGTTGTGCTGTGTGAATTTTTGTGCATTGGGTGTTCACTGATTCTTAGTCATAAAATTTTCTTAGTGCCATATTCCTTAATCCCTCGATCTTGAACACCTTGTGATATGCTTTTATGTTATATGTAAATGTTGTGTTATTGAAAAAAATTATTGTTGCAGTTTTCTGAAAACTATTGTTACTGTTTTTGTGAAAATTATTGTCGTTACTTCCTGAAAAACTGTTGTGGTTGTTGCCATGTGACACTACGCCATTGTTTCCGTGCCGTGTGCCTGGTTGTTGCTATATCTACGTATCTGGTAAACTTCTCGTGATGTTGCTGACGCTATTGTTGTCGTTGTTTGCTTTTGTTGCGGTTTTTCTGGAAATTATTGAGGCTGTTGTCTGAAAAATATTGCTACTGTTTTTCCGAAAAACTATATTGGCTGTTTTCAGGAAAATAAATGTTACTGTTTTCTGAAAAGTGCTGCTACTGTTCCTAACTTATGCGCTGTCCCTATTTTATGAGTTGTGCCTAATTCGATTGTTAACCGTTGCCGGTGCCTTAGTGCCCGATTGTGTGACAGAGTTGTTAATATTGTGTTGTTGATGATGTTGCTCTGTTGTTGGTTTTTAGTTGTTGATGTCGCCTGAGTGGCAATTGTAATTGTTGATGTCGCCTGAGTGGCAGTTGTGATTGTTGATGTCGCCTGAGTGGCAATTGTAGTTGTTGATGTCGCCCGAGTGGCAGTTGTGATTGTTGATGTCGCCTGGGTGGCAAAGTTGTTTGTGGATGACTGTTGTCGTGTTACTAAGATTATGAGACTTGTTGTATGACTGTTACGCACCCTGTGAATTTCGTTGTGATGCTGTGATGATTGAAGTAGTTTGTTATCCTTATGAGTAGATGAGTGGGGAAGGATGCGAGCTAGTTTATCAGAGTAGCGCAGCGGAGTAGAGAATGAGTCTGATTATTACTGCTTGAAGTTACCTGGCTGAACAAGTAGGAGGGACGGCCGCCCAAGCACTTACCGCCGGTAATCAGAGCAATAGTAATCAGCATGAATGATAGCACTAGTTGTCTAAGTGGCCTTAGTGGGAGAGTGTTGGCGATGACAGGTGAATTTCGAGGACGAAATATTCTAAGTGGGGGAGAGTTGTAACACCCTAAAATATTTAATTAAAATATTTAATTAAGTATTTAGGGATTTAAATTAATTAAGTGGATATAATTTTATTATTAGAAATTGTATTAAAATGTGTAGGGGGTATTAGAAGATGGAGGTGCCAAATTAGATGGACTTGGGCTTAAGTGAGAAGCCCAAGCCCATGAATTAGATCATATGCGAAGGGGGGCAAGCCAAAGTGAGGTTAGGGGTTTTTGTGAGCAATTGCGAAATTGGGAGGAGAGAAAGGAGAAGGAGAAGGTCGCGCCATAGAGAGGGAGAGGGAGAAGAGAAGAGCGCAAGCTTCAAGGAGGAAAGAGGAGGCGTGATCCGGTTGCCGTAGTTCCGTTCATGATCATCCCTAGAGATCCTACTCTCCAATTCGAGGTTAGGGGAGCTCTATCATTCTATCTAATAAATTATATGATGGGTCCTAGATCTAGGGTTAGACTAGATTTCTTGATTGTGTTCTTGATATATTGTTGATGATGATATTTTTATAAGTATATGCGAATTGATGAATACCATGAGTTCTTGATGTGTTCTTGATCCATTATTGATGTTGATTTCACATGTGTGTATGCGAATTGAATGGTTGATTTTTATATATATATATGTATGCGAATTGAATGGTGGATTTTTATATATATATATATGCGAATTGATTTGTTGAGTTATTGTATATATACATGTATGTCATACGCGAATTGATTTAGTATTTGAACCTTGAGATAATACGAATTGGGTATGTGTTTTGATGATGTTAAGATTTGTGAGCTCATGAAATTGTAAATTGATATGTTAAGGAGCTTGATGTTTCGCAAATTGAGTGTGGGTGTGCAAGGGCGCCTAGGGCGCCAAAGTGATGATGATTTTAGTGCCCCAAAAAGAGTTTTGTTGATTGATTAAATTAAGTGTTGTTTTGAGTATTGAAGATTCTAAGATTTTGATGAGTTAAATTGCTAAAAATCAGTCTTTAGTGTTTTGGAAAATTGTGGGAAAGATGGTGATTTTTGGTGTTTAGTGTTGAAGAGTTGTTGGAAAAATTCTGGGTTTGTTGTTGCTGTTTTCTGGGCGCCAAGTGCCTGTGCTGGGCGCCTGTGGCCTGTGTGTGTTGCTGTGTGTTGCCAGAATTCCTGTGTGCTGGGCGCTGGGCGCCTGTGACTTGTTGTGCTGCGCGCGTTGTTGCGCCTGGGCGCTAGGCGCCCGTGTCCTGTTGTGTTGCGCTGTGTTGCGCGTTGTTGCGCCTGGGCGCCAGGCGCTGGGCGCTGAGCGCCCTGTGTGTTGCGTGTGTGCGTGTGTTGCGCGCCTGGGCGCTGGGCGCCAGTGCGCGTGTTGCCTGGTTGCCTGGGCGCCTAAGGCGCCTGTTCCCAGGATGTTGCCTGATTTTCCCCAAAATTATTTTTATCATAACTTTTGACTCAGACGTCCGTTTTGAACGATTCGAAAAGTGTCGTGAAGCTTTTTACGTTGTCTATCTGTGGGTCAAATTTTTTAAAATGAAAAATTGTTATTTTCCGATGGTTTGTGGGCGCCCAAGAGGCCGTCCCCGGTGATCGTCCCAGTGACATTGAAAAATGATATGAAGCTCTTTAAAAATCCCTTTTGGTGTATAAACAACAGTTTTAGCGAGGTAATGTCAAAAATGATGATTTTGACGATGATGCTCTCGGGGCTAGTTAAATGACTGTTTCGCCCTTAGTGGCTATTTATTATTAGTTATGACGTGTAAAACACTGTTTTGTCCCTAGTGGCCAAAGTTGTAGATAATGATGTGTAAATGACGAGGATGCCCTTGGTGGCTAGTCAAATGACGGTTTTGCCCTCTGTGGCTAATAACAATTGTAATGACGTGTAAGAGTCTGTTTTGCCCTTGGTGGCTAATAATGATTATAGTGATGTGTAAATGACTGTTCCGCCCTTAGTGGCTATTGTTAATTATAGTGATGTGTAAATGACTGTTCTGCCCTTTGTGGTTAGTATTATTTATAGTGACGTGTAAATGACGTTTTTGCCCTCAGTGGCTAATGTTTGAGTTGAATGATGGTTAGGTGTAAGTGACATTGGGGCCTGAGTGGCTAAGTGATGTTAAGGCCTAAAAGGCTAAGTGACGTTAATTGTGTGTGAATTTCGAAATGACAGGTGCTGTGCCTTTATTTGGCAAACTGGTAAGTAACGGGTCACATTGTTGACTATGATCTGAGTAATTGGGTGGTTGTATGTTGTGAGTGGTGCATGTCATAGTGTCTCATGCCCATATGCATAAAATCAGTGACGTTTTGAGGCCTGAGTGGCTAAGTGATGATGAGGCCTGAGTGGCTAAGCGACGTTTTGTGAAAAGCTACCTTCATGCATATACCCGCGAGTGGGTTGCATTTCATAAATCTACATGACATGAGATGAGTCGATGTAAGTGATGTGAATGATGACTGTGATATGGATATTTAGTGTTTTGGTTGCTGACTGTTCTAGTGTGTAGCCTATGATTAGTACTTATCATATTTTCTATTATATGGATTGAAATGATGCTCACCCTTTCCTGTTTGAATGTTGCCCCCATGTTGGTAACGTGCAGGTGATTCTTAGTGAAGGCCTTTAGCTTCACTCCGTGAGTCGGGTCGTCATGCTCTGATATGTAACACTAGGGAGGGGAATACGTGCTGTTTAAGTTATTTATGAATATTGTGGTTATTGGATTTTAGTATTGCAAGCCTGGCACAGTTGTAACGCCTTTTTGATTAAACTGTTGAAAATTCTCAATGTGAGGTTGTATTTTAACTGATAATGACGTTTTGAAGTTATTATAAGACTGTTTTCGAAAAGCGAGTTATTTGAAGCGTGACGTTTAGCGAAGTAAGTGTGACATCCCTTGTGGTGTAAACAAATTTTGAAAAACTCTGATATTTTTATTAAATAAATTACCGGGTAGAAAATGGGTGTTACAGCTTGGGCCCATTTTTCACACCACTCTTTTTAATTCTTTTCGCCTCCTACAATAAAACAATTATACATAAATTATCCCACTTAAATAAATATTGTATCCCTCCAATAACTTAATTTAATTAATAAATTAAATTATTTTAGGGCGTTACACAGAAACTGGCGCAGGGAACAGGATTGGCAACACAGCGCAGGATTTGGCACCCAGGGATAGGGCACCCACCAAAATGTCACAACAGTACACAAAGTGCTCAGGAGCAAGGTCCAACCCACAACATATGATATAACAACCAATTCTGGGCGCTTGGGGCACCAGAACCAGCGACACAGGCAAAGGAACATGTGCATGGGCGCCTAGGGCGCCTTCCCAAACAGCACTGGAACGACATGGAGCCACACTGGAACAACTTAGAATAGTTAGGCAAGGTATCCCACACTGAGACAGAAGCTGAAACATCAAGCGAAACACAAATGGCTTGGCGCCTAGGCATAGGGAACCAAAAACTGCAACAGAAAACAAGGCAGGCAACATGGCTCCCAGGGGAGGGGATCCCAGTGACATTTCAGGACATACAGCCTAGCAACCAAAATTCAACCACAAAGACATCCAAATAACATGATTACCCAGAAATATAACTTGGGAACGCAACACGGGCAGCCAAATTTAGGCGCCCTTGGCACCCAGGCACAGGGATCCTGCGCCCAAGGCGCCACTGCACCAAGGCAGCAACACCGAAACACAGCAGATAGGCAACAGGCGCCCATGGCGCCCAGACAGCAGCAACAATGCATGGAATTGGCAACAACAATGGCGCCTAAGGCGCCTAGGGTCCTTCAAACTCAATTTTTTTCCAAGCTTACATATGTTCAATTATTCAACAATTATTTCTAACATCTCTAATTCACTCTCATACCTTCGAATACACACTTTATCAAGTATTTGGCATACAATACAAATCTTACACACATCTCATAACTCTTGCACATTTCAACAACGCATATAGGGCATCAACTCAACATACATTTCAATCACACATCAACAAGAACAATAAAATCACGAATTGATCAATGTAATCTCTAAAACCCACATACAACCCTTATAAACCCTATTATAAGGTAAGACCCACCCTTACCTTGATATTACCGAAGACGAGATACTTTCCACGAAGTCACCAACAGAACCACAGCCACAGCTCTTCTTTTCCTCTTCTCTTTGTGCGATCGCCCTTCTCCTTTCTCCTCTCTCACTCGCGACTCACTCTTCTCTCTTCTCTTCTCACGATTGTTTTCTTTCTTTCTCTCAAGAATGAGGCGCAAAACCCCCAACGCCTTAGGAGCCTAAGTCTCGGGCTTGGGCTTCTTGGGCCAAATTTGCTATCCCGAAATTATTAATACTGCTCCCTTCAATTATAAATAAATTAATATATCAATAATTATAATAATTATACTAATAATAATAACAATAATAATAATAACAATATTGCAACACTTAAATAATTTAATCAAATAATTAATTAAATTATTTTGGGTGTTACACAAATCATTTAAATTTATTGCTAACGGTTCAGCCCTGGCATTTGTCTTTTTAAATTTATTGCTAACGGTTCAGCCCTGGCATTTGTCCTTTTAAATTTCATGCTAACGGTTCAGCCCTGGCATTCGTCTTTTAAATTTCATGCTAACGGTTTAGCCCTGGCACTGTCTTTTAATTTATTTTATGCTAACGGTTCAGCCCTGGCATTTGTCCTTATAAACTCCATGCTAACGGTTCAGCCCTGGCATTCGTCTTTTAAATTTCATGCTAACGGTTCAGCCCTGGCATTTGTCTTTTAATATTTCTTGCTAACGGTTCAGCCCTGGCATTGTCTTTTACATTTTTATGCTAACGGTTCAGCCCTGGCACTGTCTTTTAATTCTTCATGCTAACGGTTCAGCTTGGCATTTGTCTTTTAAATCTCTTGCTAACGGTTAAGCCCTGGCACTTGTCTTTTACTTTCATGCTAACGGTTCAGCCCTGGCATTTGTCTTTTAAATTTCATTCTAACGGCTCAGCCCTGGCATTTGTCTTTTATTTTCGTGCTAACGGTTCGCCTTACTTGCATGCTATCACCAGCCTTTACTATGTGCCACTGAATCAACTCTGAAATTGTTTATAGTTAACCCTGACACCGCACCTTCAACACCACCGGCTAAAATTGAGTTTCACATCACAAAGGGGCAACTGTGAACACCCAATTTTAACCGGTGTCGCACTTTAGTTTCTATACTCGTGTGCTGCGAATTTGCAAGAACGTAATTGTGAGACTGAGAGCATTTGCTTTTAATTTTTTTGCTATCGGTCTCGCCCTGGCATTTGCTTTTAAATTTTCTGCTATCGGTTTCGTCCTGGCATTTAATTTTAATTTTCTGCTATCGGTCTCGCCCTGGCATTTGCTTTTAATTTTCTGCTATCGGTCTCGCCCTGGCATTTGTTTTTAAATTTCTTGCTATCGGTCTCGCCCTAGCATTGTCTTTAATGTTCCTGCTATCGTGCTCTGGCATTGCCTTTAATTTTGTGCTATCTGTCTCGCCCTGGCATTGTCTTTAATTTTCATGCTATCGGTCTCGCCCTGGCATTGTCTTTAATTTTCATGCTATCGGTCTCGCCCTGGGATTGTCTTTAATTTGCTGCTATCAGTCTCGCCCTGGCATTTGCTTTTAATTTGCATGCAATCGGTCTCCCCCTGGCATGTGTTTTGTGCTAAATTCATGCTATCCGTTCAGCTCTGGCACGGTTACCCTTTTAACTTTAACAGACAAAAGACAATTGTGCATGTCTCACCGATTAAAATTGAGGTTCATATCTATACTTATTCCTTACTTTGATAATACCAGAAAACATGGTTTTATGTATTATCTCGTAAGAAAGTAAGCTCAGAGGGGCATCTGTGACCACCCAATTTTAACCGGTGCATTTTTTTTATTATTTACTTTTCCTTTTACATAATAATAAAAAAATAAGCCCCTATGACAAAATATTCGGTTTTGTGCGCGTATTCGTCGCTGTTGCGCCCCAAAAAATCCGGTTAAGGATTCCTCAGTTTGACAACGTGAAAAATTTTGAAGCCGCCACCAATATTTATTTTTAAAGACTAAAACATTGGAGAAAGTCTTTTGAAAAGGCGAATGGTCTTTCGAAAACATTGAGATGTAGGTTCGGGGGTCGGTTAGGTACAGGGAAGGTATTAGCACCCCGCACCTCCTTTCTACCGAAAGGGAACCATTAACTTTGATGTGTGGCTTAGAAAAAGTTGACTTGAAATAATTTTTGTTCTACTTCCTTTCTTTTTATTTCGTTTGAGAAACAGTTTTATTGAGAAGAAAAATATTTTTGGTATCTTTGAAAAGCGGAACAAAACAAAGATTTTTAAAAGGGTGCTTGACGGGTTACGACCCGCTCCTACGTACCCTCTCTGGAAGAGGGATCAAAGCTACGTAGTTCTAGGCTTTTGGTTTCGAAAGTGTTTTTGAGTTTTTGGAAATAAGACTCGAGTGTTCACGAATGCCAAACAAGCAACGGCTTCGAGTGGCGTTCATTACTAACTTGAAAAAAAATAGTTGAAACCGGTAATCATTCAAGCAAAGGCTTCGAGTGATTACAAGTAACAACGTTTTATTATCTTTTTGAAATCGTTTTGAAAAAGGGTGAGCATCAGTGATAATTATCACTAATAGCTCGTGTTGTTTTTGAAGTTGGAATTTACTTATTTTTTAGTTAAGGTGTGGGAGCTTTCATGATAGCCAAACAAGCAAAGGCTTCGAGTGACTACCACTAATAACTCCTCATTAGCGATCAAACAAGCAAAGGCTTCGAGTGATGGATAATGATTTATTTAAGAAAATGCCCTAGGTTTTTTATTGGAAAACATTTGACTTGGGTTTGAAGACTAGTTTTGGAAAAGAATTTGATTTGGAAAAAAGTTTTGAAAGATAAGTAGAACATTTCCATCAACATATCAATTTCTAACCAAAATGCAATTCCCTTAATTACACTTCATACAAGCATTACAAATCAAAGAGATACATCTATACATAAAAGTGGCCCTTGGCCGAATGCTCCTCATGCAAAAATCAACATCAATTTCATGCTAAAGTTCACAAGTTAGCACACAAACACATCACAAGATGCAACCCTATTCCAATCATATGAGACTACAAGACAAACCTCAAGCAAGACATACATTTATTCAAAGCAAAATTGAATCATATAGAGTAATCCTTTCACTTAGATTAAAGTGCCATGGGCACAAGTGAAAATCAACTTACCCCATCATCAACATCTAGCAATGAGCAAAATAGAACACATAAACCAAGAAAATAAAGTTGAATCCTTTCTAGCCATCTTTACCACTTAAATTAAAGTGCACTAGGCACTAGTGGTGATTCACATAGCTAAATCATCAACTTAACAATTACTTGCAAACAAGAGTCCATCAAAACAAACTTGAGGCAATATTTTTAAACACAAATACAAGCAACATAAACAAGGAAACAACAAAAACCCTAAATGTCTCATGATTTGCGAAACCTCTACATAACCAAACAACAATTTTATTCTCAACCTAAAAATTAATTGTCCACAAAGATTCCATCAACAACTTGAGACAATCACAAGCCAAATAACCAAAGAACAACTAAAGATCCTAAATAAACTCATGATTTGCGAAACCATTACATAGACCAACAACAATTTTATTCATCAACAAATATAAAATCAACACAAAGACAAACATGAATCAATTTATTTTAAGGTGAGAGGCACCTTAAACACCCAAGGCTCCCAATGTCCTTGTCCATAATGTTTAAGGCTCCTCTCACCAACAACAACCAACAAATCACATTTTATAAATGTTTATGATGATATGCGAAATGGAGGAAAGGAAGAATATAAGTTTTGATGCAAAATGTTTTAAATATGATGCAAGGGTGCTAGAGATTTTACCTTCTCCAAGCTAGGAAGTAAGATTGAAGACAAAAAAAACTAGAGCAAATCAACAAATCTTCAAGGAAACCAAGGAGAACTTCACGCAAATCTTCAAACCACAAGCCTTGGATGATGCAAATATGGACTAGAGTAGGAGAGGAGGGAGATGTATGGAGTGGAAATGAATTTGAGATGAAAAAGAGGAAAGAAATCAAAAAAATATGGAGGAGGAGTGGTGAGGGGCTACGGCCAAGGGGAGAAGGGAGGAGAGGAATTGGTGTGCTAGGGTTTTTTGCATGAAGAGTGAGGCTAAGAACTTGTGTGGGCTGATCATATGAAGATATATATAGTGCTCACTTATCATTAAGGGCTTCTAGGTCAATTTATCTCCCTTGTGCTCTAAGATTGCATCTAAATTTTGAACCAAGGGTCAAGATCAAATGTCACATGGATTAGGGGCAATTAGAAAGCACAAAGTGGGGAGAGAGAGGGCTGAGGGGCGCAGCATAAGGAGGGTGGTGAAGGATAAGTTCAATTACAAAATTGTAGTTTTCCATGAAGCTTATTACACAAGTGCCATTTTAATTCAAATGAAAGGTGAGGATTGCATTTAACACTTGAATGGAAGGCCATGATTTAAACACAACTTGCAACCAATAAAATAAATCAAAATTGGGGGAAAAAGGGCTGGAATTCGCAGCACATATGAGAGAGAGTGAGTGGAATTGCAACTTGTACTATTGTACTACACTTGACCTTTCAAAATTCAAAGGGATATTCCTTATTCTTTTCAAGATGATTCTTCTAAATTCATACCATTTTGGGGCCATATCCCATGATTCAATGATTGGGCTCTGAATTTTATGATCTCACCAATCCCAAAATTGATTTGTTGACCCCACTCCAAAGGAAATGACCATTTTACCCTTTTGTTCAAAAACCGAATTTCATGCCAAAAATACTCCCATGATGCACAAAAAATACACAACTCCACTCACTTGGACTCACATAAATTCCTCAAGAGATGCATAATGGTTTTTACCGAGAAATTATTTATTTTAGTGAAATGACCAAAATGCCCTTTTGGTCCTAAAAACCCTAATTTTGCTCCAAACTTCATTTCCACTCTAACAATGATCCTGAGACCCTTTGGATGACTCTAAAACTCTAGAAATGCATGCATGATGAGAAAATAAGTCTTTTTGGCGAAATTACCAAAATACCCTTTGAACTAGGAAAAACCCTAGAAACCCTAGAAATGCCCTAAAGTGCTCTAAAATGCCATGTAATGCTTTTCTAACCCTAAATTGCATTATGAAACTTCTAAAATGCAAGCATGATGCCTTTCCTAACCTCTAGGATGAATGTCAAGACTTGATTTATTTATTTTTATTGAAAATTAGGGTTTTGCCCTAAGCCGGACAAAATTGGGGTATGACAGCTGCCCCTCTTTATTTGGATTTTGACAAGAAATATGAACTGCGCGGGACATATTTCGAGGCAAAATAGAAATAAAGAATTCAGAAATTATACCGATTTTGTCTGCTTAGGGAGACCCGAATTTTCCTCTTTTTCTTTTTCTATATTTTTTTTTGAATAGATGGGCTTGAGAACAAACGGGGGATAGTTAACACTTGGTGCATTAACCGAGAGAGAAAATGATGGACCACTCGGGATCTGAAGGAGCATTAAGGCTCTGAAGGACCACTTAGGGTCTGAAGGAGCACTAAGGCTCTGAAGGACCACTCAGGGTCTGAAGGAGCACTAAGGCTCTGAAGGACCACTCAGGGTCTGAAGGAGCACTAAGGCTCTGAAGGACCACTCAGGGTCTGGAAGGCTGCCTAGGCCTTAATTGAAGGACCATCGTGGTCTGAAGGAGCGCTACTAGCTATGGTACTAGTAAAACGGTCTGAGGGGGGCCTTTGCATTCGAGCGGCCATGATAGGTCATGATCAGATCCGGAACTGATATGTTGACCATGAAGGACGTCCGCTGTGTCTTAGGCTGACACAACTAGTCTGAAGGACCACTTGGGGTCTGAAGGACTTACCTGCAGCTCGAATACGAGGTGAAGTCTGCTTTTGAAGGGACACTTGGGTCCTGAAGGGATTCACGAATCCTGTTGGTTGATTGATTGAAATGACCAATGCTGCCGCACTGGATTGAGGTACCTGTAACACCCCATTTCTAATAACTTAGCTTTTAAATAAAATCAGAGTCTCTTTTTTTTTTTTTGAAAACAATTCAAGCGAGTGCTACATTTACTCCATAATATCAAGATACATAACACCGTAAGGAAGGTTCAGTTCGCATCACTAAAACCAATCACCACCAGCAGCGGAATAATAAAGAGTTCAAAAATTAAAACCAATACATCACCAACAAAGTCTAGCAGTTTTAAGAAAATAAAGCATAAACATAGGACACCCCCCCCTGGTGCTACGTATCAGAGCGTGACACTTCCTACCAGACGAAGGCATAAAGGAATCCTTCACTCGTTATTACCTGCACGTTGCCGACATAAGAAGCAACATAAAGGCAGTAGGGTGAGTCTCTTTTCATAATTAATAACATATGGGAATTAAGCAATGGATAGGAAGAAGGAAACCAGGCACACCAATTCACAACAATGGAACAACCACATCAACATTCTATTTCCAAACAGCACTACACAATATATGATTATGCATGTAATGCAACCCAAACTCCACGGGTACATGCATGTCGGATCCGTCACCAAATACAAATAGGCCGTAGCCTCTGCTCACCAAATAAAATTAGGCCGTAGCCTCTGCTCACCAATAATGCACATGCTTCATGAGGTGTTATGGAGAATGCATCACAACACACCACAAATCAATCAATTCACCATTTTAAATTCTAATCTCACCATAGTGCATTAATTAACTCACCAAATTAAAATTAGGCCGAAGCCTCTGCTCACCAATCTCACCTCATCATCACTCACCAATTCAGCTCACCACCCACACCAACACCAATTCAAATAGACCAACTTAGGACATTGACACGACATAGGGAAAGTGGATAAAAATTGTCATTTGGACACTTGAACACCTCAGCCCAGAAACACCAGTAAAATAATTTATTTTTACATAAAGTAGGAACATTTGGATAGACACTGAAATTAGCTTCAAAACGCATTTTGAACCGTCAAATTTGGATAACCGAGTCAAAAGTTACATTAAAAATAAAACCGGAAAAATACTTAGACATCCTGGAAACTGGCGCATGGGCGCTGGGCGCCCAGGGGCAACACAGCGCTTGGCGCATGGGCGCTTGGCGCCCAGGAACAACACGCGCACATAGGCGCTGGGCGCTTGGCGCCCAGGAACAACACGCGCACATAGGCGCTGGGCGCCCAGGAAGGCAACAAGCGCATAGGCGCGCCCAGGGAACACAGCAACATGGCGCCCAAGCACTAGGCGCCTAAGACCATCATGCTACAAATTTTATTTTTCTTCGAAATTAATTTTACACGAGCCAAATGCTCAGAACATGAAAACCCAATAATATTTTCATCAAAAATTGAACATCATTTTTGGCGCCCATGCACTAGGCACCTAGTGAAAACACACAACTCAACTCCTTTGTTGCCCAAAATCAGTTTTCATGAGCCATTTTACCTGAGTATAAAAACCTGAAAACAATTTTCGCAAAACTATCACCCGGACTTTGGGGCCCTTGGCGCCCATGACACAAGCAACATGTGCCAAAACTGGCAGCACAGGAACACAGAATGGCAACACAGGCAACAGACACAGCAACACAGATTGGCAACACAGGCAACAGGCACAGCACACAGTGACACAGAATAGCAACACAGGGCAACAGAATTTTTGGAAACAGGCGCAGCACACTGCTGGGCGCCTGGCGCCCATGACTAGGCGCAGAACCAAAAAAAAACAGCAACAATGCATATGGCGCCCAAGGCGCCTAGGAGCTTCAAAATTCAGAATTTTTCAATTTTAAACACCAAATTAAATTCACCAAACACCCAATCATATATGTATAATTCAATCATCATCATGATCCTCAATTTTCACCAAGTAAACATCAACAAATCATATTCTCAAACATGTGTCATGCGAATCACTTAGCAACAATTCAATTCACCAATTATACGAATTCAACATGAGCAATTCCTAATCAAGTATCACAACACTATAATTTAATCATCAAAACAACAATTCGTTCATGGAAAATTATTCTAGAACCCTAACCCTAAGCATCACTAATTCGCATATCTATTAAGAACAAAAAGAGGACCCCCTAACCTTATGGAAAATCGAATTGCTAGCCAAGCTCCAAGGGAAGAATGCAAGCCACCAATGAGCCTCCTCCTCTTCTCTATGTGCTTCGCCCTCTCTTCTTCTTCTCCTCTCTCCTTCGCAACTCTTCTCTTCTCACTCTCTCTTACGTTACTTTTCTTTCTTTTTCCCACTTGAGTCCAATGAAAACTAGCTTCTAAGACCCCTTGAGAGTCGAATTACTTGACTAGGCAATGGGCCACGGGCCTAATTGTGGATCACGGGCCCTTGCTCGCACCATTTAATTAGTGACAACACCTCCTAATAAAATACAATAAAATAATTAAACTTGAATTATTTAATAAAACTAAATAAATATTGTAAGCCTTAAATAACTTAATTAAATAATTAATTAAATTATTTTGGGGCGTTACAACTCTCCCCCACTTAAAATATTTCGTCCTCGAAATTACCTGAATCAAACAACTCCGGATATGCTTCCCGCATCTTGCTCTCCAGCTCCCAAGTCATACTCTCGCCAGCAGCTCCTAACCAAACCACTTTCACCAAAAGAATTTCTTTCCCTCTCAGAGTCTTCACTTCTCTGTCTTCAATCCGCACAGGCATAGTCTCCACGGTGAGATTATCCCGCACCTCTACTTCATCCATCTGAATCACATGGGACGGGTCCGGAACATACTTTCGAAGTTGTGACACGTGAAACACGTCATGCAAGTTCGAAAGATTAGGTGGCAGAGCCACCCTATAGGCAACACTTCCCACCCTCTCCGTAATCTGATACGGACCAATGAAACGGGGAGTTAACTTCTTAGATTTCAAGGCACGCCCAACACCAGTCACCGGAGTGACTCTCAGAAACACATGATCACCGGCCTGAAACTCTAAATCCTTCCTTCTCTTATCATGATAGCTCTTTTGTCGACTCTGCGACGCTTTCATCTTCTCACGGATTAATTTTACCTTCTCAGTTGTTTCTCGCACAATCTCAGGCCCCAACACTGCACTCTCCCCAGATTCATACCAACACAACGGAGTCCTACATCTCTGACCATACAACGCCTCAAACGGTGCCATACCAATACTAGAGTGAAAACTGTTATTGTAGGTGAATTCTATCAACGAAAGATGAGAATCCCATGAACCTCCCTGCTCAAGAACACATGCTCTCAACAAGTCCTCTAACGACTGAATAGTCCTCTCCGTCTGACCATCTGTCTGCGGATGATAAGCGGAGCTCAACCTCAACTTAGAACCCAAAGCTTCCTGCAAACTTTTCCAAAACTCAGATGTGAATCTTGGATCTCTATCAGACACAATACTAAGCGGAACGCCATGCAACTTCACAATAGTTTTGATATAGATTTCTGCCAACTTTGGAACTGGATAAGTCATATTAATTGGTAAGAAATGAGCAGACTTAGACAACCTGTCCACAACCACCCATATAGCATCGAACCCTCTCACTGTATTTGGCAAACCAATTACAAAATCCATGGAAATGCTATCCCATTTCCACTCCGGAATCTCCAATGGTTGCATCAACCCCGCAGGCTTCTGATGCTCAATCTTAGACTTCTGACAAGTCAGACAAGAATACACAAACTGTGCCACATCCTTCTTCATACCAGGCCACCAGAACAGTTTCTTCAAATCTTGGTACATTTTCGTAGCTCCTGGATGAATACTCAACTTGCTCCTATGGCTCTCCTCAAGAATCATTCTCTTCATCTCAGCATCGTCAGGAATGCAGATCCTATCTCTGAATCTCAATACACCTTGGGAATCTAACTTGAATTCTCCATCCACATCTTGATCATTCACAACTAACAGGTCTACCAACTTTACATCTAACTTTTGGGCTTCTCGGACACTAACCAAAAATTCATTGCCGACCTTCAACATCCCCAATCTGACACTCCGCGGTGTCACTTCACAAACCAGACTCATGTCCCGAAACTGCTCAATCAATTCTAACTCTTTCACCATCATAGCCGACATATGCAAACTCTTCCGACTTAAAGCATCAGCCACGACATTAGCTTTGCCGGGGTGATAGTTCAAGCCGAAATCATAATCCTTCAGCAATTCTAACCAACGTCTCTGTCTCATATTTAGCTCCTTCTGATCAAACAAGTATTTCAAACTCTTATGGTCGCTAAACACTTCAAATCTGGTACCATACAGATAGTGCCTCCAAATTTTCAGCACAAACACAATTGCAGCTAGCTCCAAATCATGAGTAGGGTAGTTCTTCTCATGGGTCCTCAACTGTCTGGACGCATAAGCTACTACCTTACCCTCTTGCATCAATACACCTCCCAAACCCATCTTGGAAGCATCACAATATACTACAAACGGTCGATCAGGAACAGGCAAAGTCAAAACGGGCGACGTAGTCAACCTCTTCTTCAACTCATTGAAGCTCTCCTCACAGCGAGCATCCCACACAAAAGCTTTTCCCTTACATGTCAATTGAGTCAACGGAAGTGCCAACCTCGAGAAACCTTCAATAAATCTCCTGTAATAACCAGCTAATCCCAAAAAGCTTCTAATCTCTGTAGCTGACTTCGGGCTCTCCCATTGGGACACAGCATCAACCTTGGCTGGGTCCACAGCTATACCATTACCAGAGATAATATGACCAAGGAAACCTACTTCATTCAGCCAGAACTCACACTTAGACAATTTTGCATACAATTTCTTTTCTTTCAATACTTCCAGCACTAACCTCAAATGTTCTGCGTGCTCCTCTTCTGTCTTAGAATACACCAGAATGTCGTCAATAAACACAACTACAAACCGATCCAAGTAACTATGAAAAGTACGATTCATGTACTCCATAAACACACCCGGCGCATTGGTAACACCAAACGGCATAACAGAATACTCATAGTGCCCATATCTCGTTCGGAAAGCGGTTTTCTGAATGTCTTCATCCTTTACCTTGATCTGGTGATAACCCGACCTCAAATCGATTTTACTGAACACCTTAGCACCTACCAACTGGTCCATCAGATCATCAATTCTGGGAAGCGGATACCGGTTCTTTATTGTCACTTTGTTCAATTGCCTATAATCGACACAAAGTCTCATACTCCCGTCCTTCTTTTTCACTAACAATACCGGAGCACCCCACGGTGACACACTTGGTCTTACAAATTTCTTCTCAAGCAGATCTTCTAATTGCTTTTTCAATTCAGACAACTCTGAGGCTGACATCCGGTACGGGGCCATAGACACAGGCCTAGTACCAGGTATAAGATCAATAGCAAACTCAACCTCCCTCTCTAGCGGAACACTTGGAATTTCATCCGGGAACACTTCGGGAAATTCACACACTACCTGAACCCCTTCAATGATCGCCTGATTCTCAGCAGACAAAGACGCCATCAAAGCAAACAGATGAACTCCTTCCTTCATTACCTTACGCAAATGACCAGCAGGCAACAAAACAGATTCTTCTTCCTCAGGAGGAAGGAAACTCACAGATCTTCGGGAACAATTAATATGTACATGGTTATATACTAACCAGTCCATACCAAGAATGACATCCAACCCTCCCAACGGCAAACAAACAAAATTCACAATAAAGTCCCTGCCGAAGATCGACACGGGACACTGAGAACACCTGAGACATAATCACCGACCCCTTCGCAGGAGTATCGACTACCATCTCTCCATTCATAACAGGCAAAACAAGATTCAACTTCTTACAACATTCAGCAGCAGCCCAACAACAGCGGCAGCAGCATCGATCCTCCCAGCCATCTCAACTCACTTGCTACAACAACAACAGTTAGATATAACTGACAACACACCGTTGTCAGTTGACACTATGACTTGACAACTTGGCCGGACAGACCGAACTGCTCTGATACCACTAATGTAACACCCCATTTCTAATAACTTAGCTTTTAAATAAAATCAGAGTCTCTTTTTTTTTTTTTTGAAAACAATTCAAGCGAGTGCTACATTTACTCCATAATATCAAGATACATAACACCGTAAGGAAGGTTCAGTTCGCATCACTAAAACGAATCACCACCAGCAGCGGAATAATAAAGAGTTCAAAAATTAAAACCAATACATCACCAACAAAGTCTAGCAGTTTTAAGAAAATAAAGCATAAACATAGGACACCCCCCCCTGGTGCTACATATCAGAGCGTGACACTTCCTACCAGACGAAGGCATAAAGGAATCCTTCACTCGTTATTACCTGCACGTTGCCGACATAAGAAGCAACATAAAGGCAGTAGGGTGAGTCTCTTTTCATAATTAATAACATATGGGAATTAAGCAATGCATAGGAAGAAGGAAACCAGGCACACCAATTCACAACAATGGAACAACCACATCAATATTCTATTTCCAAACAGCACTACACAATATATGATTATGCATGTAATGCAACCCAAACTCCACGGGTACATGCATGTCGGATCCGTCACCAAATACAAATAGGCCGTAGCCTCTGCTCACCAAATAAAATTAGGCCGTAGCCTCTGCTCACCAATAATGCACATGCTTCATGAGGTGTTATGGAGAATGCATCACAACACACCACAAATCAATCAATTCACCATTTTAAATTCTAATCTCACCATAGTGCATTAATTAGCTCACCAAATTAAAATTAGGCCGAAGCCTCTGCTCACCAATCTCACCTCATCATCACTCACCAATTCAGCTCACCACCCACACCAACACCAATTCAAATAGACCAACTTAGGACATTGACACGACATAGGGAAAGTGGATAAAAATTGTCATTTGGACACTTGAACACCTCAGCCCAGAAACACCAGTAAAATAATTTATTTTTACATAAAATTGGAACATTTGGATAGACACTGAAATTAGCTTCAAAACGCATTTTGAACCGTCAAATTTGGATAACCGAGTCAAAAGTTACATTAAAAATAAAACCGGAAAAATACTTAGACATCCTGGAAACTGGCGCATGGGCGCTGGGCGCCCAGGGGCAACACAGCGCTTGGCGCCCAGGAACAACACGCGCACATAGGCGCTGGGCGCTTGGTGCCCAGGAACAACACGCGCACATAGGCGCTGGGTGCCCAGGAAGGCAACAAGCGCATAGGCGCGCCCAGGGAACACAGCAACATGGCGCCCAAGCACTAGGCGCCTAAGACCATCATGCTACAAATTTTATTTTTCTTCGAAATTAATTTTACACGAGCCAAATGCTCAGAACATGAAAACCCAATAATATTTTCATCAAAAATTGAACATCATTTTTGGCGCCCATGCACTAGGCACCTAGTGAAAACACACAACTCAACTCCTTTGTTGCCCAAAATCAGTTTTCATGAGCCATTTTACCTGAGTATAAAAACCTGAAAACAATTTTCGCAAAACTATCACCCGGACTTTGGGGCCCTTGGCGCCCATGACACAAGCAACATGTGCCAAAACTGGCAGCACAGGAACACAGAATGGCAACACAGGCAACAGACACAGCAACACAGATTGGCAACACAGGCAACAGGCACAGCACACAGTGACACAGAATAGCAACACAGGGCAACAGAATTTTTGGAAACAGGCGCAGCACACTGCTGGGCGCCTGGCGCCCATGACTAGGCGCAGAACCAAAAAAAAACAGCAACAATGCATATGGCGCCCAAGGCGCCTAGGAGCTTCAAAATTCAGAATTTTTCAATTTTAAACACCAAATTAAATTCACCAAACACCCAATCATATATGTATAATTCAATCATCATCATGATCCTCAATTTTCACCAAGTAAACATCAACAAATCATATTCTCAAACATGTGTCATGCGAATCACTTAGCAACAATTCAATTCACCAATTATACGAATTCAACATGAGCAATTCCTAATCAAGTATCACAACACTATAATTTAATCATCAAAACAACAATTCGTTCATGGAAAATTATTTTAGAACCCTAACCCTAAGCATCACTAATTCGCATATCTATTAAGAACAAAAAGAGGACCCCCTAACCTTATGGAAAATCGAATTGCTAGCCAAGCTCCAAGGGAAGAATGCAAGCCACCAATGAGCCTCCTCCTCTTCTCTATGTGCTTCGCCCTCTCTTCTTCTTCTCCTCTCTCCTTCGCAACTCTTCTCTTCTCACTCTCTCTTACGTTACTTTTCTTTCTTTTTCCCACTTGAGTCCAATGAAAACTAGCTTCTAAGACCCCTTGAGAGTCGAATTACTTGACTAGGCAATGGGCCACGGGCCTAATTGTGGATCACGGGCCCTTGCTCGCACCATTTAATTAGTGACAACACCTCCTAATAAAATACAATAAAATAATTAAACTTGAATTATTTAATTAAACTAAATAAATATTGTAAGCCTTAAATAACTTAATTAAATAATTAATTAAATTATTTTGGGGCGTTACAGTACCTGCATACGTCAGTTGATGCAAGGAATAGTGCATGGAGTATGAGTGCATGTTATGCAAAGGCGTGTTATGCAGATGCGTGCAATGCTATGATTTTGGTGTAATGATGAATGTGATGAAATGCTATTCCTGATTCTTCATCTCTTTGATTTTTCTCTGGTCAGCTTTCTTTTTTCTGACTGTTTGTTTTTCTTTGTTTTTTCATTTTTTGATCAGCTTTCTTTTTTCTGATCGTCTGTTTTTTTGTTTGCTCTTTTGCTCTTTTGGCTTATTTTCTTTTGCTGGTCCGTCCAACCTGTGAGACTGAGGGATTGATTAGAATTGCGGTGGCATATGAGCTGGGCACCAATTGCTTTGCAATTTGCCATCTGAAATGGTCTATGAGTGCAATTATTCTTTTGAGAGCTTAATTTTCTCAGCTACTTCCTTCTCTTGACTTTTAAGAATTTCGCAATGATTGTGATGTTCTATGATTTATGCACATGTTTTACAGGTCAATGTTATCACCATCATAAAACACTTATTTGAGCAGAAAAAGCAGAGAAATAGAAGAACAAACAGATATGAGAAAGACTGAATTTTATTGATATAGAAACCGGTCGCACAAGAAGTTACGCCGATTATTCAATACATTTGAAGATTTAAACTACAAAAAGAGACGAAAAAGAGAGAGGCTGATTTCTGACTGTCCGTCTCTATGGAACAGTGCCAACATTTATGTCTTCGACTTTGATCATCCTTTCATCCGAGTCTTCAGGGGGAGTTGTATGCCCTTTTTTACTTTCCATGCCCAAGCTTTCTTGCCCTAATTTTTGCCTGGATCGCCCTTTGCGGGTTTTCAATCCACCGGGTCGCTCTGATTTTGCCTAGGTCGCCCTTTGCGGGTTTTCAACCTAGCGAGCTAATTCTTACTTGGCTTGTCTTTCTCTTTTTTCATCTATTTCTTTTAGGCATAATACTTCTTCACTTGATCGGAATTAACTGGGTTTTTTAAATCTTCTCCATCCATATTCGTGAGTATCAGCGCTCCTCCAGAAAAGGCTTTCTTGACTACATAGGGGCCATCATAAGTGGGTGTCCACTTCCCTCGAGGATCAGTCTGGATGGGCAAGATCTTCTTAAGCACTAGGTCTCCCTCATTGAACTCACGGCATCGGACTTTCTTGTCAAAAGCTGTTCTCATCCTTTGCTGGTATAGCTGCCCATGACACAAGGCTGTGATTCTCTTTTCCTCAATGAGATTTAGCTGATCCAGACGTGCCCGTACCCACTCTGCTTCTTCCAGCTTAGCTTCCATGATTACTCGCAGAGAAGGTATCTCAACCTCGATAGGAAGGACTGCTTCTGTCCCATATACCAGAGAGAAAGGAGTTGCCCCAGTTGAGGTACGCACTGAAGTACGGTAGCCATGCAGAGCAAAGGGAAGCATTTCATGCCAATCCTTGTATGTGACCACCATTTTCTGAACTATCTTCTTGATGTTCTTGTTAGCTGCTTCGACATTCATCTTGGGTCGATAGGGAGAGGAATTATGATGCTGGATCTTGAACTCTGCACACAGATCCTTCATCATTTTGCTATTCAGGTTACTGCCATTATCAGTGATGATCTTGTCAGGAAGACCATAACGGCAGATCAGATCTTTCTTCACAAATTTAGCAACCACTGAACTGGTCACACTAGAGTATGAAGCAGCTTCAACCCATTTCGTGAAATAGTCAATGGCAACCAAGATAAAGCGATGCCCGTTTGATGCTTTGGGTTCAATGGGACCAATAACATCCATTCCCCACATTGAAAACGGCCAGGATGCAGTCAAAATAATTAATCTGGCAGGCGGCACATGGATATGATCAGCATAAATTTGACATTTGTGGCACTTTCGGACAAAACTGTAGCAGTCACCTTCCATCTGCAGCCAGTAATAGCCTGCCCTTAAAATCTGTCTAGCCATAGTATGCGCACTAGAATGAGTTCCGAATGAGCCCTCATGTACCTCTCTCATGATTCTTTTAGCTTCTTCTTTGGCAACACACCTTAAGAGGACTGAGTCATAATTCCTTTTGTAGAGAACCTCACCACTGAGGAAGAAATTACTTGACAATCGCCGAAGAGTTCTCTTGTCATTCTCAGATGCCCTAGGAGGGTATTCTCTGCTGATAATGTACTGCTTGATGTCATGATACAAAGGCTTGTCATCAGGCTCTTTGTAACACCCTAAATATTTAATTAAATTATTTAATTAAGTGTTTAGGAATTTAAATTAATTAAGTGGATATATTTTAATTATTAGAAATTATATTAAAAGGTGTAGGGGGTATTAAGAAGATGGAGGTGCCAAATTAGATGGATTTGGGCTTAAGTGAGAAGCCCAAGCCCATGAATTAAGTCATATGCGAAGTAGCAAGGCACAAGGGGTTAGGGTTTCCTAGCTATCATTTGCGAAAGTGGAGAAAGAGAGAAAAGAAGAGAGGAGCGTGAGGAAGAGAGGGAGAGCAAGGGGGCGGCCAAGAGAGGAAGGAGAAGAGGATTCGAAGATCAAGAGGAACGGATCTCCGTTGTTGCTGTGGATCTGTAGGTGACTGCATCCTAGGCATCGAGTTCTTCTTGAAAAAGGTTAGGGGATCTCTATCATTCTATTTAATAAACTATATGATGGGTCCTAGATCTAAGGTTTCTCCTAGATTCCAGGATGTTCTTGATGTTCTTTGCGTTCTTGATGTTCTTGATGTTACGTTCATATATGTTTGTTATGAGAATGATGCGATTTTAATTCCTTGCTTGGTTGTGATCTATGATTTCGCCTTATTGATGGTATTATGCGTATGTGATGAGAATTATAATGTTGATCTATGCGTTTGATTTGTTGGAAGCGAAGTCGCATAAGGGTTGTAGGTGTGTGGGCGCCTAGGGCGCTATGATGGTGTTAGTGGTGTTGTTGTGTTTAATTGAATTTGATAAATTGAGTTTGGGGTGATTTTGAATGAGATAAATGCGTTTTTAGTTGCTGGAAAAATTGGGGTTTTTACGCTTTAAAATTGTGAAGAAAACAAATTTTAGTGTTAAAAAGAGTTGGACAAAATTCTGGGTTGGTTGCTGGTTTCTGGGCGCTAGGCGCCTGTGCTGGGCGCTGGGCGCCTGTGCTGTGTGTTGTTGCGCGTGGGGGCGCGCCTGGGCGCTAGGCGCCCGTGTCTGTGCGTGTTGTGCGTTGTGCGCGCCTGGGCGCTAGGCGCCCGTGTTGTGTTGCGTGTGCGTTGTGCGCGCCTGGGCGCTGAGCGCCTGTGGCGCTGTGTTGTTCGTGTGTTGTGCGCGCCTGGGCGCTGAGCGCCTGTGGCGCTGTGTTGTGTTGCGTTGTTGTTGCCTGGGCGCTGGGCGCCTGTGCACTTGTTGCCTGGTTGCCTGGGCGCCTAAGGCGCCTGTTCCCAGGATGTTGCCTAATTTTTCCCAAAATTGTTTTTATCATAACTTTTGACTCAGACGTCCGTTTTGAACGATTCGAAAAATGTCGTGAAGCTTTTTACGTTGTCCACCTATGGGTCCAATTTTTGAAATGAAAAATTGTTATTTTCTGGCTGTTTGTGGACGCCCAAGTGGCTGTCCCTGGTGATCGTCCCAGTGACATTGAAAAATGATGTGAAGCTCTTTAAAGATCCTTTTGGTGTATAAACAACAGTTTTAACACGGTAGTGTCAAAAATGACTGTTTTGCCCCTAGTGGCCAAAGTTAATGATAATGATGTGTAAATGACGAGGATGCCCTTGGTGGCTAGTCAAATGACTGTTTTGCCCCTAGTGGCCAAAGTTAATGATAATGATGTGTAAATGACGAGGATGCCCTTGGTGGTTAGTCAAATGACGTTTTTGCCCTCAGTGGCTAATGTTTGAGTTGAATGATGTTTATGTGTAAGTGACATTTGGGGCCTGAGTGGCTAAGTGATGTTAAAGCCTAAAAGGCTAAGTGACGTTATTTGTGTGTGAGTTATGAAATGACAGGTGCTGTGCCTTTAATCGGCAAACCGGTAAGTGACGGGTCACATAGTTGACTATGAATTGAGTATTTGTGTATTTGTGTATTGTGAGTGGTGCATGTCTTAGTGTCTCATGCCCATATGCATAAACCCAGTGATGTTTTGAGGCCTGAGTGGCTAAGTGATGATAAGGCCTGAGTGGCTAAGCGACGTTTTGTGAAAAGGTACCTTCATGCATATACCCGCGAGTGGGTTGCATTTTCATAAGCTTACACGACATGAGTTGAGTATTGTAAATGATGTGAATGACGACTGTGATGTGGATGTTTAGTGTATTTGGATGATGATTATTCTAGTGTGTAGCCTATGATTTAGTCCTTATCATATTTTCTATTATATAGACTGAAATGATGCTCACCCTTTCCTGTTTGAATGTTGCCCCCGTGTTGGTAACGTGCAGGTGATCCCCAGTGAAGGTCTTAGCTTCACTTTTGAGTCGAGTCGTCATGCTCTGATATGTAACACTAGGGAGGGGAATGAATGTTTTTTAAGTCATTTATGACATGTTGTGGTTATCGGATTCTAGTATTGCAAGCCTGGCATAGTGTAATGCCCTTTATGACTAAACTATTGAATTTTCGATGTGAAGTTGTAATTTAATCGATAAGTGACGTTTTGAAGTTATTATAAGACTGTTTTCGAAAAGCGAGTTATTTGAAGCGTGACGTTTAACGAAGTAAGTGTGACATCCCTTGTGGTGTAATTCAATTTTTTGAAAACTCTGATATTTTTATTAAACAAATTACCGGGTAGAAAAGGGGTGTTACATTAGTGGTATCAGAGCAGTTCGGTCTGTCCGGCCAAGTTGTCCAGTGTGGAGTCTAGCTATCTCTCGAGTCTTGGTACTCGTTCTAACCATAATTTGTGTTGCAGCGATTAGCTAAATTGGTCAGACGGCATGACTGCTATGTGTGTGTTTACTCTGAGTACTTTGTGTATGACTGTAATGTGTTGCTTGGTGTGTTTTCTGTGTCTCTCGTCGATTTTCGACGGAGACTTTGTGGTGAATTTTGTTTGTTTGCCGTTGGGTGTTTTTAGTATTGTTGAGGTTTGATGAGTAGGTGTAAAATTGATGAGGAATTGAGTACATTGTGATGTTGATGTTGTCACGTGTAATTTCGCGTCTTGATGTTTGATGATGATTGAGGTTGAATTAAGATGAGGAGTATGATGTGTTATAAATTTTAATGATTACTTTGTATGTTTTGACGTGTGAGTACAATGAGTTGAGACATTTTAAAAAGAAAATTAAATGTTTTGAAAGTATGTATTCTATACATCCCCACGGGTGTATAGGCGCCAAATTTTAATTGTGTGTATGTATTGCTGTTTTGTTTTAAAAATAAATAGTGTACTGTTTTTACACTGTTTCGAGTTGCCGTTTTGTTTGGAAACAATGGTGTGTTGTTTTTACATTGTTTAAAGTGCTGGTTGTTTGTAAAAATAATAGTAAGCTGTTTTTATGTTGAAAAGGTGTTGCCGCTTCATCGTTTAAATTAGATATATGAGATACTGTATTTACAAGTAAGTGGGTTGCTGTTATTCACTCGGTTTTGCATGCTGTTTCTATGCGCAGTTTTGTTTTAAGCGCTGTTTTTGTAGGTGCTGTTTTTCCTCAGCTTAAAATGCGATGTTTTCCCCATTTGAAATGTGGTATTTTCTAAAAGAAAAGAGTGTATTTTTCTAAAATATAAGGTGATGATTGAATTGAATCGGATTGAATTGAATTGATAATGGTTCGTAGAGTTGATAATTGGATTTGATGTTTTCAAAGAAGTCAAAGTTACAATTGTATTTAAAATAAATGGTGTGCGGTTTGACAGTGGTTCAGGTCGCTGTTCTATTTTTTTTTTAAGATGAATAGTGTGCTGTCGTATATTGTTCGGAGTTGCTGTCTTGCTGTTTTTCAAAATAACATACTGCGGTTTGCTTAAAAATAAGTTGCTGTGTTGCGGTTTATATCTATGAAATGAGTTGCTGTTTTTATGAAATAATCGTATTGCTGTATTACGAAAATGAAGCGCTAATTTTTATGTTGTAAACGTGTTGTTTCCACTGCCGTTGCGCGCTAAAAGGAAGTATTATTTTCACTCCGTGTTTTGCTGTTGTTGCGCGCTAAAAGACCACTGTTTACGCCTTACTGTTGTTGTTGTCCTTCTTGGTCTTGCTGTTGCCGTTTTACTCAAATAATGTGGTTGTTTTGCCACTGCTCTTATAAATTTAATGTACTGTGTACTCATTTTCAAGCACACTGTTTACCCAAAATTTTACGAGGATGTTTACAAAAATTGACGTGCTTTTCCCAAAGTTAAAGAGTTGGTTATATTGTTTACAGTTGCTGTTTCGTTTTGAAAAATAATAGTGCGCTGTTCTTATATTGTTTAAAGATGCTGTTTTACTTTGAGATTAATAGTGTGCCATTTCTTTTATGTCGTTAATGTTGCCGTATTTGCTGCTGTTTTCGCACATTAAAGTGTACTGTTCTCTACAATCTAGATTGTTGTTTTCTTCGACTTAAATGTGATGTTCACTCAAATATAACGTGTTGTTCTCTCAACAATTTAAAGTGCCGAGTTCTTAAAAATTAAAATGATGTTTTCTTGAATCAAGTGGGCCGTTTCGTAAATTTTGAAAAGGGCTGTCTTCCTATTTTCTTTAGTACTGCTACTGTATTGTGAGAGGTTGCTGTCTCGATTTTTTTTATTATGTGTTACTTTATTTTATGTGCTGCTTAGTCCCTATGTACGTTGACTCAGTCCTTTATTGACAAGGGAGTCGCGTAATTAATTGTGATTGATGTGATTGATGTGGTGTGTGCTTCACTTTGGTGAAGTTATGAAGTGTTGTCGATGAGTCGGTCCTATGAAGGACCTAGGGGGGGAAATGGGAGTTGAGGAACTCTCAGCGAAAAGATGTCGTGGTTGGTGTTGTCACTTTCGTTGAAGTACTTTAATGGGTGTCGCGCCAATTTCAAGTGAATGGGTGTTGTAGTCGTAGCTAAGTTCGATCATAGTGTGAGAGGACCAAAGAAACAAGAAGAGATGAAGGTTAGGTGCGTAGGGTGACATAAGAGCCGAGATGTGGGTACCTGACTATAAGTGGGTCGAAATGAATGGGAGTCGACGTGTGGTGTTGTCGAAGTATATGGAAATCGAAGTATAAGTGGGACGAAGTGCAGTGTTGCAGTGTTATGTAGAAGCTAGGGTGGTTGAAGCATAAAGTGCCTAAGTGCAGCGTATGGGTGGCAAGAAGAGTGATGGAGAACTGAAGTAGATGTAACCGAGGAAGTTGTAGAGGTGAGTGATGATGAGGTGTGGGTGCCTAAGTGAAGTGTCACGGTGTTTGAGTAGTTGAGTGTGACTTTGATGACCTTCAGATTAGAACGTCTAATTAAGAGTAACAATGTGGAGAAGGGTGATGGACGGGGATGGTTGGAAGTGACAAGAAGATTTGGGTTTCGTTTCGTGAGTTGGAGTAAATTTTCGAGGACGAAAATATTCTAAGTGGGGGAGAGTTGTAACACCCTAAATATTTAATTAAATTATTTAATTAAGTGTTTAGGAATTTAAATTAATTAAGTGGATATATTTTAATTATTAGAAATTATATTAAAAGGTGTAGGGGGTATTAAGAAGATGGAGGTGCCAAATTAGATGGATTTGGGCTTAAGTGAGAAGCCCAAGCCCATGAATTAAGTCATATGCGAAGTAGCAAGGCACAAGGGGTTAGGGTTTCCTAGCTATCATTTGCGAAAGTGGAGAAAGAGAGAAAAGAAGAGAGGAGCGTGAGGAAGAGAGGGAGAGCAAGGGGGCGGCCAAGAGAGGAAGGAGAAGAGGATTCGAAGATCAAGAGGAAGGGATCTCCGTTGTTGCTGTGGATCTGTAGGTGACTGCATCCTAGGCATCAAGTTCTTCTTGAAAAAGGTTAGGGGAGCTCTATCATTCTATTTAATAAACTATATGATGGGTCCTAGATCTAAGGTTTCTCCTAGATTCCAGGATGTTCTTGATGTTCTTTGCGTTCTTGATGTTCTTGATGTTACGTTCATATATGTTTGTTATGAGAATGATGCGATTTTAATTCCTTGCTTGGTTGTGATCTATGATTTCGCCTTATTGATGGTATTATGCGTATGTGATGAGAATTATAATGTTGATCTATGCGTTTGATTTGTTGGAAGCGAAGTCGCATAAGGGTTGTAGGTGTGTGGGCGCCTAGGGCGCTATGATGGTGTTAGTGGTGTTGTTGTGTTTAATTGAATTTGATAAATTGAGTTTGGGGTGATTTTGAATGAGATAAATGCGTTTTTAGTTGCTGGAAAAATTGGGGTTTTTACGCTTTAAAATTGTGAAGAAAACAAATTTTAGTGTTAAAAAGAGTTGGACAAAATTCTGGGTTGGTTGCTGGTTTCTGGGCGCTAGGCGCCTGTGTTGGGCGCTGGGCGCCTGTGCTGTGTGTTGTTGCGCGTGGGGGCGCGCCTGGGCGCTAGGCGCCCGTGTCTGTGCGTGTTGCGCGTTGTGCGCGCCTGGGCGCTAGGCGCCCGTGTTGTGTTGCGTGTGCGTTGTGCGCGCCTGGGCGCTGAGCGCCTGTGGCGCTGTGTTGTGCGTGTGTTGTGCGCGCCTGGGCGCTGAGCGCCTGTGGCGCTGTGTTGTGTTGCGTTGTTGTTGCCTGGGCGCTGGGCGCCTGTGCACTTGTTGCCTGGTTGCCTGGGCGCCTAAGGCGCCTGTTCCCAGGATGTTGCCTAATTTTTCCCAAAATTGTTTTTATCATAACTTTTGACTCAGACGTCCGTTTTGAACGATTCGAAAAATGTCGTGAAGCTTTTTACGTTGTCCACCTATGGGTCCAATTTTTGAAATGAAAAATTGTTATTTTCTGGCTGTTTGTGGACGCCCAAGTGGCTGTCCCTGGTGATCGTCCCAGTGACATTGAAAAATGATGTGAAGCTCTTTAAAGATCCTTTTGGTGTATAAACAACAGTTTTAACACGGTAGTGTCAAAAATGACTGTTTTGCCCCTAGTGGCCAAAGTTAATGATAATGATGTGTAAATGACGAGGATGCCCTTGGTGGCTAGTCAAATGACTGTTTTGCCCCTAGTGGCCAAAGTTAATGATAATGATGTGTAAATGACGAGGATGCCCTTGGTGGTTAGTCAAATGACGTTTTTGCCCTCAGTGGCTAATGTTTGAGTTGAATGATGTTTATGTGTAAGTGACATTTGGGGCCTGAGTGGCTAAGTGATGTTAAAGCCTAAAAGGCTAAGTGACGTTATTTGTGTGTGAGTTATGAAATGACAGGTGCTGTGCCTTTAATCGGCAAACCGGTAAGTGACGGGTCACATAGTTGACTATGAATTGAGTATTTGTGTATTTGTGTATTGTGAGTGGTGCATGTCTTAGTGTCTCATGCCCATATGCATAAACCCAGTGATGTTTTGAGGCCTGAGTGGCTAAGTGATGATAAGGCCTGAGTGGCTAAGCGACGTTTTGTGAAAAGGTACCTTCATGCATATACCCGCGAGTGGGTTGCATTTTCATAAGCTTACACGACATGAGTTGAGTATTGTAAATGATGTGAATGACGACTGTGATGTGGATGTTTAGTGTATTTGGATGATGATTATTCTAGTGTGTAGCCTATGATTTAGTCCTTATCATATTTTCTATTATATAGACTGAAATGATGCTCACCCTTTCCTGTTTGAATGTTGCCCCCGTGTTGGTAACGTGCAGGTGATCCCCAGTGAAGGTCTTAGCTTCACTTTTGAGTCGAGTCGTCATGCTCTGATATGTAACACTAGGGAGGGGAATGAATGTTTTTTAAGTCATTTATGACATGTTGTGGTTATCGGATTCTAGTATTGCAAGCCTGGCATAGTGTAATGCCCTTTATGACTAAACTATTGAATTTTCGATGTGAAGTTGTAATTTAATCGATAAGTGACGTTTTGAAGTTATTATAAGACTGTTTTCGAAAAGCGAGTTATTTGAAGCGTGACGTTTAACGAAGTAAGTGTGACATCCCTTGTGGTGTAATTCAATTTTTTGAAAACTCTGATATTTTTATTAAACAAATTACCGGGTAGAAAAGGGGTGTTACACTCTTCATCTATGGCTGTACAGTAATGATGCGCTGGGAGATCCCGATGTTGGATTCTGATATGAGCTAGGTTTTTGTCGCAGCTGACATTGAACATTGATGACAGAGTTGCCAAAGCATCGGCCAGTTGATTTTCATCTCTAGGGATGTGCTGGAAAGTAATTGCGTCGAAAGACTCCATCAATTCTCGCACATAATCACAATATGGAATCAACTTGGGATCTCTGGTCTCCCAATCGCCTCTTACTTGATGAATAACCAGGGCTGAATCCCCATACACATCGAGCCTTTTAACTTTCCACTCTAAGGTTGCTTGGATCCCTAAGATGCATGCTTCATATTCTGCGATGTTGTTAGTAACATAGAAGCTTAATCTGGCAGTGACTAGAACAAAACGGTTATTTGGGGATATTAACACAGCCCCAGCTCCGTGCCCCCACACATTGGATGCGCCGTCAAATATCATCCTCCACCTTTCATCTTCTGGAGACTTCCCTTCATCAAATAGTGTCATGATGTCTTCATCGGGAAAATCATACTGCATTGACTGGTAATCTTGTATTGGCTGGCATGCTAAGTATTCAGCCAATGCACTGCCCTTGATCGCTTTCTGCGTGACATACAAGATATCGTATTCTGACAACAACATCTGCCAACGAGCAATCCGTCCTGTGAGCGCTGGCTTTTCGAAAATGTATTTGATTGGATCCATTTTAGACACCAACCAAGTTGTATGGCTCAACATGTACTGCCTTAAACGACGAGCAGCCCATGTCAAAGCACAACAAGTCTTTTCCAGCATTGAATACCTCGTCTCACAGTCGGTGAATTTCTTACTCAAGTAGTATATGGCATGCTCTTTCTTTCCAGATTCATCGTGCTGCCCCAGCACACACCCCATTGAATTGTCTAGCACAGCTAGATACAAGATAAGTGGTCTCCCAGACACTGGCGGCATCAAGATTGGTGGATTCCGAAGGTACTCTTTAATTCTTTCAAAAGCTCTCTGACAATCATCATTCCACTCCGGTTTTTGGTTCTTGCATAACAGCTTAAAGAGAGGCTCACAAGTGGCAGTTGTTGCACCCCGAAAAATCCCCGGCTTTGGGTTTCTCAATGTACAACGTGGAATAATTTTGGAGCCGCCACCAATATTTTAATTTTAAGACCAAAACATTGAAAAAAGGTCTTTTGGACAAGGCGGATGGTCTTTTGAAACTAGAGATATAGGTTCGGGGGTCGATTACGTGCGAGGAAGGTGTTAGCACCGCGCACGTCCTTTCTACCGAAAGGGAACCTCTAATTAAATGTGTGGTTTTAACGTTTGATTTGAAAAATACCTAGATTTGCCTATTTATTTCTTATTTGGAGATGAATGGGAAATCTTTAATGAAAATTTTATTTTAGGTGAGAAGGGGGGGAAAAGGGGTTTTTAGAAAAAAGTGCTTGACGGGACATGGCCCGCTCCTACGTATCTCCCGGTGCGATGGAGAATTCAAAGCTACGTAGTTCTTGGTTCTTTTTTTGAAAAGTTTTTGTTTTTTATCTTTTTTAGTGAGTTTTTTGAAATAGGACGAGCATTAGCAAATGATTAAACTAGCAGAGGCTATGATGAATCACTGCTAAATGCTCAGAAAGAGTTGTACCGCTAGTCAAACGAACAAAGGTTCTGATGGACTATTGATAACAACTTGTTTTTATTATGTTTTTGAAAATGATTTTCGAAAGAGATTGATTTGTACGATGATCAAACTAACAAAAGTTATGATGGATCGTCGTTTATTATTTTTAGGAGAAAAGGACATTGTCACTAATAGCTAAACGAACAGAGGCTCTGATGAGCTACTAGCAACAATGGGTTTGAAAAATGATTTTTGTTTGTTTTATGAAAATGATTGGTTTAGGGGGATGAAAAGAATTTTTATTTGTTGCGCTTGACGAGAACGTGGCTCGCTCCTACGTATCCCAAACGGGAATCAAAGCGACGTAGTTCTAATAATGTTTTTGAAAGGGTTTAAAAGGGGCAAGCTGAATCACCCGAGACTATCTTCACCACTTAGAACATGATGCACTAGGCATAAGTGGGAATCATATGGTTCGTCATCAGCAATGGACGATAACATACAAGAACGAGTAGATGAATGCTATAGTTAAGTTAAATCACATGGATCACAATAACTAAACATTAACAAACGAAAAGACTGAAATACCTCTGATGAAGACAGATATTACAGATCTGAAGAACGCAAACCCCGACTAACCCTTGCAAGAGATCAGCTCAGACGGACCAACGGCGCGGATAGAGCGAAAATGAAGCGGAGAACTGGAAAATGAGAATTGCGAGAGTTGTCTTCCCAGATCTCGTGAAATGTCTCTCAGATCTCGTGAAAATGTCTCTCAGATCTCGTGAAAAAATGTGTGTCAGATCTCGTGAAAAATGTGTGTAGCAATTCTTCTCTCTGATCTTGTGTGAAGTGTCTGTGTGAAAAAATGGTGAAGCTTAGCTTCCTATTTATAGAGTTTCAAAAACAACCGTTTGATTTTTAACCATTAATGCATGACATAATCGATTATGTCTCTCAATTGAAACATATGCTAATCGATTATGTTGATGGAAATGGAAACTTTGGTGAGATGATAATCGATTATTGTTGTAAGGCAAAACAGGTGCATAATCGATTATCAACCTTCCTTAAAAGGTGGTAATCGATTATGTGCTTTAGTTGTTTGAAGCATATAATCGATTATGGTATATAAAAAAGGAAGGTAAGGATAGCTTGCTAATCGATTATTTCTTTTAGTTAAAATAGGATGCTAATCGATTATGTGCTTAAAAAGGGGAGGGAATAATCGATTATTTGCTTGATTTCATAGAGCAAATAATCGATTATTTGCTTGAATGAAACAAGTAGATAATCGATTATTTGCTTGATTTTCAGAGTAGATAATCGATTATTTGCTTGAAGGAAGGATATGACGTAATCGATTATTTCCTTATTCATCAAGAATACATTATATGCATGATAAAATCAATTTTATATTTTCTAAAAAATTATTTTCATGCATGAGGCTTATTGAAAAATATTTTCATACAAAATTATTTTTATAAGCCCTTTTGTGAGAAATGACCAAAATGCCCTTTTGGTCCCAAAAACCCTGATTTTGCTCCAAACTTCATTTCCACTCTAACAATGATCCTGAGACCTTTTGGATGACTCTAAAACCCTAGAAATGCATGCATGATGAGAAAATACGTCTTTTTGGCGAAATTACCAAAATACCCTTTGAACGAGGAAAAACCCTAGAAACCCTAGAAATGCTCTAAAGTGCTCTAAAATGCCATGCAATGCTTTTCTAACCCTAAAATGCATTCTGAAACTTCTAAGATGCAAGCATGATGCTCTCCCTAACCTCTAGGACGAATGCCAAGACTTGATTTACTTATTTTTGGTTGAAAATTAGGGTTTTGCCCTAAGCCGGACAAAATTGGGGTATGACAGCTGCCCCTCTTTATCTGAATTTTAACGAGGAATATGAATTGGCCGAAACATATTCCAAGGCAAAATGAAGATAAAGAATTCAGAAATTATACCGATTTTGTCTACTTGGGGAAACCCGAATTTTCCTCTTTTTTCTTTTTCTATATTTTTGAAAAGATGGGCTCTTTCGTGCAGAAAGCGGTAAAGTGGGCACTTGGCGTGCAGAAAGCGGTAAAGTGGGCACTTGGCGTGCAGAAAGCGGTAAATGGGCACTTGGCGTGCAGACTGAAAGGTAAAATGGGCACTTGGCGTGCAAATAGAAACGGTAAAATGGGCACTTGCGTGCAAAAAAACAGTAAATTGCCCAGGCTGCCTAAAACCTGTAATCCTTAAACGAACTCTTGACGAATCCGAGTTTGCACGTGGCTTTGAGGAGCACGCTCTTCCTGTTGGCCTTTTCGAGCGACCGGGGGATCGTTATCAGCTCCGGAACTGATATACAGATCAATGCACGGCGTCCACTGTATCTTAGGCTGATACAACTATTCCGTTGAACCTCACATGGGGCTGCGGTCCATCGCGTTGCTTGTACACGATGTGAGACCTGGGCAGAAGGGAGCGATGATCTTTCTGGGCTCCAATCCGCAATGCGCGCCTGAGCGCTCTCCTCTTTTTTTTTTTTTTTTTTTTTTTTTTTTTTGAACTCCCAACTTGGGGGAGCATTTTCTGGAACCTGAAGGCGAGCATTAACACTGCGGTGTTCATTCTCTCTCACTTGTCTGCAGCTGGAAAATGCGTCAACGCATGCAATGCAAATGCCATGACTGCTTTTTTCTTTTCTTTTTCTTATGATGAATGTGATGCAAATGTCTGAATTTCTCTTTTCTTTACCCTTTTTTATTATTATTTCATATGTATGATGGGTGCATGATTTTATGCTTGGGGAATGTAATGCATGACTTTATTTGTTTATTGCTCTTTTGCTTTTTCAATCCCTTTTTTTTTTGTTTTTTTTTTTTTTTTGTGCTCTTTTGCTCTTTTGGCTCTTCCTTTCCTGGTCCGATCCACTCGCGAGACTTGCGTCATGAGATACCATGATCATTTATGATAATTATTCGGGAGCCGAGCTTCGTCCTCTTGTTTCAATGCAATCAGCGCTTCTTATTTGATTTTTTGTGGGCTTACTTGACTGAAAGATTGTCTCTTTTTGTTGTCATTTTCAAAAATTTCGCAATGATCTTAATGACTTATGCACATTTCCGTGATTTATTTATCATCTACCATAAAACGTAGTTTAAAAAATCAGAAATGAAAAGAAAGCAATGGTAAGACAGCAAACTGATGGAGTGAAAAATTTGGACTTTTATTCATACGGGAGTCAGACGCGCAGAATGTCACGCTGACTGAAAAGGGTACATTGGAAATTTCCTGAAACTAAGAAAAAAAAGGAAAAAGGAGAATGGACGCAGCAGATCTTATGAATATTCTTTGTCTCTGGAGCGTTTGATGCCAACCGCTCATACTTGCAGCCCTGATCACCCTTTTATCCAAGCTTTTGGAAGCACTGCTTGCCCCTTTTCTTTTATGTCCAACTTTTCTGACCCTAATTTTTGCCTGGATTGCCCTTTCACCGGGTCGCTCAATTTTGCCTAGGCCGCCCTTTCGGGTTTTCGACCTAGCGAGCTAATTCTTGCTTGGCTCATCTTTCTCTCTCTTTTTTTCTTTTATTTTTCTCAGGCGTAATATTTCTTGACTGAATCTGAATTAACTGGGTTTCTGAGTTCTTCACCATCCATGTTGGTGAGTATCAATGCTCCTCCAGAAAAGGCTTTCTTTACCACATATGGTCCATCATAGCTAGGAGTCCATTTCCCACGGGGGTCACTCTGGATAGGCAGGATTTTCTTGAGCACAAGGTCTCCTTCGCTGAATTCTCGAGGGCGAACCTTCTTGTCGAAGGCCGTCTTCATCCTTTGTTGATACAAATGACCATGACATAGGGCAGCAATTCTTTTCTCCTCAGTGAGATTCAGCTGATCCCGACGAGCCTGGACCCATTCTGCTTCTTCCAACTCGGTTTCCAACAGCACCCGCAGAGAGGGTATCTCAACTTCAACGGGAAGAACTGCTTCTGACCCATACACTAGAGAGAAGGGGGTTGCCCCGGTCGAAGTGCGTACTGAGGTGCGATACCCGTGCAAAGCAAAAGGAAGCATTTCGTGCCAGTTTTTATAGGTTACTACCATCTTCTGCACGATTCTCTTGATATTCTTATTGGCTGCTTCGACTGCCCCATTCATCTTCGGACGGTAGGGAGAGGAATTGTGATGTTTGATCTTAAACTCTGCGCACAATTCTTTCATCATCTTACTGTTTAGATTGCTACCATTGTCCGTGATGATTTTATCCGGGAGACCATAGCGACACACCAGGTCCTTTTTTACAAACTTGGCAACCACAGAACTGGTTATGCTGGAATATGAGGCAGCTTCAACCCATTTGGTGAAGTAATCAATTGCAACTAGAATGAAGCGGTGCCCGTTTGACGCCTTGGGCTCTATAGGACCAATGACGTCCATGCCCCACATTGAAAATGGCCAAGGTGCAGTCAAGACATTTAATGAAGCCGGTGGTACATGTATATGATCAGCATAAATCTGGCATTTGTGGCACTTTCTTACAAAACTGTAGCAATCTGACTCCATCTGCAGCCAATAATAGCCAGCCCTTAATATCTTCCTTGCCATAGTATGCCCGTTGGAATGTGTCCCGAACGAGCCTTCATGCACCTCACTCATGATCCTTTCTGCCTCCTTCTTCGCCACACACCTAAGGAGTACTTTATCATGATTCCTCTTGTAGAGCACCCCACCACTCAAGAAGAAGTTCATTGACAGCCTTCTAAGTGTTCTTTTATCCTTTTCCGATGCCCCTGGAGGATACTCTCTGTTCAGGATATACTGCTTGATGTCATGATACCAAGGCTTATCATCTTTATTATCCTCAATTGCTGCGCAGTAGTAGGAATGTGCTGGCAAATCTCGATGCTGAATCCCGATGTGAGTCAGGCTTTTGTCGCAGCTGATATTAAACATTGAAGACAACGTGGCTAGTGCATCAGCCAACTGATTCTCATTGCGAGGAAGGTGCTGGAACGTGATTTCTTCAAAAAGCTCAACCAGCTTTAGAATGTAATCTCGGTAAGGGATCAACTTGGAGTCCCTTGTCTCCCAATCACCGTTCACTTGGTGAATTACTAGAGCCGAATCTCCATACACATCAAGTCTCTTAACTTTCCAATCACTGGCTGCCTGGATACCAAGAATACATGCCTCATACTCTGCGATATTATTAGTGACGTAGAAGCTTAGCCTGGCAGTGAATGGGATGAAGCGATTATCAGGGGAAATCAGCACTGCGCCAGCTCCGTGCCCGTATATATTGGAGGCACCATCGAACACCATTCTCCATCTTTCATCTTCTGGGGATTTCCCTTCTTCAAACAAAGCCATGATATCTTCATCGGGAAAGTCATACTGCATAGGCTGATAATCTTCAACAGGCTGGTGTGCCAGGTACTCGGCCAGTGCACTACCTTTAATTGCTTTCTGAGTGACATATAGGAGATCATATTCTGATAGCTGCATTTGCCAGCGGGCGAGTCTCCCTGTAAGTGCGGGCTTCTCGAAGATATAATTGACAGGATCCATTTTAGATACCAACCAAGTAGTGTGACTTAGCATGTACTGCCTCAGACGATGAGCAGCCCAAGCTAAGGCACAACAAGTCTTTTCTAGCAGCGAGTACCTCGTCTCACAGTCAGTGAATTTCTTGCTCAAATAGTAAATGGCATGCTCTTTCTTCCCCGATTCATCATGTTGCCCTAACATGCAACCCATTGAACTGTCTAGCACGGTTAGGTACAGGATCAGAGGTCTGCCGGGTACAGGAGGCATTAAAATAGGCGGATTCTGCAGGTACTTCTTAATCTTCTCGAAAGCCTCTTGACAATCATCATTCCACTTAGTCTCTTGATTCTTGCACAGCAATTTGAAAATCGGCTCACATGTGGCAGTTAACTGGAAGATGAACCTGGAAATGTAGTTCAGTCTTCCGAGAAAACCCCGAATTTCTTTTTCTGTCTTAGGAGTAGGCATCTCGAGAATTGCACGCACTTTATCTGGGTCAACCTCTATCCCCTTTTGACTGACAATAAACCCCAATAGTTTTCCTGATCTCACCCCAAAGGTGCATTTAGCCGGATTTAACCTGAGCTTGAACTTTCTCAACCGTTCAAAGAGTTTCCGCAAATTAACGACGTGCTCTTCATCTGTTCTGGACTTTGCGATCATATCGTCCACGTATACCTCAATCTCTTTGTGCATCATATCGTGGAACAACGTGACCATAGCTCTTTGGTAAGTAGCGCCGGCATTCTTCAACCCAAACGGCGTGACCTGGTAGCAGAACGTTCCCCAGAGAGTTGTGAAAGTAGTCTTCTCCATATCTTCAGGAGCCATTTTAATCTGATTATACCCCGAATACCCATCCATGAAGGAGAAAAGGGAATGCTGTGCTGTGCTGTCTACTAGGACATCAATATGAGGCAAGGGAAAATCGTCTTTGGGACTGGCACGATTCAGATCTCTGTAATCAACACACATTCTAACTTTTCCATCCTTTTTGGGCACGGGCACAATGTTAGCAACCCACTGCGGATATTTAGCTACGGCTAGGAAACCAGCGTCGAACTGTTTCTTCACTTCATCTCTGATCTTTAAAGACATCTCGGGCTTCATCCTCCTTAACTTCTGTTTAACCGGAGGGCACTCAGGCTTGCTGGCAGCTTGTGCACCACTATATCAGTATCTAACCCGGGCATATCCTCATACGACCATGCAAAGACATCAACGTAGTCACGCAGGAGTTGAACCAACTTCTCATGTTCACTCTTTTTCATTGAAGTGCCCACCTTGACTTCTTTTGTTTCGCCCTCTGTTCCTAAATTGATGACCTCAATAGTTTCCCCATGTGGCTGAATAACCTTTTCTTCTTGCTCAACCATTCTCATCAATTCTGGAGGCGTTTCCCAGTCATCCTCAGCATCCTCCTCGGCTTGATTAACGGGGTAATCAAAATTAACATATGAACTGCTGGCATCATTATTTTCAGAGGTATTCATTTTAGATCTGCATTCGCGGGAATAGAAAAGCAATGAACAAGCAAAAATAGAGACACAAAATGAAGACGCGAAAAAAAAGCTATTTTTATTCATTCGAGAAATTCAAACTACATTTCATTGATAGATGATAATAAATAAGAAAAACATGCATGCCCTTATGAAAAGGTCCTAAGGCCTTGGGCAGAGCCAAAGGATTTGCATTACAAAGATCATTACTTTGAAATGAAAACGACAGGGAAATTAACGATCTTCCAGTTGCCAATTTCTTCTCCTGCAGCACTCCGACGAACCAGGCCCCGATTCTCTCCTTCTTCAACTAGCTCTTTCTCGATGACCGCTATCTGATTAGGGATCAGCATGCCAGCACTTCTGAAATTCTGCTTGAGGTCATCTACAGGGACCATCATCAACCGGGGTTCTCTCCCCTGAAGCTTAGCCAATCTCTTCTCACGCTTTTCCTCGACCATTCTTCTCTTATCAGTTGGAGTGGGCCAATAACCTAACCCACGTCTGTCCTTGTATTCTTGCAGATGCACAGGTGACAGAATTCCTTGCTCAAATCTTCCTAGCCCCTTCCCAATCTGATAGCCACTCTTCAGCATAACTTTTGCTACCATAACATCAGCATTGGACCACTTGGGTACAGGTAGTGGGGATTCTCTACTTATGAACACAGCATTTGCAGTTTCTAAGGATTGAAAGGCGGATTCAAGGGATTCCTCTGCAGCTTCAATATAATGAGAGGGGACAGGTTTGCTGACTGTGAACTCTTCCTCCCCACAGACAACTACAAGCTTATCGTCGACTATAAACTTGAGTTTTTGGTGAAGTGTTGAAGGGACAGCGCCTGCTGCATGGATCCAAGGTCTCCCCAAGAGACAGCTGTATGAGGATTCAACATCCATAATTTGAAAAGTCACATAGAACACCTCAGGCCCTATTTGCATTGGGAACTCCATTTCCCCTATGACTTCCTTCTTAGACCCATCAAAGGCTCTGACCAGGGTTGAGCTGGGTCTCATGTAGGAGCAATCCACCTCTAACTTGTTCATCGTTGATTTGGGCATAACATTCAATGAGGATCCATTGTCAATGAGAACTCTGGAGAGTGTATACTCACCGCACTTCACTGAGATATGCAACGCCTTATTGTGCCCCTTCCCCTCTGGGGTGAGTTCATCATCAGTGAAAGTAATGTAATTAGATGCAACGATGTTCCCAACTATACCATCCAACTGATTGACTGTAATATTTTGGGCGACATGGGCCTCATTCAGTATTTTAACCAAGGCGTCGCGGTGGGCTTCTGAGTTTAATAGTAGGGACATGATGGAAATTTTGGCTGGGGTGTGGTGTAGCTGATCCACCACTTTGTAGTCACCCTGCCGCATTATCCTCAAGAATTCAGCAACCTCTGGGTCTGACACCCTCCTATTTATCATAGGCTCAGGCTCTACATTCTTTCCTTTTCGGACCCTCTCTTCTGCTGCCTTAGAGGGATTCTCTTCCTGAGCTTGGGGAACATACACACGCCCACTTCTAGTTACCCTGCTACTTCCTGCAATATTGGTGATGTCAAGAGCAGCTCGAGATCTCGGAGCTGGAATTGGTGCACTGTAGTTCCATGGGACATTATTGTTCTTTTGGCTAGGAGCCGGAACTGGGATCACAATAGTCTTTGGTCTTGCCACAGCCGAATTCTGACTGTATGGCACCTCGATAGGTCTCCTCACATCTCTACCCTCATCCGATTGGAAGGTCAGAACATCCTCTTCTCTTTCCTGTATACCCACCTGGATGATGTGGCGGTCCATCAGATCCTGTAACACCACCTTGAATGCTTCACATGCTCCCACACAGCTGACATTAGTACAAACTCCTTTCTGAACACAACCCATTCCAATAATCCCGTATTTGCACAATTCTGCATGAATGACTTCTAGGGGAGTCTGAATATCTTCTGCTGATTTGATCATGGACTGCTCTTTCATATCCATGATTGCATTAATGGCATGCTTCCCATGGCCAGGCAGCGGGTTAGTCGCGATATTTGGATCCTCCTGCTTGAAAGTTATACCCTTTTTATCTACCAAGTCTTGCACCACTATCTTGAAGGCTTTGCAATCTTCCACAACATGCCCAACTGCTCCTTCGTGGAAAGCACAGGTACTATTGGGGTTGTATCCTCTGAAGTAAGGTGGTTGGACAGGTTTCATGGGTCTTGTGTTGATGAGCTTATTGGTGATGAGGTAGTTAAATAGGTCTGTGTACGACATGGGAATTGGGTCAAAAGTTGTTCTGTTTTGGTAGGTTCTTTGGTGGTTGTTTTGGTTGTTGTTTTGGAATGGATGAGCTGTTTGTGTGGGAGTGGGGACTGGGATGTTAGGTGGCTGGTATGGTGGGTTGATAGTGATGGTATTGGTTTCCCCCTCTTTCCTTTTGGGAAAGCTGGAGAATGGCTTCTTTTGGGAGCTCATGTTATTTGTGGACCCCTGTGCAATCTTTCCACTTCTCAATCCGTTCTCCAATCTCTCTCCCACAATCACCATATCTGAGAAATTGGATGATGCACTGCTGATCAGACGATCATAATATAGTGGTGGCAAGGTTTCCATGAACATAGAAACCAACTCCTTGTCTAAAAGAGGAGGTGTGACTTGTGCGGCCAAAGCCCTCCATCGCTGGGCGTACTCCTTGAATGATTCATTGTCCTTCTTGCTCATATTCTGCAGCTGTGTCCGGTCTGGTGCCATGTCAGTATTGTATTGATATTGCTTGAGGAATGCCTCAGCTAAATCTTTCCAGCAGCGGACTTGGGATGGCTCTAACTTCATATACCAATTAAGAGATGCCCCAGCAAGGCTATCTTGGAAGCAATGGATTAGTAATTTGTCGTCACGGGAGTAGGTAGACATCTTCCTACAATACATCGTCAAGTGGCTCTTTGGGCAGGTCGCGCCTCTGTACTTGTCAAAATCGGGGACCTTGAATTTTGGCGGCAACACCACATCAGGAATGAGGCACAAGTCCCTGGCCTCCCTAGCCCTGGAGCCAAAGCCTTCAATCACTCTTAGTCTTTCTTCTAACATCTGGAACTGCTCTTTGGTCTGTTGGTGCTCAGCGGAATAGACTTGAGGGGAATGACTTATACCATAAGGAGGTGGAGGCATTGAGTGCTGAACCTGAGGGTAAATGGAGTTTCCGGACACAAAGCCTTGAGTCTGCGGAAAGGCAGCAGGTTGTGGAGTGAGATTCTGAGGAGTAGGCTGAGGTATAACAATTGAATGCGGGATCTGAACTTGGGGTTCACCAGTCATTCCTTCTGATCCGACAGGCGTTGGCTGTACATTCTCGGTCATCGCTCCGGGACTAGCCCCTGGGTTAGTCCCTTGGTTTGGAGGACTATAACCCAGAGGAAGGCCATAAGGAGGCCACTGAGCAGCTTGGAAGTCATTTCCATTCTTCAAGGACAACAGGAGTCTCATCATCTCATTCATCTGTGCTTTCATGGCATTCATTTCATTTCTCAACTCAGGATCACCTTGACTGGAGCTACCAGGAGCTAAAAGGTTCTGATTCTGCACCTCGGGGCCTTGGCCTGCTTCGTTTCCATTCTCTGAGCCTGAAACTGGAGGATTCTGATTCTCTGTTGGAGGTTGATCGGGGTCACTTAAGGTTACCATTCTTCTGGCCTGTGAACGTGTCCAATATGAATGTGGTCGCACCAGCTTGCCTTATCTCTGTTTGAATTGAAATATTTTTATAAGCAAAGGAGCAAATTAATGAATGCAATGTAATGCACATGATTTTTATGTTATTTGTTGTTTATTGCCGGGAATCATAGTGCAACTTGCTCTTGTCATAGGTGTATATTCAAATATTTTCCAGAACATAACGCGGCTGGGATCAATAAGCGAGATAAGCATACTTCGTTCAAGCATCATTTCTTTAACCATCCCAAGAGAAGGACAAGGTACAATATCCTTAAATGCAATACAACGCTTTGAAAACACAACATTCTTTTAAGAAAAGAAAAATTACAATTTCCTAGTGAACATTCTAAAAAAGGGAAAATTTAAATCTAAAAACCTATTGCCTTCATCTTCTCTTGGTTCCTCTCCTTTTTGCTAGCTGCAGCAGCTTCTCTTGCCCTTTCCATGAGTTCCTCAGTCAGAGACCTGCAGTACTCCACGAATTCATATACTCGCACCGGAGTGTTGTAAGGCAGCATCTCAGCTTCTGCCTTTCTCAACTTCTTGGGAATATCCCTCACCGCCTGATTAGCCAACCATGCCAATTTGGAGAACTTGTTCTTCCACTGTCGAATTTCGGCCCTCATCTCAACTATGATCTCTTGCTTTTCAATCTTACCCATTAGCTCGAGAAGACGATGTTCCCAGTACTGACTCTCCTCTCTCACTTGTCGGTAAGCATCACTGATGTGCCTCAGATTCCTTTTTAGCTCATCTGAATTCTCTTGCTCCATCCTTAAGGCCTGCTGATACTCTCTAAGGATGTTCACGATGGCATCTCTATCTTGTCTGATGTACCCTATTTGACTTTCAAGCTCACACGTCACAGACTGAGACTTTTTCTTGAATTCCTCTAGTGATTCCTTTGTAGTTTTCTCACTTTGCGCAGACTTCTTGAACAATTTCCTCCATTCGTTTGTTCTAGCCATGGCCTCACCCACCTTGGTATTCGATCTTTTCAACTCATCTTTGGCACCTTTCAGATACTTCTTCAATTCCTGATTACTTCCCTCTTCTTTCTTAAGTTTCTTGCTGCTTTCTTCGAGAGCTTCGGCCTTGCGCTCGTTCTCGTTCTCTAACTTTCTCTTCTCAGAAATTACTTTCCCCAACTTATCTTGTAAGGCTTTCTTTTCTTCTTCTACCTTGAACAAAGCAGACTTGACCTCACTCAGTTCTTTGAGACTCGGAATGTGAAGCTCTGGGATTTCTTTCCCAACTGACGATGAATTCTGGCGAGGTGGGCCAATATTTTGGATTCTTTGGTGAAGCCATTGGTAGAAAGTAACATCACCTGTTTTCTTTGTGATCTCTACTTTATCCTTGTAAACCACACCCTCCCAAGCCTTTGAAATTTTCTGAAGCAAGCCATGGTTCTTTGAATCTTCCTTATCGAGAAAAATTGGGGCCAACATGCCTTCAGTGGGTGCATTCTTCATAGGATACCCAAGCTGTCTGATGGTGAGAGAAGGATTGTAATTGATGTAGCCTTGGGTTCCCATTAAGGGCACATTCTGGAAATTGCCACACCGGAACAGTATTGAAGGCCTATCTTTCCAACACGGATGATTGAACCAACAGACTTTGAGAGCACTGAGATTCTCTAAAATGTGCACCCATTCTTGTGCACATCTGGCTTCTACATCACAACACAGGGCATATTCTACTAAGTCCGCAGCTTTCGTCTTATGAGTGACAACATGGTTGAGGAACCAGGTGTAGAGAACATGGAAAGAGCAAGCAACCTTCTTCTTTCCTAACACACGGTGATGAGTGAAGGAATAGTAGGTATCTGCAAGGATTGCTGGTACAGGGTTAATCGGATTTTCTTTACTTATGAATGCTAGAAAAAGCCCAATAGCGGTCTCATCAATGAACTTCTCGACCTGAGGGAAAAGGACGATCCCGAAATTAGTTAGGGCTAACAGCTGTTTGAAAGGGCCCCACTTCTGGTTCTGGGCATAAAACTTCAACAAACCTTCGAAATAACTTAGCGGGAAACCCTTGATACGGTTCTTCTTTTCCTTATGAAGCTCTAATTCCTTCACGCTGACTTGCAACAACAAAGAGAGTCTCTGGTCTGAATACCGATGTTTCTGATATTGGTAAGGTGCTAACTCTGATTTCGAGAACCCCAGGATCTGTTCATACTCCTCGAGAGTTGGTGATAACTGAAAGTCTTTGAAGAGGAAGCATCGAATGTCTGGATCATAGAATCGGCTGAGGGCCATAATAGCACTTTCTTGAACATCTAATTGTAACAATCTGATGAGGTTACCATAAGCCTTCCCGAATAGATCCTTCTCTTCTGACTCCATCAAGGAAACAAACTCTTTCAAACCCTCTACATCTATTCTCTTGACAACCGGAAACCTCGAATTAAGTACAATCTCGCTTCTTGATCCCATGTTGCTTTATTTTTCCCGCCTAAAACAAGATTCCAAGTTACTTTACAATCCCGGCAAACAACTTAGATGCGTGACGAATGAGTTTCAAAATTGAGTTTTATTTAATGTAGATGATGCAAATGACGTGATGATGCAATGATGCCACGATGCATGATGTGACGATGTTTCTTTACAGGAAGGGGATATTTACAGGTGGTGTTTTGAAAATCTTCACACTATATGCCACCTCATATAGGCGTTTATTGAAAAGGAAAAGCACATCTTTTTTTATTTTCGAAAAATTTTGAGGGAAAATTGATTGAACTGAATGCACGATGCAACACACAATTTGGAAAGCCCTTGTGACCTAAAATGGGGTAGAACCTATGATCTAAGACACTTTAGGGGTAATATGTAGCTCTATTCACACCCTCACAAAGGTCATCAGAGCCACAGTCTCTTTCACGAAATTCCTTGTAAATGCAGCAAACTGCTAGGTACAAGGTATCATGGAAGAGCACAACTCTGATTGAAACTTTCGCGAGTAGCCAAACGGACAAAGGTCCTGATGGGCTCTCACTACTCGAATCCACTCATCCTATGGTATCCTAACAGACCTGGGTTATGGTCTTTTCCTCTAATCATATAATCTCGGGGTACAAGTGTAGTGTGTGTGAAGGGCATTTTCCCTAGCACTACCCCCACCTGAAATGAAAACCAGAGCAGTCCAGATAATAGCATGTTGTCTACCCTAGGATACTAACGACAAACACATTACTTACTTCAGAAAGGGAGTTGAGAAGAAGGGAACAACAAAAAAGAAAAATGTATATGCCTCTAATCAATGATAAGAAAGAAAGGCAAACAAGGTACTAATCAAATCAACAATACATTAAACCACACATTTTAATTAGTTAGGCTTGACCCTCATTTTTTTTTTTAAAAAAAAATGTCCCCGGTGGAGTCGCCAGCTGTTGCACCCCGAAAAATCCCCGGCTTTGGGTTTCTCAATGTACAACGTGGAATAATTTTGGAGCCGCCACCAATATTTTAATTTTAAGACCAAAACATTGAAAAAAGGTCTTTTGGACAAGGCGGATGGTCTTTTGAAACTAGAGATATAGGTTCGGGGGTCGATTACGTGCGAGGAAGGTGTTAGCACCGCGCACGTCCTTTCTACCGAAAGGGAACCTCTAATTAAATGTGTGGTTTTAACGTTTGATTTGAAAAATACCTAGATTTGCCTATTTATTTCTTATTTGGAGATGAATGGGAAATCTTTAATGAAAATTTTATTTTAGGTGAGAAGGGGGGGAAAAGGGGTTTTTAGAAAAAAGTGCTTGACGGGACATGGCCCGCTCCTACGTATCTCCCGGTGCGATGGAGAATTCAAAGCTACGTAGTTCTTGGTTCTTTTTTTGAAAAGTTTTTGTTTTTTATCTTTTTTAGTGAGTTTTTTGAAATAGGACGAGCATTAGCAAATGATTAAACTAGCAGAGGCTATGATGAATCACTGCTAAATGCTCAGAAAGAGTTGTACCGCTAGTCAAACGAACAAAGGTTCTGATGGACTATTGATAACAACTTGTTTTTATTATGTTTTTGAAAATGATTTTCGAAAGAGATTGATTTGTACGATGATCAAACTAACAAAAGTTATGATGGATCGTCGTTTATTATTTTTAGGAGAAAAGGACATTGTCACTAATAGCTAAACGAACAGAGGCTCTGATGAGCTACTAGCAACAATGGGTTTGAAAAATGATTTTTGTTTGTTTTATGAAAATGATTGGTTTTGGGGGATGAAAAGAATTTTTATTTGTTGCGCTTGACGAGAACGTGGCTCGCTCCTACGTATCCCAAACGGGAATCAAAGCGACGTAGTTCTAATAATGTTTTTGAAAGGGTTTAAAAGGGGCAAGCTGAATCACCCGAGACTATCTTCACCACTTAGAACATGATGCACTAGGCATAAGTGGGAATCATATGGTTCGTCATCAGCAATGGACGATAACATACAAGAACGAGTAGATGAATGCTATAGTTAAGTTAAATCACATGGATCACAATAACTAAACATTAACAAACGAAAAGACTGAAATACCTCTGATGAAGACAGATATTACAGATCTGAAGAACGCAAACCCCGACTAACCCTTGCAAGAGATCAGCTCAGACGGACCAACGGCGCGGATAGAGCGAAAATGAAGCGGAGAACTGGAAAATGAGATTTGCGAGAGTTGTCTTCCCAGATCTCGTGAAATGTCTCTCAGATCTCGTGAAAATGTCTCTCGGATCTCGTGAAAAAATGTGTGTCAGATCTCGTGAAAAATGTGTGTAGCAATTCTTCTCTCTGATCTTGTGTGAAGTGTCTGTGTGAAAAAATGGTGAAGCTTAGCTTCCTATTTATAGAGTTTCAAAAACAACCGTTTGATTTTTAACCATTAATGCATGACATAATCGATTATGTCTCTCAATTGAAACATATGCTAATCGATTATGTTGATGGAAATGGAAACTTTGGTGAGATGATAATCGATTATTGTTGTAAGGCAAAACAGGTGCATAATCGATTATCAACCTTCCTTAAAAGGTGGTAATCGATTATGTGCTTTAGTTGTTTGAAGCATATAATCGATTATGGTATATAAAAAAGGAAGGTAAGGATAGCTTGCTAATCGATTATTTCTTTTAGTTAAAATAGGATGCTAATCGATTATGTGCTTAAAAAGGGGAGGGAATAATCGATTATTTGCATGATTTCATAGAGCAAATAATCGATTATTTGCTTGAATGAAACAAGTAGATAATCGATTATTTGCTTGATTTTCAGAGTAGATAATCGATTATTTGCTTGAAGGAAGGATATGACGTAATCGATTATTTCCTTATTCATCAAGAATACATTATATGCATGATAAAATCAATTTTATATTTTCTAAAAAATTATTTTCATGCATGAGGCTTATTGAAAAATATTTTCATACAAAATTATTTTTATAAGCCCTTTTGTGAGAAATGACCAAAATGCCCTTTTGGTCCCAAAAACCCTGATTTTGCTCCAAACTTCATTTCCACTCTAACAATGATCCTGAGACCTTTTGGATGACTCTAAAACCCTAGAAATGCATGCATGATGAGAAAATACGTCTTTTTGGCGAAATTACCAAAATACCCTTTGAACGAGGAAAAACCCTAGAAACCCTAGAAATGCTCTAAAGTGCTCTAAAATGCCATGCAATGCTTTTCTAACCCTAAAATGCATTCTGAAACTTCTAAGATGCAAGCATGATGCTCTCCCTAACCTCTAGGACGAATGCCAAGACTTGATTTACTTATTTTTGGTTGAAAATTAGGGTTTTGCCCTAAGCCGGACAAAATTGGGGTATGACAGCAGTCAATTGGGATATAAACCTTGAGATATAATTCAATCTCCCAAGGAAACCCCGGACCTCTTTTTCGGTCTTTGGCGCTGGCATTTCAAGGATTGCTTTGACCTTATCTGGATCAATTTCTATCCCTTTCTGGCTGACGATAAACCCCAATAATTTTCCGGATCTCACACCAAAGGTACATTTGGCTGGGTTTAACCTGAGTTTGAACTTCCGTAGACGTTCGAAGAGTTTTCGCAGATTAACAATGTGTTCCTCATCAGTCTTGGATTTTGCAATCATATCATCTACATACACCTCAATTTCTTTGTGCATCATGTCGTGGAATAATGTCACCATTGCTCTCTGATAAGTTGCACCGGCGTTCTTGAGCCCAAAAGGCATTACCTTGTAGTAAAATGTTCCCCATAGTGTTATGAAGGTGGTTTTCTCCATATCTTCTGGAGCCATTTGGATCTGATTGTACCCTGAATACCCATCCATGAAGGAGAATAAAGAATGCTGGGCTGTACTGTCTACCAGAATATCAATGTGAGGTAGAGGGAAGTCATCCTTGGGACTAGCTCTGTTCAAATCCCTATAATCAACACACATCCTGACCTTGCCATCCTTTTTCGGGACGGGGACGATATTTGCTACCCATTGAGGATACTTAGCCACTGCCAGAAATCCCGCATCAAACTGCTTTTTTACCTCATCTCTGATCTTCAATGACATTTCGGGCTTCATTCTTCTCAATTTTTGCTTGACTGGTGGACACTCTGGCTTCACGGGCAATCTGTGCTCAACAATATCAGTATCTAACCCTGGCATATCCTTGTATGACCATGCAAAGACATCAACGTACTCACGCAAGAGTTGGATCAGCTTTTTGCGTTCGCCATCTTCCATGGCAGTACCGACTTTAACTTCTCTTTTATCCTCTTCCGTACCCACATTGATTAACTCAACCAACTCTTCATGAGGCTGAATGATCTTTTCTTCCTGCTCTAGTAGTCTCATTAGTTCCGGAGGAGTTTCCCAGTTTTCCTCAACGCCCCCTTCAGTTTGGTTAATTGGATGATCAAAATCATAATATGACTTATTGGCACTGTTATTTCCAGAAACAATTACTTTCAATCTGCATACGTATAAGCAGAGGGTAGAATGAAAAGCGAAACAAACAAAATAAAGTGAAAAGAAAGAGAAAATAAATGAAGACAAAGAAATTTTATTGATGGAATTCAAAACAAGCGTTTTTATTGATGGTGATGTCACTTAACATAAAAACATGCATGCCCTAACAAACTATCCTGAAGCCTTGGGCAGAGCTAAAGGAATGCATCACAAATCATTACTTTGAATTAAAAGTGATGGGCAAGTCTACAGCTTCCCAATTCTTGAGCTTTTCATCAGCATGACAACGGCGGACCAAGCTGACACCACCTTCTTCATTCTTTGAACCATCCTCAATGGCGGTAATTTGATCTGGGTTTAGCAACCCTGCACTCTTAAAGCTTTGGCGAATGTCACAGATAGGAACCCCTTTTGGCTCCGGGTTCCAACCTCTCAGCTTGGCCAACCTCACTCCTCTTCTTTCTTCAGCCACCTTCTTCTTTTCAGCCTCGGTTGGGCAGTATCCCAAACCAAAACGATCTTTGTTCTCTTTCAACTGAATAGGAGCACGAATTCCTTGTCCTTCTTTTCCCAATCCGCGTCCTAACTGATATCCCTGGGCCATCATAATCTTGGCAACCATTTCTTCATCTTTTGACAGCTTCATCACGGGTGATGGCAATTTACCCCCCTCGAGCACGGCATTGGCAATCTCAAGGGATTGAAAAGAAGTTTCCAGCGACTCTTCAGCTGCTTCTACATAGCGGAAGGGAGAAGGCTTGTTGACTAGCATCTCTTCCTCTCCAAACACCACCACAATCCTATCATCCACTACAAATTTGACTCTCTGATGCAAAGAGGAAGGGATAGCCCCGGCCATATGAATCCATGGCCTCCCAAGTAAACAGCTGTAAGATGAAGAGATGTCCATGATTTGAAAATTCACGTAAAAGGTCTCTGGCCCAATCTGGATAGGAAACTCCACCTCTCCTATTACTTCCTTCTTTGATCCATCGAATGCCCTTACCAATGTCGAACTAGGCTTCATGAAGGAGCAGTCCACATCCAACTTGTTCAAAGTGGACTTTGGCATAACATTCAGAGAGGAGCCATTATCAATCAGCACCCGGGCTAACACAAAGTCCCCACATTTGACAGAGATGTGGAGGGCTAGGTTGTGTTTTCTCCCTTCTGGGGGAAGTTCATCATCAGCAAAGGTTACGTGGTTTGCAGCCATAATATTCCCAACCACCTCATCAAATTGACCCACAGAAATGTTTTGAGCAACGTGAGCCCCGTTCAGCACTTTCATCAGGGCAGCTCTATGTGCTTCTGAGCTCAACAGCAATGACATCATAGAGATCTTCGCAGGAGTCTGGCTCATCTGATCAGCTATTTTATAATCACTTTGTCTTACAATTTTCAAGAACTCATCCTTTTCTTGCTCTGCCACCTTTTCTTTCTGGGCATTCTCCACTTCTTTGTCTTTCCCTTTTCGTACCCTGTCTTCAACCACTTTAGATGACTCAGCCTGGGTGACCTTGGGGACATACATGCGGCCACTTCTAGTCATCCCACTTGCCCCAGTGATGTTGGTAACAACAGAAGCACTTGGAGAATTTTCCACTGGAGGCAAGTTGCTGTATTTCCATGGTACTGCACTGTTTTTCTCGTAAGGGAAGGGAGCGGGCACCTCAATAATCAACGGCTGAGATCTAGCTTGAGCTGGCTTCGGATTGTATGGTATCTCAATTGGTTTTCTGGTCCCTTTGCCATCATTGAACTATAGCATGAGCACATTTTCTTCTTTCTCAACCACCTCCAGCCGAACCACATAGCGGTCCATCAAATCTTGTAAAACAACCTTAAAATCCTCACAAGCACCTGCACACCCAGGGTTAGCACATACACAGCCCTTCTTGATAACACCACAACGACACAGCTCAGCATGTATATTTTCCAGAGGAGTCTGGATACACTTAACATCTCTTATCATTGTCTGTCCCACAAAATCCTCTACTGCATTAGCGGATGATGTCCCATGTCCCGGTAGGGGGTTTGTAGTTGTGCTTGGACTGTTCGGCTTGAAAGAGATCCAGTTGGCGTCAATCAAATCCTGGACTACATATTTGGAAGCCTTGCAGTCTTCCACTGTGTGACCGACCCCTCCACTATGAAAGCTACAGGTAGCATCAGCATTGTATCCCCTAGGGAAGGGAGGTTGCATAGGCTTCATGGGGCGGGTATTGACCAAATTCTTTGAGACAAGGTGATTGAACAACTCAGTATAGGTCATTGGAATCGGATCAAAATTAGCACGTCTCTTCTCTTAATAGTTCTGGGCTCTGTAGCCTGAATTAGTTTGTTGTGGCTGAGCTGGAATGGATAATGGCATTGTTTGCGGTGGAGAATTGAAAGACGGGCTTCTCCCTCCAGTAATAACATTGGTCTCCCCTTCTTTCTTCTTGGGGAAATTGGAAAAGGGCTTCTTTTGTCCACTAGAGCTACCAAAACCACCAGCAATCTTTCCGCTACGCAATCCGTGCTCTAATCGTTCCCCAATGACAACCATATCCGAGAAACTGGATGAAACGCTCCCCACCAACCTATCATAATATAGCGCTGGAAGAGTTTCCATAAACATATACACCATCTCCTTTTCAGTCAATGGCGGTTTCACCTGAGCAGCTATGCTCCTCCACTTTTGGGCATATTCTTTGAATGATTCTCTATCTCCTTTACTCATGTGCTGTAATTGAGACCGGTCGGGAGCAAGGTCCATGTTATACTGATATTGTTTCAGAAACGCTTCAGAGAGATCTTTCCAACTGTGAATGTCGGAGGATTGCAGCTGCATATACCAATCTAACGATGCCCCAGTCAGACTGTTCTGAAAATAGTGAATGAGCACCTTGTCATCATGAGCATAAGCGGCCATCTTTCTAACGTACATCGTCAGATGGCTAGATGGACACCCGGTGCCGTGATATTTATCAAAGTCAGGGGCTTTGAATTTAGGGGGAATGACAACATCTGGGACAAGGCACAACTCTCGGGCATCCCTGGCTCTAGTACCCGATCCTTCCACAGCCCTTAAACGCTCTTCAAGCAAGTGATACCGATCCCCACGCTGAGTGCTCTCAAACAAATGACCTTGTGGATAGTTCCCCGAACTGTGATAATAACCCCCATACTGAGCGGGGTTCCCCATATGATGGACAGCATTCTGAGGGTTCACGACAACTCCCGGAGTAGGAGTAGGTGAACTTCTTGGCAGCACAATACCAGGACTAGGAGTATGAATTTGTGGTCCCATAGCAGATCCATTAGGTATAGTCATGACAGGTTGACCCGACCCCAAAGGAATAGCTTCAGCAACGGACGGCCTATAACCCATTGGCATTCCCCAAGGATATATCTGTGCATTCAGACGACCTTGTCCACTCGCCCCTGGAGAATGGGCAAAGTGACTGACCCCTTGTCCATGAGTAGTTGTAACTTCAGCGGACACCGGAGGAGAAACGAAAGTAACAACCCCTTCAGGATTTACAACAGCGGTGGCCCCAGCAGCGGCCCCACCCCTCAGATTCTGTAGCATACTCATTACTTCGACCATCTGCGCTTCCATAGCCTCAACTTTAGCCTTCAAGGCCTGATTTTCCTGAGCCAGTTGCTCAGGGTTAAGAATCTCCACACCCAACTCGTCTTGACTCAGGTGGTCCTCATCTCCGAGATGCTGATTGCTAGCCATCAATCTTGCTTGTAGACGGGTGAAATAGCGATGCGGACGAACCAGCTTGCCCTTTTTTTCTGTTTGAAACCATTTTTTTTATTAAATGAAGAAATGATTTAATGAATGCAATGCATGAGATGCAGATGGATGTTAGTTTTATGCCGTGAATCCCGAGGTGTTCTATCTTGTCACAAACGTATAAACTTTGTTTTTGATCGAGGAATCGAAATAGCAAGTCGACATACTTCATTGGTTGAGAGTTCAAAGCTTTCATTAAAAAAACAGTACAATATTCATAATGAACAAGACACAAGAGTACAATATTCTGAATACAATACTCGAAGTACATGGTCAAAATAAAAAAGTACAAACAAACGACTCAAATACAGATAGCTTTGAACTCTCCAACCCGCTTCCTCTTCTTGCTGACGTTTGCGCCTGGAGATTGCTCCTTGAACTCTGTGATCAAGGCTCGGCAGTACTTCACGAACTTGTATACTTCGGGTGGAGTATTGAAGAAGTGCATTTCGGCTTCGGCTATCCTGAGACTCTTGGGAACCCCTACCATGGCCTGACTAGCCAGCTCTGACAGCTTTGAGAATTTGCCTTTCCACCATTGGATTTCATCTTTGAGTTCCTTGATGATCTCCTGATCTTCAATTCTTCCAAGCAAATCTAGGTAGCGCCGCTCCCAATATTGGCTCTCCACTCGAACCTGCCTGTATGCACCTTCTAGATGGTAGAGGTCTCTTTTCAGCCCATCAGACATTCCCCTTTCAACTTTCAAAGCCTGCTGATATTCTCTGAGCATTTCCTCAATAGTATTTCTTTCTCGCCCGAGGATTCTCAGCTGACCCCTCAATTCTCCCACTAGATGAGATTCTTGACTTGACTCCATAGCCTTTGCTTTCCAACCTTGAGCCTCTTCAAGTATCTTTCTTGTTTTTTGTTTGTATTTTTGGAGTTCTTCTCTGGCTTCTTTCAGACGTTTCTGTGCTTCCATCCTACTTTGCTTTTCTTCCTTGAATTGCCTAACACTCTTTTCCATAGCACTCCTCCTGACTATGCTTTCTTCTTCTAGCCTCTCCTTTTCCAAGGCCATCTCCTCTATCCTAGCCTGCAATGCCTTCTTTTCATCTTCCACTTTGGCTAGAGCGGATTTGACTTCATTCCATTCTTCATGAGTAGGGGTATAGGGTTCTGGTATTTCTTCCTCGAGGGGAAGTGCCCCTTGACTCAGTGATTTCGTAGTTTGCAGCTTCTCTTTAAGCCATTGGTTGAAAGTAACATCACTGGCCTTCTTTGACAGCTCTTCAACCCCTTTTCTCACCACAGACCCCCATGATTGTTGAACTTTTCTGAGCAAATCATCGCATCTCGGCATCCCTTGGTAGAGGTAAACACGGGATAGCATATCTTCAGAGGGTGAGTTCCTCATTGGGTAACCGAGCTGTCTTATGGTCAGCGAAGGATTGTAGTTAATGCACCCCTGCGTCCCCATGAGAGGCACATTTTGAAAAGTTCCACAGCTGAATATCACCATCGGTCTGTCATCCCAACAAGCAGGTGTATACCACCGGATCTGGAGATCATTGAGGCTTCTTAGGAACTCTACCCACTCTAGAGAGGTTCTGACCTCCACATCACAGCTCAGGGCGTAAGAAATCAATTCCTTAACCTTCGTTTGGTTTTGGATCACATGGGTGATGAGCCAGGCGTAGAGAACATGAGAAGGAAGGCATATCTTCTTTTTGTTGAACTGACCGTAACGAGTGAGAGCATGATAAGTGTTGGCAAGAACAGCAGGCACAGGATTGATAGGATTCTTGGTGTCCTTAAAGGCCAAGAATGCACCAATTGCATCTTCATCAACATATCTTTCTAGCTGAGGGAAGAGAATAACCCCGAATATAGTGAGAGCGAGCACTAACTTGAATGAACCCCAATTCTCGGCTAAAGCATAAGACTGCAGCAGGCCTTCAAAGAATTCTTGTGGATATCCGACTATGCCATTTCTTTCTAACTTTTGCGGCTTCAGCTTGTCTACACCAACCCTAAGCAACGTTGCAAGCTTCTCATCAGTGTAGTATTGTCCTGGGAATTGGTATGGCTTGACATGAGATTTGGAGAGTCCCAATAGCTGTTCATACTCTTCTAATGTAGGTGATAGCTGAAAATTCTTGAAGAAGAAACACCTCACATCGGAATCATAGAACTGACTCAAAGCCACAAGGGCATCCTCTTGAACCTTCAACTGCAAGAGCCTACGGATATTCCCATATGCTTGATCAAAGGAAATTACTTCAGCTGGGCCCATAAGAACTGCACACTTCCTCAAACTATCAACATCGATCTTCTTCATAAACGGGAAGAGAGATGTAGACAAAGTCTTGCTGCTTGATTCCATTCTGATACGCCTATGACAAGACAGCGCATCATTCAGTGATTCCCGGCAAGCAAAAGCATATGAGATGCTAAATGGATGCGAATAAGTGAATGCGGTATGATGCAATTATGATATGAATGATGCGTGTGGAAAAAATAAAAGGCAATGCATATGGACGGAAGTTCAAAAATTGAGGAGCCACGCTACGTGCCGCCTCACGCACTGGTTTATTTGATGAAGGGAAATATATCATTATTTTTTGAAAATGAGGACCGTACGTCATTTCATATGGACCGGTATGAGAAAGGCTACAGCGGTAACCCTTTCTTTCTTTCTTTTTTTTTGAAAATGAAGTGGGCCATATGTCACTTCGTACGGACCGGCAAAAGAGATGGCTACAATGGCAACCCTTTCCTCTTTTTTTTTTTTTTTTTTTTTTTTGAAAATTTCTTCTTTTATTCTAGTAAAGACATGCCTAAACTACAATGCGACATACAATTCGTATGCCCTCGTGTCCTGCCAAGGTGGGAATCCTAAGTTCTAGGGCAACTCCAAAGGTTCCTCCCATGTAGTTCTAATTCACACCCTCACAATGGCTACCAGAGCTATAGAATCCTCATGCCGACACCACAAATGTAGAATACTACCAAGTGTGGGGCGTCATAAGAAAGCGTACTCTGGTTGAGACTTTCATGAGTATCAGACAGACAAAGGTCTCGAATGACAGTCACTAATCGTCTCCACTCCCCTAAGTGTTTGTTGGATCCGGGTATAGGAGCCCACTCATAGCACACAAATCATAAGGTGTGAAAGTGTGTGATTGAGGACATACTTCCTAAAATCTACCCATCCCCACCTGCAAGGAAAACCAGAACAGCCAGACAGAAGCAAGCAATATCAAGTCGTCTACCCTAGGGTTTAATATTATTTCAAAACAAAATAAACTAACCTAAGGTATCAACAACAAACATGTATAGCTTACCTCAAGAAAGGGAGCGAAGAAGGAGGGATCATAAGGGCATAATGGCATAATGCATGATATTACCTTGTAGAAAAGGAGCAAAGAAGGGGGGACATGGGAATTGAGGAATGCATGATAAGAGAATAAAAGGAAGAAAAGGAAAAGGTAGAACAAAGTTTTCAAGTTAAACACTTTAAGCCACACATCAGGTTAACTAGGCTTGACCCTCGCCTTTTTGAAAAAGGGTCCCCAGTGAAGTCGCCAGCTGTTGCGCCCCGAAAAATCCGGTTAAGGATTCCTCAGTTTGACAACGTGAAAAATTTTGAAGCCGCCACCAATATTTATTTTTAAAGACTAAAACATTGGAAAAAGTCTTTTGAAAAGGCGAATGGTCTTTCGAAAACATTAAGATGTAGGTTCGGGGGTCGGTTAGGTACGGGGAAGGTATTAGCACCCCGCACCTCCTTTCTACCGAAAGGGAACCATTAACTTTGATGTGTGGCTTAGAAAAAGTTGACTTGAAATGATTTTTGTTCTACTTCCTTTCTTTTTATTTCATTTGAGAAACGGTTTTATTGAGAAGAAAAATATTTTTGGTATCTTTGAAAAGCGGAACAAAACAAAGATTTTTAAAAGGGTGCTTGACGGGTTACGACCCGCTCCTACGTACCCTCTCTGGAAGAGGGATCAAAGCTACGTAGTTCTAGGCTTTTGGTTTCGAAAGTGTTTTTGAGTTTTTGGAAATAAGACTCGAGTGTTCACGAATGCCAAACAAGCAACGGCTTCGAGTGGCGTTCATTACTAACTTGAAAAAAAATAGTTGAAACCGGTAATCATTCAAGCAAAGGCTTCGAGTGATTACAAGTAACAACGTTTTATTATCTTTTTGAAATCGTTTTGAAAAAGGGTGAGCATCAGTGATAATTATCACTAATAGCTCGTGTTGTTTTTGAAGTTGGAATTTACTTATTTTTTACTTAAGGTGTGGGAGCTTTCATGATAGCCAAACAAGCAAAGGCTTCGAGTGACTACCACTAATAACTCCTCATTAGCGATCAAACAAGCAAAGGCTTCGAGTGATGGCTAATGATTTATTTAAGAAAATGCCCTAGGTTTTTTATTGGAAAACATTTGACTTGGGTTTGAAGAGTAGTTTTGGAAAAGAATTTGATTTGGAAAAAAGTTTTGAAAGATAAGTAGAACATTTCCATCAACATATCAATTTCTAACCAAAATGCAATTCCCTTAATTACACTTCATACAAGCATTACATATCAAAGAGATACATCTATACATAAAAGTGGCCCTTGGCCGAATGCTCCTCATGCAAAAATCAACATCAATTTCATGCTAAAGTTCACAAGTTAGCACACAAACACATCACAAGATGCAACCCTATTCCAATCATATGAGACTACAAGACAAACCTCAAGCAAGACATACATTTATTCAAAGCAAAATTGAATCATATAGAGTAATCCTTTCACTTAGATTAAAGTGCCATGGGCACAAGTGAAAATCAACTTACCCCATCATCAACATCTAGCAATGAGCAAAATAGAACACATAAACAAAGAAAATAAAGTTGAATCCTTTCTAGCCATCTTTACCACTTAAATTAAAGTGCACTAGGCACTAGTGGTGATTCACATAGCTAAATCATCAACTTAACAATTACTTGCAAAAAAGAGTCCATCAAAACAAACTTGAGGCAATATTTTTAAACACAAATACAAGCAACATAAACAAGGAAACAACAAAAACCCTAAATGTCTCATGATTTGCGAAACCTCTACATAACCAAACAACAATTTTATTCTCAACCTAAAAATTAATTGTCCACAAAGATTCCATCAACAACTTGAGACAATCACAAGCCAAATAACCAAAGAACAACTAAAGATCCTAAATAAACTCATGATTTGCGAAACCATTACATAGACCAACAACAATTTTATTCATCAACAAATATAAAATCAACACAAAGACAAACATGAATCAATTTATTTTAAGGTGAGAGGCACCTTAAACACCCAAGGCTCCCAATGTCCTTGTCCATAATGTTTAAGGCTCCTCTCACCAACAACAACCAGCAAATCACATTTTATAAATGTTTATGATGATATGCGAAATGGAGGAAAGGAAGAATATAAGTTTTGATGCAAAATGTTTTAAATATGATGCAAGGGTGCTAGAGATTTTACCTTCTCCAAGCTAGGAAGTAAGATTGAAGACAAAAAAAACTAGAGCAAATCAACAAATCTTCAAGGAAACCAAGGAGAACTTCACGCAAATCTTCAAACCACAAGCCTTGGATGATGCAAATATGGACTAGAGTAGGAGAGGAGGGAGATGTATGGAGTGGAAATGAATTTGAGATGAAAAAGAGGAAAGAAATCAAAAAAATATGGAGGAGGAGTGGTGAGGGGCTACGGCCAAGGGGAGAAGGGAGGAGAGGAATTGGTGTGCTAGGGTTTTTTGCATGAAGAGTGAGGCTAAGAACTTGTGTGGGCTGATCATTTGAAGATATATATAGTGCTCACTTATCATTAAGGGCTTCTAGGTCAATTTATCTCCCTTGTGCTCTAGGATTGCATCTAAATTTTGAACCAAGGGTCAAGATCAAATGTCACATGGATTAGGGGCAATTAGAAAGCACAAAGTGGGGAGAGAGAGGGCTGAGGGGCGCAGCATAAGGAGGGTGGTGAAGGATAAGTTCAATTACAAAATTGTATTTTTCCATGAGGCTTATTACACAAGTGCCATTTTAATTCAAATGAAAGGTGAGGATTGCATTTAACACTTGAATGGAAGGCCATGATTTAAACACAACTTGCAACCAATAAAATAAATCAAAATTGGGGGAAAAAGGTCTGGAATTCGCAGCACATATGAGAGAGAGTGAGTGGAATTGCAACTTGTACTATTGTACTACACTTGACCTTTCAAAATTCAAAGGGATATTCCTTATTCCTTTCAAGATGATTCTTCTAAATTCATACCATTTTGGGGCCATATCCCATGATTCAATGATTGGGCTCTGAATTTTATGATCTCACCAATCCCATAATTGATTTGTTGACCCCACTCCAAAGGAAATGACCATTTTACCCTTTTGTTCAAAAACCGAATTTCATGCCAAAAATACTCCCATGATGCACAAAAAATACACAACTCCACTCACTTGGACTCACATAAATTCCTCAAGAGATGCATAATGGTTTTTACCGAGAAATTTATTTTAGTGAAATGACCAAAATGCCCTTTTGGTCCTAAAAACCCTAATTTTGCTCCAAACTTCATTTCCACTCTAACAATGATCCTGAGACCCTTTGGATGACTCTAAAACTCTAGAAATGCATGCATGATTAGAAAATAAGTCTTTTTGGCGAAATTACCAAAATACCCTTTGAACTAGGAAAAACCCTAGAAACCCTAGAAATGCCCTAAAGTGCTCTAAAATGCCATGCAATGCTTTTCTAACCCTAAATTGCATTATGAAACTTCTAAAATGCAAGCATGATGCCTTTCCTAACCTCTAGGATGAATGTCAAGACTTGATTTATTTATTTTTATTGAAAATTAGGGTTTTGCCCTAAGCCGGACAAAATTGGGGTATGACAGTCGCGTCGTTCTTTCATCGTGTTTAGTCCGACATGTTTTGTCGCGTTTCCTTTTAGTTCCCTTGGTTTAGTAGTAATAATAGTAATAGTAAAACAGGAGGTGTGTGAAAAATTCTTTATTTACAAAGTATCTAGTTACACTTAGCCCAAACATGTGCCAAAATTACAAAAAAAACAAAACACGCCTCAAATGGGCCCAAAAAATTACTTCACCTAACTGTAACAAAAAAAAAGAAGAAAGGCCCAAAAGACCCTAATCCATGACAGCAGCCATACGTGCCTCCCTCCTGCTCCTGAGCTTGCAGAGCAGGCTTGCACCAGCTGCCCAAGCATCTGAAAACAGCAACAATTCAAATCAGCAGCTAAAAAAGGGGGAAAGTTTGAGTCAGCCCTGAGTCAGCTACTAGCTGTCCAGAGACAATGCATTAACCAGTTTTAATCAGCAATCAAAAAAATTAATTTTCGGGTTCCAAAAATTACTATAAAATGCTAATTCGAAAACCAAATTGAGGGACATTTTTACACACAAAAGAATACGCACTAAAAATTCTGGAATGCAGTACCTGAAGCAGTAGGGTGGGTCGATTTTTTTCTCAATAACAAAAAAAGGGCTTTTGATTTCTTTTCTGGAAAACGGTTGGTCAAGTCATTTTGTTTTTTTAGTTTCCTTTGTTTTATTAGTAATAGACGGTTTGTTTTTCGGTAAATATATTAGTATTAGTATTAGAAAACAAATTAGTTTTTTTTTATTTATTTCTTTTTTTAGTTTTTTATTATTAATATGATTATTTTTCCGAATCAGTTTCTTTTTATATATATAAAAAAGACGAAAATTAACATCATATTTAATTTAGGTTCAGTAATGAAAAAAAATCCAAAAAATGAAATCAAGATTGGAACTTGACATAAGTCCAGTAGGTGTGTTCTGAAGAAAAATTTAGTAAATGGTTGTTTAGTTAAAAAAACTAGTTTGTTTTTTAGAAAGACAAGCAAATAAAAAAAACAAAACAACAAAACAGTAGGCGGATGCCAGGTCTGTGAAAAACAAGGATAATAAAAAAAAATAATACCTGTTAGCTCCTACCACCGTAGACGGTGGCCTTCCGCTCCCATGTCTCCGAAAGCCTCCTCCGGTCGTCTTCTCCGGCGACATCGCTGTTAGTCCGCTGCGAAATCGTGCCCAAGTCGTCATGTTTGCGTCGCTGCCGCGAGGGGCCCCCCATCGTTTGTTTTCTGTCCGGTCCCCTCACCGTCGCCGTCAACGGCGCACCTTGATCCGTGGCCGTGTGCTCATCTTCACCTTCCCAACGTCGCATCCCCGTCCTTCAATCACTTACCGTAAACAAAAAAAGGGGGAAAACAGAAGACCGGCGCCGTCATGACGCCATGAGCACTGTCAGAGCCGCCGCGAGCTACCCTTCCCCTTCTCCCTCCTACTCTCCCTTCCCTTTTATATGGAAAAATTAGGTTTAGTCAGAATGTTTGTTCCCTTTTATATGTCCTTTTGTTTATTTATTTATTTTATTTAATTAAAATATCAGATTAGTAATTACACCCACCTATTTTCATTACTACACCCCTGCGAGCCCAGATTGGCAAGCCCTGAATCCTAAATGAAAATTGGGCTTATAGTTTTGATCACACCCTCATTTTATTATTCTCACCCACCCCTGTTTATAATACAACCCCTCTGTAAATATTTACACCACCTAGTTTCTACCACAACCCCATTTCGTTTTTTTTAGGGTTAAATATGTTTTTAGTCCCTACAAAATCGGCTCCTTCTAAGTTTAGTCCTTACATTAACGAAATAGGCGTTTTGGTCCTCATCTTATTTTGCCGTTTCCAATTTTAGTCCCTCGTGACTTTTAATAGCGCTTCAACACTTTTAATAGCGCTTTTTTGACCTTTTATAAGCGCTATTAAAAGTTTTGAAGCGCTATTAAAAGTCATGACGGACTAAAATTGAAAACGGAAAAATAAGATGAGGACCAAAACGCCTATTTCGTTAATGTAGGGACTAAACTTTAAAGGAGCCGATTTTGTAGGGACTAAAAACATATTTTACCCTTTTTTTTATTATTTTACTATTCTTTTATTGTTCTCAATGTTATTAAATGGTGCTATTCATTAAACCAAGTTTATTTCACTCCAAAAAAAAAACGATAAATGGGGTTTGACTTGGATGTACATCTTATCAAACCCCAAACTTTGAAAGGGTCCTTAGTTGTGCAACTTGGACCTTAAATCCCTTTAAAATAAAAAATCATAAAACTACCAATCAAATATGATTTATATATAACACCTATTTTATAAATAAAAAAATTTCGAAAAAATAAATGGATTCGATTTGGATGTACATCCTGTCAATCCGGTTTAAGGATTTTTAGTTGTACAACTTGGATCCTAAACCCCTTCACAATAAAAATCAACCAACCAACAAATTTTCAGGAAGAACTACGCGACTTTTGAGTCTCTCATTGCACCGGAGAGTACGTAGGCACAAGGCCTCCCTGTCAAAGTCAAAATAAAATTTTCTTATTAAGTATTATTTTTCGGGTAAACAAATAATTAAACAACTCGTTAATTCTTGCGCAAATCAAATTTAGGGTAACTGTCTTAGGACAGATATGCTAGGGGTGCGGTGAAATTAGGTTTTCGCCCCTTCCATACGCATAACCGACTCCTGAATCCAACCTAGTTACGCAGACCACTAACTCTTAGGTTAGGTTTTTCTCAGTTTTTCCTATTTTTAATAAATTGGGTGGCGACTCCTAAGATTCATATTTTTTTGAGCCGTCTACGTCGAGACCTAGGTCACGACAACTCGTGTTAAGAAAGGTGTCTCAGAAATTGCAAGAGCTGAATCTTCATTTTCATCACTACCTATTTTTCCTTGAAGGACCACCAACTACTTTTTGTTAGTAGGATCTTTGATATAGAAAACTTGTTTTGCATGGTCAGCCATGATGAAAGGCTCATTCTTATGACCTACCCTGTCAAGGTCTGCTAGTGTAATTCTCATTTCGTCGGTACGTACACCACCGTTGTTGTTTAGCCATTTACATTTAAAAATGGGCACTTTAAATTTACAGTAATCAAGCTCCCAAATCTCTTCGATAACACCAAAGTAAGCAATGGATGCGAGTATGGGGTTTTTATCTTTTGAACTAGAGAAGTGCATTGAAGAAGCCATGACCATAACGCCACTATTTTGCACAGTACTCTTGTCATCTTGCGACTTTGTGTAAAAGGAAAAATTATTTATGTCGTACCCATTCCAGCAAAAGACATCAAAGTTAGGGTCATGTGCTAGCCATCTCAAAGTATCAGAGGCTCTTGCATCTTTCTTAATCTCAGATTTAAACCAGTCGATGAATGTCTTGTTATGCTCTTTCAATAACCATAATTCATCCCTTCGAGGTTTTTTGGCCTTTAGTAGCTTTTGATGAGAAGACAAGTTAGGTAATACTTCATCTGTGTTATTCAAAATATAAAAATGTGTTTGAAGCGCCTCCTCTCGACACATGCTCTTAATATTTATACCTCTACCCTTACCCTGACATATCCATGCATATCGAGACTTTGGTAGCCCTACAAGTTTTACTTCTGACAAGTAGTCTGAACAAAACTCAATAGCTTCTTCTGTGACGTATCTTTCGACAATGGATGCTTCGGGGCGATATTGATTCTTCACATATCCTTTCAAGATCTTCATGTATCGCTCGACTTGGTACATCCACCTTAAATAAACAGGACACCACAATCTAATCTCCCTCACTAGATGAACATTTAAATGAACCATGATATCAAAGAATGAGGGAGGAAAAAACATCTCTAGCTGACACAAGATAATAGCAGCCTCATGTTCCAACTCGTCCAAATTTTGAGGGTCAATGACTTTACCACATATAGTATTGAAGAATAAGCACAACCTAGTTATGGTATGTCGGACATCTTTTGGCAAGATGCCACGTATAGCCACAGGTAGTAGTCGTTGCATCAACACGTGGCAGTCATGAGACTTCAAGCCAAGTAATTTGAGATCTTTCATTGAGACAAGACTCTTTACATTCGATGAGTAACCCTGTGGCACTTTGACTCTCCTTAGGCACTTGCAAAAGCTTATTTTCTCTTTTTTTGGCAAGGTATGACATGCTGGAGGCAAATATGTTCCTTTACCTCTTGCGACTGGATGTAATTGTTCTCTTATGCCCATCTCAAGCAAATCCAAACGAGATTTTATACCATCCTTTGTCTTGCCTTTAATGTTAAGGAGTGTCCCAATGACACTATCACAGACATTTTTCTCGACGTGCATGACTTGAAGACAATGTCTTACATCAAGACTAGACCAATATGGAAGATCAAAGAATACTGACCTCTTCTTCCACTTGCAATTGCTATTCTCATTTGACTGCTTCTACTTTTTGCCGAATACAACATTGATGTCCTTAACCACTTGATAGACTTCTTCTCCGGTCAAGGCAGTCGGAGCAATGCCATTTTCCTGGAACCCATTAAAAGCTTTTTTGAAACTACGATATGGGTGATTACGTTTGAGAAATTTACGATGCCCAAGGTAGACAGTTTTCCTTCCATGTTTTAGTTGATGGTGGTACGTGCCTTCTAGACAAATAGGACAACCTTTATGTCCCTTAACACTATACCCAGACAAATTCCCGTATGCTGGGAAGTCATTGATTGTGCAAAATAGCATCGCTCGCAGCTTAAAGGTTTCACTAGAATAGCCGTCAAACACATCCACACCTTCATCCCACATTTTCCTCAAGTCTTCAACCAACGGGCTAAGATAAACATCTATGTCATTACCTGGTTGTCTTGGGCCAGAAATCATCATGGATAACATAACATACTTGCGTTTCAAGCACAACCAAGGAGAAAGGTTGTAATTTATAAGGAGAACGGGCCACGAACTATGATTTGTACTTAAGTTACCATATGGATTCATCCCATCCGAAGCAAGCGCATGCCTAAGATTTCTTGGCTCAGCGCCAAATTCCGGGAACAAACGATCAACTTTCTTCCACTGTAGAGAATCGGCCGGATGGCGAAGTTGTCTGTCACATTTCCTCTCATCTACATGCCATCTAATGTTCTTTGCATTAGCAAATAAGCGTTGGAACCTAGGTATTACTGGAAGATACCATAAAACCTTCACAGGAGAACGTTTTGTAACATCATCATCATCGCTACTAGATTCACCAGTCTTCACTTTGTAGCGTGAAAGATTGCACGTGGGACACTTGTGCAATGTCTCAAAATCATTTCGATACAGTCTGCAATCATTGGGCCATGCATGTTTTTTCTTATACCCCACACCCATTGGACACAATATCTTCTTCGCATCATATGTACGATTCGGCAATGAGTTACCTTCGGGAAGCATGTCTTTCAACAACTCAAGTAACTTAGTGAAGCCCTTATCATTCCACCCATTTATTGCCTTCAAATTGATTAATCTTAACGTCGCAGACAACCGTGTGTATTTTTTGCATCTCAAATATAGAGGCTCTTCTTTGTCTTTGCACATAGTATCATACACATGCGTCCACTTAAAGGATTCAGGACCGATGTCACGGATCATATCCTCCATTCGGTCATCCATATCTTCATCGACTTTCTCTCTTCTAGACACATTTGGGGTGTCGCTAGATTCACCATGCCATATCCATGTGGTATAACTCATGCAGAACCCATGAACAAAGAGATGGTCCTTTATTATGGCAAGTGGTTGTGGGGTCTGATTCACGCAAATAACACAAGGGAAAGAAAAATTCACAACATATTTGGGAAGCTTTGATCTAGCAAAATTTAGAAACTCTTCAACTCCTTTCGCATACTCATCACTCATACGATCACTTTGTATCCATCTACGATCCATGGCTATGCTCCAAAATAATAGACTATGTTGTAAGAAGATACCACTAACGCCTTTTAAAAATATAAAGTTTCTCATATCTCAACATTTCCAAACCCTTCAAAATATATAACTATACTAAAATATCAACATTTAGAACAAATGACAAACTAAGCAAACATGTTACTTAAATGTCAGTGTACTAACAAAGTATCAGAGCATGTTATTTATACCTGTAAGACAAATAGGTATTTAAATGAAAAAATAAACAAACATTTTATTTATTACAAATGAAAACTAAACAAACATGTTATTTAAGAATATTGTATTTAAATGTCAGTGTACTAGCAAAGTATCAGAGCATGTTATTTATACCTATAAGACAAACATTAGCTTGATTATTGAGCATGGAATCAGAGCTAAAAATTGGTTCCTATATTGAAGTTACAATAAATATCAGAACCATAATATTATCATTTAGAAAACAAATTCATGGACATAATAAAGTGCTCAATTGGTATACTATATTCCAACAAGAAGAAACAAATAGAAGGACAAATAAATTTGTGAAACAGAGTTGTGCTCAAACAGTAAGACAACACAATCAGCAAGAACAAATCAACAAGAACAACACAATCAGCAAGACAATACAATCAGCAAGAACTCACTCTAAAGAAAACCCTAAGAGGTAGAAAGAGGCAAAACTGAAGAAATGCAAATCAAGAACAGCACAATCAGCAATAACAAATCAACAAGAACAACACGAATTTAACTATAACAACAAGAACAACATAATCAGCACTCACTATGAAGAAAACCCTAAAAGTAGAAAGAGGCAAAACTGAAGAAATGCAAATCAAGAACAGCACAATCAGCAATCACAAGTCAACAAGAACAACACGAAATTAACTATAATAGCAAGAACAAACATAAACGTCAAGAACTCACTATGAAGAAAACAATAAAAGTAGAAAGAGGAAAACCCGGAGAAATGCAAATCGAACGGTTGCTGATGACGACGGTGACAGAGTTGGGAACAACGACGGAAACACTGAGTTGGGAAGAATGACGGCAACGAAGAGAGGCGGCGATGGCGAGATGGAGGGCAATGGAGGCTTAGGGTGACGGCGAGAGTACTGAAAATGAAGGAACGGAATGAGATGTGAGCACGAATGACATGGAGTGAGAGTGAAATCGTTTAAGGAAAAGAACTTTAGGAATCAGGTGTCTTACACAACCGATTCTTAAAGTATTTGCAAACTTACATTTGGAATCAGTTGGTAGATGAACCGATTTGTATGGTCTGTTTTAACACATTTAGAATTGATTATTAAAACAACCGATTCCAAATGTATGAACAAAACTCGCAAACTTCTCTTTTATTTAAAAATTTCCACCGCTTCCGCATTCCGAATCGGTTGTTCAAAGAACCGATTCTAAATGGTGCTTTCTAGTATCAATTTTGCACTAGTGTTATACCTAGTATTTTGAATGTGCTTTTTCATTTTCTATATCAAAATATGTCGAACTTATAATCTTTGACTTTATATTAAGACAATTAGTTTCATGTTGAAATAACTTAAACGAGATTCCTTACCCATGCGATGTGATGGGATCACGACAAGTGTATCGGATCGTTGAAGGTAATAGTACAGAAAGACCGAGTGTCGAACTCAGGGACCAGGTTAATTATCAGATTAACAATTTAACTTCTAAATTGAAAAAGGTACTAAATTGGATTTGTTTGACAAGAAATTAAAGTGAAAAGCAGTAAATATTTTCTTTTGTGATTTTAATTTGTATTGATAACAAGAACACAAGTGTGAATTTGTATGAATTAAAAAGCGTTGGGGACAAGCTTCGATTTACTTCACTCTTATATTTGAAGAATCCAAAGTGTTATTGAACTTATTTTATAAGCTATGATCAAATTGTTATAATTATTCTAATCCTAATTCCTTAGGTAAGAGAACCTTTATAATTTCTATTAAAAATCTCTAATTACTTAGGTGACCCTATAAAGAAATAAGTAGTAATAACAACAATTATCCTATGATTCTGAACACCAATGACTATTCCTAGACTAGAGATACCGATTTAAATTCTCAAGTATATGTAATTCAAATTTCCATTCACAATCGCATATCTTAATTCATCCTAAGAGTGGTCAAATCCTAAAAAGCATTAAGGACAAAGATTGAAACATAACTAGTAGAATACCCGTGCATTCACACGGGTCATTTCGTTTTTACGCATGTGTTAAAGAGGATATGTATATAGAATACAGTGCTTATATAGAAGGAAGCTAAATCTCATATATAATTACAATCGACTTCTTTTGGTTAAAAAATAAACAATAGTCTTCTTTTTAGGTCACAAAAAAAAAATTGATGTCTTTTCAAAAATAAAACACAATAAGTTAAACTCTTCCGCTAATTTGTAAAAATTTCTCAAGACTAAAAAGTAAAATAATTATTTTAATATTAATTTTTGGCTTAAAGGTACTTTTAGTCCCTGCAAATGTCACAATAATCCAGTTTAGTCCCTGCAATTCCAAAACTTTTAAAATAGACCCTGCAATTACTAAACGTTACTACTTTTAGTCCCTGCTGTTAGTTTAGGCTTAACACTGTTATCTTTTGATGATGTGGCACACCCCCCACCCCCCACCCCCCCCACCCCACCCCCCCCCACCCCACCCCCCCCACCCCACCCCCCCACCCCCCCCCACCCCACCCCCCTCTCCTCCCCTCCTCCCCTTCGCCCCTCCTCCCCTTCGCCCCCCCTCCCCTTCGCCCCCCCCTTTGCGAACCACTGTCCAGCCTGCACCACCACTAAACGACCCACGAACAGCCATTGTCGCACCACCGCAAAGTCACCGCCGTCGCTCACCACCGTAGCCATCGCATCGACCCCAAACCACCAAACTGTGAGCGCCCCACCACCTCAGATCCTCCCTTTCAGCAACGGTAGACGACGGAAAAGAAGGGTAGGGAAAGGGGATCGGTGCCTATGAGGTGAGAGGAGAGCGAAATTTCGGTTGGGGAAGAGGGGAATGGTTGAACGGCGGCGAGAAGAGGAAAAGAAAAAATGGGATTAGATGAGGGAGAGAGTGGATCCGTAGCTTTTGGTGAGAGAGCAAAACGAAACCATGAGGGAGAAGAGTTTGGGCCTGTGGCTATGGAGAGAGGAGATAAGATTGAAGCTAGGGGGGAGAGGCGGATACGGATCTGAGAGAGTGGGAGTGAGAGTCGCGGCGGAGAGAGTAGAGGAGATTAGGGAAGGGAGAGAGGTGGATACGGCAAGGAGAGGAGGGGAGGAGAGGCGAAGGGGAGGAGGGGAGGGGGGGGAGGGGGGGCGAAGGGGAGGAGGGGCGAAGGGGAGGAGGGGAGGGGCGAAGGGGAGGAGGGGAGGAGAGGGGGGTGGGGGGTGGGGTGGGGGGGTGGGGTGGGGGGGGTGGGGGGTGGGGGGTGTGCCACATCATCAAAAGATAACGGTGTTAAGCCTAAACTAACAGCAGGGACTAAAAGTAGTAACGTTTAGTAATTGCAGGGTCTATTTTAAAAGTTTTGGAATTGCAGGGACTAAACTGGATTATTGTGACATTTGCAGGGACTAAAAGTACCTTTAAGCCTTAATTTTTTATAATTTTGTTGCGTGTTCAAAGACACTAAAATGACATCGAAATCATATAATGTCTCCCAGTAGGGACTAAAAAGCTAAATAAGCATAGAATAGAAGTAGCTAGGTTCATGATCAAGTGATTAGTGATAATTTGGATTTTGTTTAAAGACGACAAAATTACTGTAACATCCCCAAAGTGGCTAGGTTCATGTTCAAGTGATTAGTGATAATTTGAATAAATCATTACTAATCAAGTTGTTTGATCATTGCTTGAGTTGAAAATTGATTGTCTTATATTGTTTAAGTAAATGATTAAATGATATAATTAGATGCATTATGTGCTAGTTGAATTAAACTTGTGTGGCGAATGAGTAATCACGGGGTGCGAGTAGGTTAGGGGTAAATAAGGATTTTCACCTATTTTTTTAACACACCTTCAGCTGGACCCATAGACACATTTACTCTTTCCCACACTCTCACAAAAACATAACACACACACCCACGAGTAAAAGATATATAAAACACCGAGAGTGGAGTCGCGAGGGGTCTCAAAAGAACTCACTGAGATTATTATCTCACTGTTTTATTTGTGGTGTTTTCAGATAAACAGGGCAAAGCAAAGCAAACAGAGGAAAAGTAGCTGCTGGAGTAGTTGCTTAGTTTATTGATAGATCCTTTTGGATCAAAGTATTATGTTTGCTTAGCTAGATCCCCATTGATAGATCCTAGATGTATTTTGGAGTTTTACTCTAAGACTAAAACTTTGGATTATGTAATCAAAGTTTAATATGTGTTGTGAACTCTATTTTGGAGTTTTGACATCTTCAGTTATATAACTGTAATAGACGAGTATCCGTTATGTCGGTTGGCCCTAGTTTTTGGAAAAAAATTTCCCTAATGAACTTATTAGGAAGAATGGTATCCTATACGGTGTGTTAAGTCCAAATTCTGAAACAGGCTCACCTCTCTAATTTTAATGAAATGGTTAACATTTTAAATTTATGACGTCTAAATTTAAGGATGTTACAATTACACTGATGTGATAGATGAAATTATATTACATTTGGACTCTTTAACTCTAGAAAATTTGAAATAGCGGCAAATAGTTAAAAACACGTTATAGCACAAGTGGTAGATACTTGGGCTCCTTAACCATTTGGTCACGGGTTCGATCCCTCGCCGGTGCGTCTGGAAAAATGCCTGGTGAGAGACCTCAACCCCTTAAATGGATCTCAGTATCTCGGGGGATTAGTCGCTGCAGTTACGCGCTGGGGATACGTTGGTTTACCCAAAAAAAATAGTAAAACACGTCTCTAATTTCATATAAGTAACAACAAAGTTTAAGATCTATTTTGTTTTAATAGTCTATAATTTTTATCGTTATTTAATATTTTATAGTAATATAGATGTAGTTGATTTGTACTTATGAATGGATGACTTGTGCTAGGTTAATAAAAGTCATGTACTTGTTGAATGACATATTCAATAACCAATAGAAGGTAGAAAATGAATAAGTTTGTCATGCATAGAGGGATGAATAAGTATGTTGTGATTTATATGCCATATAGGAGTAACATCAAAGCTGGTACAAAAGTACCAAAGTTTAAGACTACATTTCGGTAGCAACCGTTTTTTTTATAGGCAATGTTAGTGGGGGTGGGGGAAATGTTAGTTTCCACGGGTCGACCCGGGACCTCCTTCTTCACTAGTGCAAAATCATGAAAAGAATTAGACATTTAAAGTCAGGCGCTCAGATGCCTGACTTTATATGTTGACGCGGTGGCAAACTTGTAATTAAAAGGCAAAACTCGCGAGTTTCAAAGTCAAGCGAATACACGCCTGACTTCTAAAGTGAGAAAATAGCAAAAAAATTAGACTTTAGAAGTCAGGCGTGTATTCGCCTGACTACATAAGTAGACACGGTGGCAAACTTGTAATTAAGAGGTAAAGTTTTAAAGTCAAGCGAATAGAGGCCTGACTTCTAAAGTACTAAAATAGAAAAAAAAATAATATCACGCCTTCTCACTCTCAGAAACGAAACTCTCCATTCTCACACTCACTCCTCTCGCGTTCTCACGCCTTCTCACACTCAGAAACGAAACCCTAGCATCACCATTCTCACTCTCATCTCCATTCTCACTCTCAGAGCACTCTCCATTCTCACTCTCAGAGCACTCTCCATTCTCACTCTCAGAACAGTCTCCTCTCTACACGCATCGGATCTAACAGGATTCCCTTAGATCTGATGATTTTTGTTGTTTTTCTGTTCAGGTTATTAACGATCGGTTACGAATTCACAGTTGCAGAGATCGGATCTTGCGTTCTTGCTGCTCTGGTTCCTCTTCTTCTCTCTCCGGTCCTCTAGGGTTTGAGTGCTCTTGCTGCTCCGGCGGCGATGATGCGCTCAATCGCTCGTCCCTCTCCACCGATGACGATCCTTGATGACGATGATGCGAAGGAAGCTTCGGTTTGAGCCCTGAGTCATCTTGCTGATCTGAGGTTAAGGCTGTTTGGTGCTTCGAAGATGAAGCTTTTGTGCCTTCTTCCTTCACTGTCACAGGTATAACCCTAAACTGATCTTCTGTATCTTGCTGTTTTCCTCTTTCTGAGTTCTTGTTAGGTTTTGCAGCAACAAACCTTAATACTGCGTTCTTGACACTTTTCAAGTATAGAAATATCAGGTTACAGTTACCTGTATCTGTTAATCATTTCTTTAGAGGAACCATAGGTCAAAAAATTAATCCAATTTTCTTTTCTTCACTTGCGATTTTTTCTTTTATTTCTCTTTGATTTACCCTTCTGCTCTCCAGATTTTTCTTTATGTTCCTTCCCCCCATTTTTCTTCATGTTCTTTTATAGAATGCTCAAATTCCTGCATCCTTTTTTTTATTTCAGGACAATATACTTATTAGTAAATGGCAAGCCACATACAGAGATAACAGGCTTCCTTCCTATGGTTTGTTACTTGCTCCTCTTTCTTTTAGAAATTAAGAGCTTCCCATGTGGGAATCAAATTTGGAGTTTGGATTTTAAATTGTTACATATTCTTGCTTGGTGATTGATATATTATGGTGGTCAATTTAAATCCTGCTCAAGTGCAGGTGCTTGATTTTAAAAAGAAGGAAAGTAGTCAGCAGATACATTTTATGGGTACCTAAATCATGCTTATTGAGGGAGTTCCCTAATGTTTTCTTCTATTTTATAGTTTTTCCCTAAATGTAGGATGTCATGGGGATGCAGATTATGTTAAAGTAAGCTTTAAATTTAGTCTGAAATTTCTCTAAGCAAAATACCTCTACAGCTGATCAGCTCCTCTCAATCTGTATTGCTATAGGTTAAATGTTGCAAGTCGACTTCCAAGGTCACTGATATCAAGGATCTCTTGGGGAGTTTAATTATTGCTTTGATAAAGCCTTTGAAAAGTTCTATGACATGTATACTGCAACAAGGTAGTTATCTTCAAATTTTCAAATTATTTCCTCATAGTTAATTTACTTTCCAATGTGGTTATATAAAACTCATTTCTGCCTTGAATCATAAGACCCTTTTATTTTCTTTCATGTGAAATTTGAATGGTGTCATTATTTCCCTTTTATTTTCTTTCCTTCTTGAAGAGTATGTAAGGTCAGGGGTTTGAGTCATGGAATTGGCCTCTTCGCAATGCAAGATAAGGCTGCCTTTCCCGTCCGTCACAATTTCAGTTTACTACTTAATAATAGGATAAGTTTTTGTTTAATACTTAATACGATAATGGGTTGAATGTGTTGCTCATTGTATTATCTTAACAATGACAATCATAAATGATAAACTATTATGGTTTAGAAAATCGTCTTATGTTTGGGAACATGAGAGAGTCATGTTTAGGGAGAAAAATGCTGGTTTCTCAATGTTGGACCTCATCACTTCACATACAAGGGTTTACAAATTTGTTTCAAATGGTGCTAGCCTTTTACTAACTTTCATATTTTGTATTATATAGGTTTCTATTGATAAAGGTGAGACAAATAGCAAATTAGATTTGTCATCACTCGACTGTGAGACAAATACAAGTTAGAGCTGGCATCTCGAGACCTCCAAGGAGCTCCTGTAACACCCCATTCTACCCGGCTATTTTCCATAGAGATCAGAGTTTCAAAATTTCTTTTTGAATGGAATGCTACACACGTACTTAATTGTAACAACGATCAATTCAGTCTAGGCTTTCCTTATACCTTTACAATACGCAACACCATTTAATAAATTAGGGTACTCTTGATTTTACCAACAAAATCCACACATTATAATTTAGATGTCTCGCAGCGGAAAAATAACATAAACTCAAAATGCCAAACAACGGCCGCATCGGAAAATCATTAGGTCAATGCATATAAAATCCAACAACAATTAAATAGCATTAGAAATCCTAAGCCAACCCCCTAGGTGTCACATATCAGAGCAGACCGACTCGGGAGTGAAAGGAGTAAGCCTTCACTCAGGACTACCTGTGGTAAACAACAACAGAAGGGTGAGTCTCAACTACATAATAAAGACTATAATAAGAAATATATTCCATCATAGCATCACACTCATACAGTCACACAGTATCATAGTTCATACAATCCACAACTTGCATGCTTATCATGAGGATGTATGCAATACAGTTATGCATGTGGTACCATTTTCCCAGACCGCAGCCTTATCATAAAATCAACTCAGACCGCAGCCTTAACATTTTGATTTAGAACTCAGACCGCACCCTTATCATTATAATTTAAAACTCAGACCGCAGCAGTATGTATGCATGAGACTCCATGACAAAACCAAAATCATAACTCTTAGCAACACAATCCATACATCTTATATCACATCTTTATTAATCTTTGTTGTAGCCCCCATGGCCTCATCATCAATCAACTCATTTATTTTCTCATTACAATCACATTTCTAGGATTAGGCTTAGCACTTAGGGACCAATCTGTCACCATTAGATCCGAAACCAAACACAAGGCATGGGCGCCCCACTTGGCGCCCTGGGCAGCCACACTTGGCGCCCAACACAACACCCAAACGCACAAACATAGTAGGTCACCTGAAAAATTGAAACCGCTCTAGCCAAAATGTTCAAAATGGGATTGGGTCACGTGAATACAGAATTTGGCTAGGGAAAATATGTTCAGAACTCACAGCTCACCCCTAGGCATCACAAACATAGTCAAAACAACGCTCTCTAGGACAAATTCAAAACCATAAGTGCAAATCTGGAAATTCTTTAGCCAAAGTGTTTTAAATACAATTTGGTCAGGTGAATACAAAGTTTGGCTCGGTAAAATATGCTCAGAAAATGACGTGTGCACAAGGCACCCCTTAAACAAGCCAAAATGATGCCCAATAGGACAATTTCAAAACCACAAGTGCAAATCTGGAAATTCTTTAGCCAAAGTGCTTAAAATATGATTTGGTCAGGTGAATACAAAATTTGGCTCGGTAAATTATGCTCAGAAAATGATGTGTGCACAAGGCACCCCTTAAACAAGCCAAAATGATGCCCAATAGGACAATTTCAAAACCACAAGTGCAAATCTGGAAATTCTTTAGCCAAAGTGTTTTAAATACAATTTGGTCAGGTGAATACAAAGTTTGGCTCGGTAAAATATGCTCAGAAAATGACGTGTGCACAAGGCACCCCTTAAACAAGCCAAAATGATGCCCAATAGGACAATTTCAAAACCACAAGTGCAAATCTGGAAATTCTTTAGCCAAAGTGCTTAAAATATGATTTGGTCAGGTGAATACAAAATTTGGCTCGGTAAATTATGCTCAGAAAATGATGTGTGCACAAGGCACCCCTTAAACAAGCCAAAATGATGCCCAATAGGACAATTTCAAAACCACAAGTGCAAATCTGGAAATTCTTTAGCCAAAGTGTTTTAAATACAATTTGGTCAGGTGAATACAAAGTTTGGCTCGGTAAATTATGCTCAAAAAATGATTCCATCCAAAAACATGATTTATGCGCCTTGCCTAAGCATAGGCAGCAACCTGGCGCCACCCCAGGCGCCACAGGGCAGCAACATAGGCGCCCTGCCCAGAACACACACACGCCCAGCAACAGAAAACAGCGCCCAGGGCGCCAATTCCCCCTCCCAGCAACTAGCGCCCAGGCGCCCCAACACAACCAAAACACCAAAATTCTTAATTATTTTTCCAAACCAAATCACCACAACATTCACCAAATACATTGTGCTCATACCAACAACATTCAATCTCATATATATATATTAAGGACACATCAAGGCACAAAATCAACACACGAAATCCAAACCTTAGCATAGGGAATCGAATTAATCACACCAATTATCAATTTCAACTAACCTAAACAAATCTAACAATTAACAAGTAATGTCAAGTGGGATCCTATGGTTTACATACAACCTATTATATTCTCTATTATAGAGTGAGACTCCCCTAACCTTGATTATGCCGGAATTAGAGCTCTTTCCACCGAAGCACCGACAACCACCACAACAACGAATCCTCTCCTTCTTCTTTCCTCTATCACGATCGCGCCCTCTCTCTCTTTCTCTTGGACCATTCGCAAATTGAACAAAAGTAGGAAGGGTTAGGAAAACGAAACTCAAGCACTTGATAGAGAAAGGAAATCGAATCATAGAAGATTAGGAACCCTTACCTAGGATCAAGATGCACAAACCCTAACTCCAAGCTTTGAAGTCGCTCCTTCCTTCTCTTCTCCTCTCCTTCGACTTTCTTTCTTTTCTTCTCTCTTTCGACTTTCTTTCTTTCTTTTTGACACTAGTGAGGCGCGACCTAGACCCCTAGTGCCTAAGGAGCGCCTAAGCCAACGGGCTTGGGCTTCTTGGGCCGTCCTTTGCAACACCGGTGTTACCAACGCCATCCCCTTCAATTAAATAAAAATACTACATTATAATATAATAAAGAAAATTAGTGCAACACTTTAAATAATTTAATCAATTACTTAATTAAATTATTTTAGGGTGTTACAACTCTCCCCCACTTAGGAAATTTCGTCCTCGAAATTCATACCTGAGTCAAATAGCTCTGGATAGGACTCCCGCATCCTACTCTCCAGCTCCCAAGTCATGCTCTCGCCAGTAGCTCCCAACCACACCACCTTTACTAAAACAATGCTCTTCCCTCTCAGCACCTTCACTTCTCTATCATCAATCCTCACTGGCATAGTCTCCACAGTGAGATTATCTCGCACCTCAATATCATCCATATGGATCACATGAGACGGGTCTGGAATGTACTTCTGAAGTTGCGACACGTGAAATACGTCGTGCAAGTTCGAAAGATTGGGTGGTAGAGCCACCCTATAAGCAACTTTTCCGACCCTCTCGGTGATCTGGTACGGTCCAATAAATCTAGGAGTCAACTTCTTTGCTTTAAGTGCACGCCCAACACCAGCCATAGGCGTGACCCTCAAGAAAACATGCTCACCAGCCTGAAATTCCAAATCTTTTCTCCTTCTATCATGGTAACTCTTTTGCCGACTTTGAGACTCTTTCATTTTCTCCCTGATCATTTTTATCTTCTCTGTAGTCTCTCTCACCAATTCAGGTCCAAGAACAACACTCTCGCCAGATTCATGCCAACACAAAGGAGTTCTACACCTCCGCCCATACAGTGCCTCGTAAGGAGCCATCCCTATACTCGAATGGTAGCTGTTGTTGTAAGTGAACTCAATCAACGAAAGGTGTGTATCCCACGCACCTCCCTGCTCTAAAACACACGATCTCAATAAGTCCTCCAATGACTGAATGGTTCTCTCTGTCTGCCCATCAGTCTGAGGATGATAGGCTGAACTCAACCTCAATCTGGACCCCAATGCCTCCTGTAAGCTCCCCCAAAACTCCGAAGTAAACCTCGGATCTCTGTCAGATACAATACTCTTCGGGACACCATGCAACTTCACAATCACCTGAATATATATCTCGGCCAATCTCGCTACCGGATACGTGATGTTGATAGGAAGGAAGTGAGCAGACTTCGTCAACCTATCCACGATCACCCAAATAGAATCAAATCCCCGAACGGTTCTTGGTAACCCTGTCACAAAATCCATGGAAATGCTATCCCATTTCCATTCCGGAACATCCAAAGGTTGCATCAACCCCGCAGGCTTCTGGTGCTCAACCTTTGACTTCTGGCAAGTCAAACAGGCGTACACAAACTGTGCTACATCTTTCTTCATACCAGGCCACCAGAATAATTTCTTCAAGTCATGATACATCTTTGTAGCCCCTGGATGAATACTCAGCTTGCTCCTATGACTCTCCTCAAGGATCATCTTCTTCATCTCAATATCATCGGGAACGCAGATCCTGTCTCTAAATCTCAACACACCCTGGGAATCCAACCTGAAATCCCCATCCACATTCTGATCACCCGTAACTAACAAGTCAACCAGCTTCACATCCAATTTCTGTGCGTCTCTGATACTAACCAAGAAGTCATTACCAATCCTCAGCATACCCAGCCTAACACTTCGCGGTGTTACTTCACAAACCAGACTCATATCACGAAATTGCTCAATCAACTCCAACTCTCTTACCATCATTGCTGACATATGCAAAGTCTTTCGACTTAAAGCATCAGCCACGACATTAGCTTTGCCGGGGTGATAGTTTAAGCCAAAATCATAGTCTTTCAGCAACTCTAACCAACGCCTCTGCCTCATATTCAGCTCCTTCTGATCAAACAAGTATTTCAAACTCTTGTGGTCGCTGAATACCTCGAATCTAGTGCCATACAAATAGTGCCTCCAAATTTTTAGCGCAAACACAATAGCAGCCAATTCCGAATCATGAGTAGGATAGTTCTTCTCATGAGTCCGCAACTGTCTGGACGCATAAGCGACTACCTTCCCATCCTGCATCAATACGCCCCCCAAGCCCATTCTGGAAGCATCACAATATACCACAAACGGTTGATCCGGCACGGGCAACACTAACACCGGAGATGTTGTCAATCTTTTCTTCAACTCTTGGAAACTCTCTTCACATTTAGCATCCCAAACAAAAACTCTCCCCTTACACGTCAATTGAGTCAACGGAAGGGCTAGTTTTGAGAAACCCTCAATGAACCTCCTGTAGTAACCGGCCAACCCCAAGAAACTCCTGATCTCAGTCGCAGACTTCGGGCTCTCCCATTGTAACACTGCATCAACCTTAGCTGGGTCTACAGCTATGCCATCACTAGAAATAATGTGACCCAAAAAGCTTACCTCACGCAGCCAGAACTCGCATTTGGACAACTTAGCATAAAGCTTCTTCTCTTTCAATACCTCGAGCACCAATCTTAAGTGCTCTGCATGCTCCTCTTCAGACTTGGAGTATACCAGAATATCATCTATAAAAACTACCACAAACCGATCCAAGTAACTATGGAAGATACGGTTCATGTACTCCATGAACACCCCTGGTGCATTGGTGACACCAAACGGCATCACAGAGTATTCATAATGTCCATATCTCGTTCGAAACGCTGTCTTCTGGACGTCTTCATCTTTTACTTTAATCTGGTGATACCCTGACCTCAAATCAATTTTACTAAAAACCTTAGCACCCACCAGCTGGTCCATCAGATCATCAATTCTCGGAAGAGGGTACTTATTTTTGATAGTCACTTTGTTCAACTGTCTATAATCCACACACACGCGCATACTCCCATCTTTCTTCTTTACTAATAAAACCGGAGCTCCCCATGGTGACACACTAGGCCTCACAAATTTCTTTTCAAGTAACTCTTCCAACTGCTTCTTCAATTCAGATAACTCAGAAGCTGACATTCGGTACGGAGCCATGGACACAGGCCTAGTACCAGGCACAAGGTCAATCCCAAACTCTACTTCCCTCTCGGGTGGCACACTAGGAATCTCATCAGGGAACACTTCAGGGAATTCACACACCACCTGCAATCCTTCAACCATAGCTTGGTTTTCAGCAGACATAGACGCCATCAAAGCAAATAGTTGACCACCATCCTTCATTACCTTATGCAGCTGATCCCCAGACAACAAAACAGACTCTCCCTCCTCAGGAGGAAGGAAACTCACAGACTTGCTGAAACAGTTGATGTGCACATGGTTATCCACTAACCAGTCCATACCAAGAATAACATCCAACCCTCCCAAAGGCAAACATATAAGGTCAACCAGAAAATCTCTGCCGAATACTGACAGAGGACACTTAGCACACAATAGAGAAGTAGTCACCGAACCTGTAACACCCCGATAATTTCTAACTTGTAGAAACTACCGAAATGCACTACTGGCATACATCAGAGTGACTTTCCTTTTAAAATATTGAACACATTCTACACTTCGATGAAACTCATCAAACGCACTTACATATCTGAACATAATATAATCAAAGTCGGTCCTCACATAACTCAAACTAGTGTTCAATACTCAAAACCGAAAGTCTGCGGAAGCGATTTACAACTTCATGACATAAGTCGTACGATCGTATATCTAAGGTACCGAATACAAATATACAGAGATACAAAGGGAACTGAAATACAAAGATACATAACATGACAAAAGGAATGTCGTCAGCAATTCTTCAAGCGTCTCCATAGCCGTGCCTCACGGTCTTCAACTTTCCCTGCTTAACTGAAAAACAACAAATATGGATTGGGTGAGACAACTTGTCTCAGTGAGTTCTATCGAGACCCCTTACTAACTCTCTCGGTTCAATTATGCCTGATTTCATGAATCGTAGCCCTTAAGTCGACTACGGGGAACATACGTGTACTCGTGGCCCTTCTAAGCGACACACAAGGCACACACCATGACAATGATTCTTAGCATATCACCGGGTCTTATTTTAAAGATTCCGGCAAACCCAGTCCCTGGCCATTTCTACTACCTTAGGGACAACAATGTAACGGGCCTAGGGGATAAGGCTCATGACTTCCTCTCCCACTAGTACGCTAATCCATGAACAGGGTCGTCACCCCAGCAATGATGTATGTAATATATACCATGAACAATGAGCAGTGAACAGTGAACGATGAACAATAACCAATGAGCTTATGCTTAACAGTGAACTTGTACTTAACTTAGTCTTGCACTAACATGATCTTATTATTAGGTGATCTCACACGGCTTACTAGGATTTACTCTTCTAACTTGTCCTGATAATAATCCAATCAGTCCGGCACAATATATCAATCACAATCATAGCATGACAATCAAATCCATAACACGTTCCGTATACCCGCATTGGGCCGTCAATAATCATTCAATCATGACATGAGGTTGTTATCATTAAACTTAAGCAATTCCAACGAATTACGGTTATTTTATCATTTCATAGCATTGGGAAGGGATTAGGATAGGTTTGGAATCAATTAGGAAGCGTTTGGACACCTTTAAAAATCCGGGTCAGACAGATACGCACGACCCGTGCTTAATGGCGCACGATCCGTGCGCGAAATGGAAATTTTACAGAAAGCATCAGAAGGATCCGCACGATCCGTGTGCCAGGGCACACGATCCGTGCCTGATGCACTGTCCTGTAAAATTGCCATTTCGTGCTGTTTTTGACTCTGTCACGTGTCCAAATCTTTTCCCGATTGAAACCTAACTTATCAACCTTTAATAACAGAATATCATCCAGCCAAACACTCCATATATTACTCATCATAACAACCATAAATATCAAACACGATCTCAATCAAACAACAACATAACTCGGTATTTAAAACGGGTTTTCGCAAAGCGGCTTGTCGCCAATTTCTTTTAAAACGCGAGACTCAACCAGAACACATGATAATTTTCCTAGTGAGTATAGAACTCACCTCTTTCACGATGACAAAGCAAACGACACCGAGGCCTCAAGAACACGGTCACACGGCAACTCACGAACTTTTCCCAATTCGCTCCACAACTCTCCTTTTCGAAAACCCAGCTCCCCAATGTATGAGTTCTGAACCCAACAACCGAAATGACTCCAAGGTAGTTCCAAATCGTGATTTAGCTGTTGTACTTGGTCCTAATGCTTTCTAATTGAACATGCAAGGACAGATTTCAGAATTTGGGCCAAGTGAAGCTTTGATGGTCGTTCATGGTGATTTTGGCTTGGAGGAGGGAATGATTGCGAAATTTATATCACTAGAAAGAGGGAGGTGAACTGATCCTGATGATGGTGATGGATTGAACATGCATGGAATTGTTGGGAAACTCTCTTCCCTTCTCTCTCTCGAGCTTCACTCTCCTTTCTCCTCTCTCAATATCTGTTTTCAGTTTTTCAAACAAATGAAGGTTCCTCTATTTTGTTCCAGCTGAAGGGGTTTAAGTATGGGCTAGGAAAAAGACAACAATGACCCTCACTTAAACATTTCATACCCAAATACTCCCATCAGCCCTAATTAACTTAACCATGACCAATTACTAATAAATCATACACAATATTTATAATAAGTCACTCAAGCAATTTATTTTCACAACATTTTATTTCCAACAATTTTATTAAATCACTAATAATTATTTCATGTCAAATAATTAAAATAGTGAAAATAGGGGATATTACAATCACCCCAACTTTTTTAAAAATTTTGTCCTCAAAATTGGACCTAATCAATTAATTTAGCACACAATATACCTTTCGTCGAATCATCGTCGGCTTTCCCTTTCTGAGCGTCCAACACAAATACTCTCGGAGTAGCCGTCCCCTCTCTATTCCTCTTCTTCACGGGACAATCCCTAGAGTAGTGTCCTTCCTCCTTGCAAAAGAAACAGTGATCCGAGCCCATGCGACATTCTCCCCTATGAGGTTTTCCACACTTTGAACAATTTTCAGACTTTGAGAACTCGGATGTCCGCACTTGCTTATCCTTGCCGAAGTTACCCCTTGACTCATCGTCCCGGTCTGCCCATTCGACCTCCTTCCTCTTATTCTGATTGGATACCTTTCTACTAGCATACAACCTCTTCAAATCACTTTCAGCTATATGAGCTTGCTGAACCATGGCCGCATAATTGGTATATGCAAAAGAACTTAGACTCTGAGCAATGTCCTCCCTTAATCCATACTTGAACCTTTCGGTTTTCCACTTGTCATTGGGGGCATACCCGGCCAAACCGAAGAATTGATATAACTCCTCAAACTTAGCCGCGTACTGACCCACAGTTGAATTTCCTTGAGTGAGAGTCAGAAACTCATTCTCCTTGTCGAACCTCATGGCTGTTGGAAAGAACTGCTCCAAAAATACTTGCCTGAAGTGTTCCCAAGTCTGGGGAGTACCCATAGTTGCCATCATGGCTTTGGCGTTAGTCCACCAGTTGTTAGCTTCTCCCTTAAGCATATGTGCCGCCAATCTCAGCTTGTCCTCATCAGGGACTTGCATAGCCACGAAAATCTTCTCTATGTCATCCATCCAATGCTGGGCTTCCATGACATCTGGTCCTCCTCGGAACTCGGACGGCTTCATTTTCAGAAATTCAGAGAAAACCCTCCTTGGGTCAACTTGAGGCTCAGGAACTTGCTGAGGCTGAGCTTGAGTATTCTGCTGCATTAGCAACATATCTTCCATCATCTTCTGTTGTCTCTCGATCACATTCTGCATCCATTCGGTATTCGGGTCAACGGGGACGCTTCTCCTACTTCCACCAGCCATGATTCTGCAAAATATGCACAAAGTGTTTAGTTGATCAGGCTAAACGTCTAATAGCATATAAAGAGGAATCACACTTAGAGGACTTAAGAGACTCATGATTCTAAGCCCGACTAGGTCGAACTGCTCTGATACCATAATGTAACACCCCGATAATTTCTAACTTGTAGAAACTACCGAAATGCACTACTGGCATACATCAGAGTGACTTTCCTTTTAAAATATTGAACACATTCTACACTTCGATGAAACTCATCAAACGCACTTACATATCTGAACATAATATAATCAAAGTCGGTCCTCACATAACTCAAACTAGTGTTCAATACTCAAAACCGAAAGTCTGCGGAAGCGATTTACAACTTCATGACATAAGTCGTACGATCGTATATCTAAGGTACCGAATACAAATATACAGAGATACAAAGGGAACTGAAATACAAAGATACATAACATGACAAAAGGAATGTCGTCAGCAATTCTTCAAGCGTCTCCATAGCCGTGCCTCACGGTCTTCAACTTTCCCTGCTTAACTGAAAAACAACAAATATGGATTGGGTGAGACAACTTGTCTCAGTGAGTTCTATCGAGACCCCTTACTAACTCTCTCGGTTCAATTATGCCTGATTTCATGAATCGTAGCCCTTAAGTCGACTACGGGGAACATACGTGTACTCGTGGCCCTTCTAAGCGACACACAAGGCACACACCATGACAATGATTCTTAGCATATCACCGGGTCTTATTTTAAAGATTCCGGCAAACCCAGTCCCTGGCCATTTCTACTACCTTAGGGACAACAATGTAACGGGCCTAGGGGATAAGGCTCATGACTTCCTCTCCCACTAGTACGCTAATCCATGAACAGGGTCGTCACCCCAGCAATGATGTATGTAATATATACCATGAACAATGAGCAGTGAACAGTGAACGATGAACAATAACCAATGAGCTTATGCTTAACAGTGAACTTGTACTTAACTTAGTCTTGTACTAACATGATCTTATTATTAGGTGATCTCACACGGCTTACTAGGATTTACTCTTCTAACTTGTCCTGATAATAATCCAATCAGTCCGGCACAATATATCAATCACAATCATAGCATGACAATCAAATCCATAACACGTTCCGTATACCCGCATTGGGCCGTCAATAATCATTCAATCATGACATGAGGTTGTTATCATTAAACTTAAGCAATTCCAACGAATTACGGTTATTTTATCATTTCATAGCATTGGGAAGGGATTAGGATAGGTTTGGAATCAATTAGGAAGCGTTTGGACACCTTTAAAAATCCGGGTCAGACAGATACGCACGACCCGTGCTTAATGGCGCACGATCCGTGCGCGAAATGGAAATTTTACAGAAAGCATCAGAAGGATCCGCACGATCCGTGTGCCAGGGCACACGATCCGTGCCTGATGCACTGTCCTGTAAAATTGCCATTTCGTGCTGTTTTTGACTCTGTCACGTGTCCAAATCTTTTCCCGATTGAAACCTAACTTATCAACCTTTAATAACAGAATATCATCCAGCCAAACACTCCATATATTACTCATCATAACAACCATAAATATCAAACACGATCTCAATCAAACAACAACATAACTCGGTATTTAAAACGGGTTTTCGCAAAGCGGCTTGTCGCCAATTTCTTTTAAAACGCGAGACTCAACCAGAACACATGATAATTTTCCTAGTGAGTATAGAACTCACCTCTTTCACGATGACAAAGCAAACGACACCGAGGCCTCAAGAACACGGTCACACGGCAACTCACGAACTTTTCCCAATTCGCTCCACAACTCTCCTTTTCGAAAACCCAGCTCCCCAATGTATGAGTTCTGAACCCAACAACCGAAATGACTCCAAGGTAGTTCCAAATCGTGATTTAGCTGTTGTACTTGGTCCTAATGCTTTCTAATTGAACATGCAAGGACAGATTTCAGAATTTGGGCCAAGTGAAGCTTTGATGGTCGTTCATGGTGATTTTGGCTTGGAGGAGGGAATGATTGCGAAATTTATATCACTAGAAAGAGGGAGGTGAACTGATCCTGATGATGGTGATGGATTGAACATGCATGGAATTGTTGGGAAACTCTCTTCCCTTCTCTCTCTCGAGCTTCACTCTCCTTTCTCCTCTCTCAATATCTGTTTTCAGTTTTTCAAACAAATGAAGGTTCCTCTATTTTGTTCCAGCTGAAGGGGTTTAAGTATGGGCTAGGAAAAAGACAACAATGACCCTCACTTAAACATTTCATACCCAAATACTCCCATCAGCCCTAATTAACTTAACCATGACCAATTACTAATAAATCATACACAATATTTATAATAAGTCACTCAAGCAATTTATTTTCACAACATTTTATTTCCAACAATTTTATTAAATCACTAATAATTATTTCATGTCAAATAATTAAAATAGTGAAAATAGGGGATATTACAATCACCCCAACTTTTTTAAAAATTTTGTCCTCAAAATTGGACCTAATCAATTAATTTAGCACACAATATACCTTTCGTCGAATCATCGTCGGCTTTCCCTTTCTGAGCGTCCAACAGAAATACTCTCGGAGTAGCCGTCCCCTCTCTATTCCTCTTCTTCACGGAGTGTCGATAACCATTTCCCTTTTCATATCAGACAATACTAGGTTTAACTTTTCAGCACAAACAGCAGCAATAAAAGAATGCGTAGCACCAGTATCAACTGTAGCAACTAAAGGGGAACCATAAATAAAACAAGTACCTCGAATCTCATTGGGCCCCTCTGAGCCTGCTAGCGCGAAAACTCTTCCATTGGATTTCTCTTTCTTCGGTTTGGTGCATTTAGAACTGAAGTGACCAGCTTCACCACAATTGAAACACACTGATTCCTTACGATCACAGTTAGACGCCATATGACCTTTCTTCCCACAACGGTAACACATTACCTCAGTCTTGCAGTCGAAACTTTTGTGACCCGGCTTGCCACAGGTGTAACACACTATATCAGCGGGAGCACCTCCCCCACTAGGCTTCTTACCCTCAGAAAATTTCTTACCAGCACCTGCCTTCCACTTATTTTTACCTCCAGACACATCATATGGTTTGCCCCTAAACTGAGTATTCCTCTTTTCTTTCCCAATCTTGTAGGCAGCAGAACTGTCCTCTTCATAAATTCTACTCTTGTCAACTAATCTAGCAAAATCTCGTATCTCATGATACCCAATTGCCTTCTTAATGTCAGGTCGCAGGCCACTTTCAAATTTCACACATTTAGAGAATTCTGAATCAGCATCATTGGCGTAGTAAGGACAAAATTGGGCCAGCTCTTCAAATTTGGCTGCATACTCAGCAACAGTCTTATTTCCCTGTTTCAGTTCTAAGAATTCTACCTCTTTCTTGGCCCGAACGTCTTCAGGGTAATACTTTCTTTTAAACTCTCTTGTGAAGACCTCCCAAGTAACCTCTTCACCAGCAGTGTTCAACCTATGCAGCATCCCTAACCACCACTTGTCAGCCTCTTCCGCCAGCATGTGCGTCCCAAACTTCACTTGCTGGGCAGCAGTGCAATCCATAACACGGAATATCCGCTCTATCTCATTCAGCCATGACAAGGCTCCATCGGGATCATACCGACCCTTGAAGGTGGGTGGGTTTTCCCTCTGAAACGTTGCCAGGTTACGGGCATTCATATCAGCAGCATTGTGTTGATTTCCAACAGCTTGGGCTATGGCCTGCAGAGCGGCAGCCAAAGCAGCATCATCCCTTCTAGCCATATCAACCTAGCACTGCAGCATAAACGACAATTTAGAACTAAAACAAAACACCTAATTGTCATACACAATATGACAGACAGACACACTTGGTCGGACAGACCGAACTTTTGCTCTGATACCACTAATGTAACACCCCATTCTACCCGGCTATTTTCCATAGAGATCAGAGTTTCAAAATTTCTTTTTGAATGGAATGCTACACACGTACTTAATTGTAACAACGATCAATTCAGTCTAGGCTTTCCTTATACCTTTACAATACGCAACACCATTTAATAAATTAGGGTACTCTTGATTTTACCAACAAAATCCACACATTATAATTTAGATGTCTCGCAGCGGAAAAATAACATAAACTCAAAATGCCAAACAACGGCCTCATCGGAAAATCATTAGGTCAATGCATATAAAATCCAACAACAATTAAATAGCATTAGAAATCCTAAGCCAACCCCCTAGGTGTCACATGTAACACCCCTTTTCTATAACTTTACTTTTTAATAAAATCAGAGTCTTTTTTTTTTTGAAAACAATTAAGGTGGAGTGCTACACTTACTCCATAAAAATCACGATACATAACACCATAAGAAAAGGCTTAGTTCGCATCAACTAAATCCAATCACCATCAGCAGCGGAATAATAATCAATTCAAAATTAAAACCAATACATCACCAACAAAGTCTAGCAGTTTTAAGAAAATAAAGCATAAACCTAAGACACCCCCCCCTGGTGCTACGTATCAGAGCGTGACACTTCCTACCAGACGAAGGCATACAGGAAACCTTCACTCATCATTACCTGCACGTTGCCGACATAAGAAGCAACATAAAGGCAGTAGGGTGAGTCTCTTTTCATAATTAATAACATATGGAAATTAAGCAATGCATAGGAAAAAGGAAGTCAGGCACACCAATTCACAATAATGGAACAACCGCATCAATATTGTATTTCCAAACAGCACCACACAATATATGATTTATGCATTTAATGCAACCCAAACTCCACGGGTACATGCATGTCGGATCCGTCACCAAATACAAATAGGCCGTAGCCTCTGCTCACCAAATACAAATAGGCCGTAGCCTCTGCTCACCAATAATGCACATGCTTCATGCGGTGTTATGGAGAATGCATCACAACACACCACAAATCAGTCAATTTCACATTTTAAATTCTAGTCTCACCATAGTGCATTAATTAACTCACCAAATTAAAATTAGGCCGAAGCCTCTGCTCACCAATCTCACCTCATCATCACTCACCAAGTCAGCTCACCACTCACACCAACACCCATTCAAATAGACCAACTTAGGACATTGACAAGACATAGAGAAAGTGGGTAAAAATAGCCATTTGGACACTTGAACACCATCAGCCAGAAACACCAGTAAAAATAAATTATTTTTGCATAAAATTGACACTATTGGATAGGCACTGAAATTAGCTTCAAAACGCATTTTGAACCGTTGAATTTGGATAACCGAGTCAAAAGTTACGTTAAAAACAATTTTAGGAAAAATGTTAGACATCCTGGAACTGGCGCATGGGCGCTGGGCGCCCAGGGGCAACACAGCGCTTGGCGCATGGGCGCTTGGCGCCCAGGAGAAACAACACGCACAGGCGCATGGGCGCTGGCGCCCAGGAACAACACGCGCAACAGCGCACAGGCGCTAGGCGCCCAGGGGAACAACACGCGCACAGCGCACAGGCGCTGGACGCTAGGCGCCCAGGAAGGCAACACGCGCATAGGCGCTGGCGCCCAGAAGCAACAACGCGCACAGGCGCGCCCAGGGAACAGCAGCAACATGGCGCCCAAGCACTAGGCGCCTAAGACCAACTTGCAACAGAACTCATTTTTCTTCGAAATTTATTTTACACGAGCCAAATTCTCAGGACATGAAAACTCAATAAAAATTTTGTCAAAAGCTGAACATTATTTTTGGCGCCCATGCACTAGGCACCTAGTGAAAATACGCAACTCAACTCCTTTCTTGACCAAAATTAGTTTTCATGAGCCATTTTACATAAGTATAAAAACCTGAAAACAATTTTCACAAAACTATCACCAGAACTTTGGGGCCCTTGGCGCCCATGGCTCAAGCAACGAGTGCCAAAACTGGCAGCACAGGAACACAGGATGGCAACACAGGCAACAGGGACAGCAACACAGAATGGCAACACAGTGACACAGAATTTTGGAAAACTGGCGCAGCACACTGCTGGGCGCCTGGCGCCCATGACTAAGCGCAACACTGAAAATTTCAGCAACATGCCTATGGCGCCCAAGGCGCCTAGGGGCTCCTAAACAGAATTTTTCTCACTTTCATTCACCAAACTAAATTCATCAAAACGCCCAATTATATATATATTTCTAACATGTCACCATGATTCTCAATTTCACTACATAATCACCAAATAATCATATACTCAAACATATGGTCTACAATTCGCATTTTACCACAATTCAATCATCAATCATAAAATTCTCAACATAATAATTCAACAACAACATCACAATATTATAATTCCTCAACAACAACACAATTTAATCATGGAACTAACCTAGGACCCTAACCCTAAGCAATTCATAATTCGCATACTCATTAAGAACAAAAAGAGGACCCCCTAACCTTATGGAAGTCGAATTTGCTAGCCAAGCTCCAAGTGAAGAATGCGAACCACCAATGATCCTCCTCCTCTTCTCTATGAGCTTCGCCCCTTTCTTCTTCTCCTCTTCGCAACTCTCTTCTCACTCCCTCTTACGTTTCTTTTTCTTTCTTTTCTCACTTGGGTGAATTGCCACTAACTCCCTAGACCCCAATGAATTCGACTCCTATGCCAAAGAAATGGGCCACGGGCCTAACTGTGGATCACGGGCCCTTGCTCGCACCACTTAAATAGTGACAACACCCCCTAATAAAAATAAAATAAAATAATTAAACTCGAATTATTTAATTAAATTAAATAAATATTGTAAGCCTTAAATAATTTAATTAAATAAATAATTAAATTATTTTGGGGCGTTACAACTCTCCCCCACTTAGAATATTTCGTCCTCGAAATTACCTGAATCAAACAACTCCGGATATGCCTCCCGCATCTTGCTCTCCAGCTCCCAAGTCATACTCTCACCAGCAGGTCCTAACCAAACCACTTTCACCAAAAGAATTTCTTTCCCTCTCAGAGTCTTCACTTCTCTATCTTCAATCCGCACAGGCATAGTCTCCACGGTGAGATTATCCCGCACCTCTACTTCATCCATCTGAATCACATGGGACGGGTCCGGAACATACTTTCGAAGTTGTGACACGTGAAACACGTCATGCAAGTTCGAAAGATTAGGCGGCAAAGCCACCCTATATGCAACACTTCCCACCCTCTCCGTAATCTGATACGGACCAATGAAACGGGAAGTTAACTTCTTAGATTTCAAGGCACGCCCAACACCAGTCATCGGAGTGACTCTCAGGAACACATGATCACCGGCCTGAAACTCTAAATCCTTCCTTCTCTTATCATGATAGCTCTTTTGTCGACTCTGCGACGCTTTCATCTTCTCACGGATTAATTTTACCTTCTCAGTTGTTTCTCGCACAATTTCAGGCCCCAACACTGCACTCTCCCCAGATTCATACCAACACAACGGAGTCCTACATCTCCGACCATACAACGCCTCAAACGGTGCCATACCAATACTAGACTGAAAACTGTTGTTATAGGTGAATTCTATCAACGAAAGATGAGAATCCCATGAACCTCCCTGCTCAAGAACACATGCTCTCAACAAGTCCTCTAATGACTGAATAGTCCTCTCCGTCTGACCATCTGTCTGCGGATGATAAGCGGAGCTCAACCTCAACTTAGAACCCAAAGCTTCCTGCAAACTTTTCCAAAACTCAGATGTGAATCTTGGATCTCTATCAGACACAATACTAAGCGGAACGCCATGCAACTTCACAATAATCTTGATATAGATTTCTGCCAACTTTGGAACTGGATAAGTCATATTAATTGGTAAGAAATGAGCAGACTTAGACAACCTGTCCACAACCACCCATATAGCATCAAACCCTCTCACTGTATTTGGCAAACCAGTTACAAAATCCATGGAAATGCTATCCCATTTCCATTCCGGAATCTCCAATGGTTGCATCAACCCCGCAGGCTTCTGATGCTCAATTTTAGACTTCTGACAAGTCAGACAAGAATACACAAACTGAGCCACATCCTTCTTCATACCAGGCCACCAGAACATTTTCTTCAAATCTTGGTACATTTTCGTAGCCCCGGGATGAATACTCAACTTGCTTCTATGGCTCTCCTCAAGAATCATTCTCTTCATCTCAGCATCGTCAGGAATGCAGATCCTATCTCTGAATCTCACTACACCTTGGGAATCTAACTTGAAATCTCCATCCACATCTTGATCATTCACAACCAACAGGTCTACCAACTTTACATCTGACTTTTGTGCTTCTCGGACACTAACCAAAAATTCATTTCCGATCTTCAACATCCCCAATCTGACACTCTGCGGTGTCACTTCACAAACCAGACTCATGTCCCGAAACTGCTCAATCAACTCTAACTCTTTCACCATCATAGCTGACATATGCAAACTCTTCCGACTTAAAGCATCAGCCACGACATTAGCTTTGCCGGGGTGATAGTTCAAGCCGAAACCATAATCCTTCAGCAACTCTAACCAACGTCTCTGTCTCATATTTAGCTCCTTCTGATCAAACAAGTATTTTAAACTCTTATGGTCGCTAAACACTTCAAATCTGGTACCATACAGATAGTGCCTCCAAATTTTCAGCACAAACACAATTGCAGCTAGCTCCAAATCATGAGTAGGGTAGTTCTTCTCATGGGTCCTCAACTGTCTGGACGCATAAGCTACTACCTTACCCTCTTGCATCAATACACCTCCCAAACCCATCTTGGAAGCATCGCAATATACTACAAACGGTCGATCAGGAACAGGCAAAGTCAAAACGGGCGATGTGGTCAACCTCTTCTTCAACTCATTGAAGCTCTCCTCACAGCGTGCATCCCACACAAAAGCTTTTCCCTTACACGTCAATTGAGTCAACGGAAGTGCCAACTTCGAGAAACCTTCAATAAATCTCCTATAATAACCAGCTAATCCCAAGAAGCTTCTGATTTCTGTAACTGACTTCGGGCTCTCCCATTGAGACACAGCATCAACCTTGGCTGGGTCCACAGCTATACCATTACCAGAGATAATATGACCAAGGAAACCTACTTCATTCAGCCAGAACTCACACTTAGACAATTTTGCATACAATTTCTTTTCTTTCAACACTTCTAGCACTAACCTCAAATGTTCTGCGTGCTCCTCTTCTGTTTTAGAATACACCAGAATGTCGTCAATAAACACCACTACAAACCGATCCAGGTAACTATGGAAAGTACGATTCATGTACTCCATAAACACACCCGGCGCGTTGGTAACACCAAACGGCATAACAGAATACTCATAGTGCCCATATCTCGTTCTGAAAGCGGTCTTCTGAATGTCTTCATCCTTTACCTTGATCTGGTGATAACCCGACCTCAAATCGATTTTACTAAACACCTTAGCACCTACCAACTGGTCCATCAGATCATCAATTCTGGGAAGCGGATACCTGTTCTTTATTGTCACTTTGTTCAATTGCCTATAATCGACACAAAGTCTCATACTCCCGTCCTTCTTTTTCACTAACAATACCGGAGCACCCCACGGTGACACACTTGGTCTTACAAATTTCTTCTCAAGCAGATCTTCTAATTGCTTTTTCAATTCAGACAACTCTGAGGCTGACATTCGGTACGGTGCCATAGACACAGGCCTAGTACCAGGTATAAGATCAATGGCAAACTCAACCTCCCTCTCAGGCGGAACACTTGGAATTTCATCCGGGAACACTTCAGGGAACTCACACACTACTTGAACCCTTTCAATGATTGCCTGATTTTCAGCAGACAATGACGCCATCAAAGCAAACAGATGAACTCCCTCTCTCATTACCTTATGCAAATGACCAGCAAGGAACAACACCGATTCTTCCTCTTCGGGAGGAAGGAAACTCACAGATCTCCGGAAACAATTAATATGCACATGGTTAAATACTAACCAGTCCGTACCAAGAATGACATCCAACCCTCCCAACGGCAAACAAATAAGATCAACTAGAAAATCTCTGCCGAAGATTGACAGAGGGCACTTAGCACACACAAGAGAGGTAGTTACTGAACCCTTAGCTGGAGTGTCAATAACCATCTCCCTCATCATAGAAGATAAAACAAGGTCCAATTTCTCAGCACACAAAGCAGCAATAAATGAATGCGTAGCACCAGTATCAATAATAGCAATCAAGGGAATACCATTAATAAAACATGTACCTCGAATCTCATTAGTGTCCTCTGATCCTGCGAGAGCAAACACCTTTCCATGGGACTTCTCTTTCTTCGGCTTAGTACACTTAGTACTAATATGACCTGATTCCCCGCAATTGTAACACACCACATCCCTTTTCTCACATTTCGCAGCCACGTGACCTTCCTTACCGCACTTGAAACATTTATTATCCGAGCAGTCAAAACTCTTGTGACCCGGCTTGCCACATCTGTAGCACACAACCTTCGCAGGGGCATCTCCCCCACTTGCTTTCTTATTGTCAGCATACCTCTGCTTACCCTTACCAGCTGGAGCCTCATACGGTTTACCCCGGTTCTGAAACTTACCCCTCAGATCCCTCATGACCCTGGAGTGAGCATTACTATCATCCTCATATATCCTACAACTGTCGATCAAATCAGCGAATACCCGAATCTTCTGGTACCCTACAGCTTTCTTGATATCAGCCCTCAGTCCATTCTCAAACTTAATACACTTTGAGAACTCAGAATCAGCATCAGTATAGTGGAGATAAAACTTAGCCAATTCAGTGAACTTGGCAGCATACTCTGTCACTGACATGCTTCCTTGCTTCAGCTCAAGGAATTCTATTTCTTTCTTACCTCTCACATCTTCAGGAAAATACTTCCGCAAGAACTCTCTACGGAAAACAGCCCAAGTTATCTCTTCATTAGCAGTGCCTAATCTCTGCCTCACCTCCATCCACCAATCATCAGCTTCCTCTGCCAGCGTATGGGTACCATACCTGACCTTCTGCGCATCATCACAATCCATGACCCGAAATATTCTTTCAATCTCTTTCAGCCATGCCAGAGCACCATCTGGATTATACTTGCCCTTAAAGACAGGTGGATTCTCTCTCTGGAACGTAGCCAAATTGCGCGTCCCGTCATTAACAACACCGGGTATATTACCCATCGCCCCGGCTATAGCCTGCAAGTCAGCAGCAAGTGCAGCATCGTCCCGTCTGGCCATTCTAGCACTGCAACAGGAAACAAAATTCAGAAACGAGTAACAAACTCAATGTTACTCAACACGACGACTCGACTACCGGCCAGACAGACCGAACTGCTCTGATACCACTAATGTAACACCCCTTTTCTAATAACTTTATTTTTAAATAAAATCAGAGTCTCTTTTTTTTTTTTTTGAAAACAATTCAAGCGAGTGCTACATTTACTTCATAAATAACAAGATACATAACACCATGAGAAAAATGTTTAGTTCGCATCAACTAAAACCAATCACCATCAGCAGCGGAATAAATATGAGTTCTAAAACTTAAAACCAATACATCACCAACAAAGTCTAGCAGTTTTAAGAAAATAAAGCATAAACCTAAGACACCCCCCCTGGTGCTACGTATCAGAGCGTGACACTTCCTACCAGACGAAGGCATACAGGAAACCTTCACTCATCATTACCTGCACGTTGCCGACATAAGAAGCAACATAAAGGCAGTAGGGTGAGTCTCTTTTCATAATTAATAACATATGGAAATTAAGTAATGCATAGGAAAAAGGAAGTCAGGCACACCAATTCACAATAATGGAACAACCGCATCAATATTGTATTTCCAAACAGCACCACACAATATATGATTTATGCATGTAATGCAACCCAAACTCCACGGGTACATGCATGTCGGATCCGTCACCAAATACAAATAGGCCGTAGCCTCTGCTCACCAAATACAAATAGGCCGTAGCCTCTGCTCACCAATAATGCACATGCTTCATGCGGTGTTATGGAGAATGCATCACAACACACCACAAATCAGTCAATTTCACATTTTAAATTCTAGTCTCACCATAGTGCATTAATTAACTCACCAAATTAAAATTAGGCCGAAGCCTCTGCTCACCAATCTCACCTCATCATCACTCACCAAGTCAGCTCACCACTCACACCAACACCCAGTCAAATAGACCAACTTAGGACATTAACAAGACATAGAGAAAGTGGGTAAAAATAGCCATTTGGACACTTGAACACCATCAGCCAGAAACACCAGTAAAAATAAATTATTTTTGCATAAAATTGAGACTATTGGATAAGCACTGAAATTAGCTTCAAAACGCATTTTGAACCGTTGAATTTGGATAACCGAGTCAAAAGTTACGTTAAAAACAATTTTAGGAAAAATGTTAGACATCCTGGAACTGGCGCATGGGCGCTGGGCGCCCAGGGGCAACACAGCGCTTGGCGCATGGGCGCTTGGCGCCCAGGAGAAACAACACGCACAGGCGCATGGGCGCTGGCGCCCAGGAACAACACGCGCAACAGCGCACAGGCGCTAGGCGCCCAGGGGAACAACACGCGCACAGCGCACAGGCGCTGGACGCTAGGCGCCCAGGAAGGCAACACGCGCATAGGCGCTGGCGCCAAGAAGCAACAACGCGCACAGGCGCGCCCAGGGAACAGCAGCAACATGGCGCCCAAGCACTAGGCGCCTAAGACCAACTTGCAACAGAACTCATTTTTCTTCGAAATTTATTTTACACGAGCCAAATTCTCAGGACATGAAAACTCAATAAAAATTTTGTCAAAAGCTGAACATTATTTTTGGCGCCCATGCACTAGGCACCTAGTGAAAATACGCAACTCAACTCCTTTCTTGACCAAAATTAGTTTTCATGAGCCATTTTACATAAGTATAAAAACCTGAAAACAATTTTCACAAAACTATCACCAGAACTTTGGGGCCCTTGGCGCCCATGGCTCAAGCAACGAGTGCCAAAACTGGCAGCACAGGAACACAGGATGGCAACACAGGCAACAGGGACAGCAACACAGAATGGCAACACAGTGACACAGAATTTTGGAAAACTGGCGCAGCACACTGCTGGGCGCCTGGCGCCCATGACTAAGCGCAACACTGAAAATTTCAGCAACATGCCTATGGCGCCCAAGGCGCCTAGGGGCTCCTAAACAGAATTTTTCTCACTTTCATTCACCAAACTAAATTCATCAAAACGCCCAATTATATATATATTTCTAACATGTCACCATGATTCTCAATTTCACTACATAATCACCAAATAATCATATACTCAAACATATGGTCTACAATTCGCATTTTACCACAATTCAATCATCAATCATAAAATTCTCAACATAATAATTCAACAACAACATCACAATATTATAATTCCTCAACAACAACACAATTTAATCATGGAACTAACCTAGGACCCTAACCCTAAGCAATTCATAATTCGCATACTCATTAAGAACAAAAAGAGGACCCCCTAACCTTATGGAAGTCGAATTTGCTAGCCAAGCTCCAAGTGAAGAATGCGAACCACCAATGATCCTCCTCCTCTTCTCTATGAGCTTCGCCCCTTTCTTCTTCTCCTCTTCGCAACTCTCTTCTCACTCCCTCTTACGTTTCTTTTTCTTTCTTTTCTCACTTGGGTGAATTGCCACTAACTCCCTAGACCCCAATGAATTCGACTCCTATGCCAAAGAAATGGGCCACGGGCCTAATTGTGGATCACGGGCCCTTGCTCGCACCACTTAAATAGTGACAACACCCCCTAATAAAAATAAAATAAAATAATTAAACTCGAATTATTTAATTAAATTAAATAAATATTGTAAGCCTTAAATAATTTAATTAAATAAATAATTAAATTATTTTGGGGCGTTACATCACATATCAGAGCAGACCGACTCGGGAGTGAAAGGAGTAAGCCTTCACTCAGGACTACCTGTGGTAAACAACAACAGAAGGGTGAGTCTCAACTACATAATAAAGACTATAATAAGAAATATATTCCATCATAGCATCACACTCATACAGTCACACAGTATCATAGTTCATACAATCCACAACTTGCATGCTTATCATGAGGATGTATGCAATACAGTTATGCATGTGGTACCATTTTCCCAGACCGCAGCCTTATCATAAAATCAACTCAGACCGCAGCCTTAACATTTTGATTTAGAACTCAGACCGCAGCCTTATCATTATAATTTAAAACTCAGACCGCAGCCTTATGTATGCATGAGACTCCATGACAAAACCAAAATCATAACTCTTAGCAACACAATCCATACATCTTATATCACATCTTTATTAATCTTTGTTGTAGCCCCCATGGCCTCATCATCAATCAACTCATTTATTTTCTCATTACAATCACATTTCTAGGATTAGGCTTAGCACTTAGGGACCAATCTGTCACCATTAGATCCGAAACCAAACACAAGGCATGGGCGCCCCACTTGGCGCCCTGGGCAGCCACACTTGGCGCCCAACACAACACCCAAACGCACAAACATAGTAGGTCCCCTGAAAAATTGAAACCGCTCTAGCCAAAATGTTCAAAATGGGATTTGGTCACGTGAATACAGAATTTGGCTAGGGAAAATATGTTCAGAACTCACAGCTCACCCCTAGGCATCACAAACATAGTCAAAACAACGCTCTCTAGGACAAATTCAAAACCATAAGTGCAAATCTGGAAATTCTTTAGCCAAAGTGTTTTAATTACAATTTGGTCAGGTGAATACAAAGTTTGGCTCGGTAAAATATGCTCATAAAATGACGTGTGCACAAGGCACCCCTTAAACAAGCCAAAATGATGCCCAATAGGACAATTTCAAAACCACAAGTGAAAATCTGGAAATTCTTTAGCCAAAGTGCTTAAAATATGATTTGGTCAGGTGAATACAAAATTTGGCTCGGTAAATTATGCTCAGAAAATGATGTGTGCACAAGGCACCCCTTAAAACAAGCCAAAATGATGCCCAATAGGACAATTTCAAAACCACAAGTGCAAATCTGGAAATTCTTTAGCCAAAGTGTTTTAAATACAATTTGGTCAGGTGAATACAAAGTTTGGCTCGGTAAAATATGCTCAGAAAATGACGTGTGCACAAGGCACCCCTTAAACAAGCCAAAATGATGCCCAATAGGACAATTTCAAAACCACAAGTGCAAATCTGGAAATTCTTTAGCCAAAGTGCTTAAAATATGATTTGGTCAGGTGAATACAAAATTTGGCTCGGTAAATTATGCTCAGAAAATGATGTGTGCACAAGGCACCCCTTAAACAAGCCAAAATGATGCCCAATAGGACAATTTCAAAACCACAAGTGCAAATCTGGAAATTCTTTAGCCAAAGTGTTTTAAATACAATTTGGTCAGGTGAATACAAAGTTTGGCTCGGTAAATTATGCTCAGAAAATGATTCCATCCAAAAACATGATTTATGCGCCTTGCCTAAGCATAGGCAGCAACCTGGCGCCACCCCAGGCGCCACAGGGCAGCAACATAGGCGCCCTGCCCAGAACACACACACGCCCAGCAACAGAAAACAGCGCCCAGGGCGCCAATTCCCCCTCCCAGCAACTAGCGCCCAGGCGCCCCAACACAACCAAAACACCAAAATTCTTAATTATTTTTCCAAACCAAATCACCACAACATTCACCAAATACATTGTGCTCATACCAACAACATTCAATCTCATATATATATATATATTAAGGACACATCAAGGCACAAAATCAACACACGAAATCCAAACCTTAGCATAGGGAATCGAATTAATCACACCAATTATCAATTTCAACTAACCTAAACAAATCTAACAATTAACAAGTAATGTCAAGTGGGATCCTATGGTTTACATACAACCTATTATATTCTCTATTATAGAGTGAGACTCCCCTAACCTTGATTATGCCGGAATTAGAGCTCTTTCCACCGAAGCACCGACAACCACCACAACAACGAATCCTCTCCTTCTTCTTTCCTCTATCACGATCGCGCCCTCTCTCTCTTTCTCTTGGACCATTCGCAAATTGAACAAAAGTAGGAAGGGTTAGGAAAACGAAACTCAAGCACTTGATAGAGAAAGGAAATCGAATCATAGAAGATTAGGAACCCTTACCTAGGATCAAGATGCACAAACCCTAACTCCAAGCTTTGAAGTCGCTCCTTCCTTCTCTTCTCCTCTCCTTCGACTTTCTTTCTTTTCTTCTCTCTTTCGACTTTCTTTCTTTCTTTTTGACACTAGTGAGGCGCGACCTAGACCCCTAGTGCCTAAGGAGCGCCTAAGCCAACGGGCTTGGGCTTCTTGGGCCGTCCTTTGCAACACCGGTGTTACCAACGCCATCCCCTTCAATTAAATAAAAATACTACATTATAATATAATAAAGAAAATTAGTGCAACACTTTAAATAATTTAATCAATTACTTAATTAAATTATTTTAGGGTGTTACAGCTCCATCCTCCAAGCATAATGGAAAGCATTCTACTGTTGGTGTTGATAACCTTTAATGAGATGTTTTCAACCAGATTCGGAGCTCACAATTTCAATTTGTGGTATAATATTGTTTTCTACTTTTTGTAGATGCATGTAACATTTTACCATATCAACATCGTATCAATGATTCTTCAATTAGCTTTTATGCTAACTGACAGAGGTGTATTGCAGGATAATGAGGTGGAAGGTTGACCTATTGACTTGTGGATAGAAATAAATTTCATGAGGTGGAAGGATAATGAGGTGGAAGTTAATCTCTGCTGTAATTATAAGCTAATTTCATGCATCCTAAGATTGGATTGTCAATAATTATTTTCTCATGAATCCTATGTCTGCACTCTGCAGGAGGTTGATCATTTTGATGATTTGGATGATCTTTTTCAGAACAATGGCTTTAAAGGTGTTTACAAGGTAGGTTACATGCATATTTGAACAGTCATTTATATAAGTTTTTGATGTCCAAATTTTTAATCAAGTTCCTTACCTGTGTTATTATTATCAATCTTGGCAGGGTCGCACAGGAGAAGCACATGATGGATGTGCTGTATTTTGGAAAGACAATTTGTGGGTTTCCATTACCCCTAAAAGCTAAATCATTTAGATAATTGAGTTTTTGTATCCTATATTATCTGTTTGATGTTTTACATTTTGTAACCTTTGGCAATAAGCAAATCAGCTTCCTAAGCATTCATTGATACAAAGGAGTGTCAATGCATCAAAAATGTGCAAATCACAGAACATAGAAATTGATATAATACAGCTCCAAATTTGGCCTAAATACTGTATATTTTAAATTTTGAATTCAGATTCAGTCTTTTGCATCAAGAATATATAGAGTTCCAGAGATTTGGCCTGCGTAACAATATTGCTCAGCTTTGTGTTTTGGAGGTATATAGTGGTTGTTTTCTATTTGCTCCGTTGTCTTTTATTAGATTGATCTGTTATGCAGTATCTAAGAAATTTGAGTATATGGACAGAGTGACATGAAAAAGTAATTTGAGTATATGTGTTTTTGCATTTCTTGTACCAACCAGGCTGAGTGTGAAGAGTTACAAAAGAGGGTGGAGGCACTTGGAGGTGAGAATCGAAGTCTCCGAGAAGAGCTTCAGAAGCTTTCTGAAGAGTGCCAGAAGCTTGCAACTGAAAACAATTCTATCAAGGTATATTTCTCTTACAATTCTTCACAAGCATTGCCATTTTAATAATTCACTGCAATGCAAATGTTGGCATATTACAACTCAAAAAACAATTGTGCTTTAAACAGGAGGACTGCTGTAGGCTACTGAAGCACTGCTGTTTAGAATTTAGTTTTGTTCATATTATCAACATGCTGCCCCCTTGTATCCCTTCAACTTGTAAATGTGCATCAGCTTGATTTAACCACATGTTCTTCATTTACCTTCTTAAATAATGTTGGGGGTTATTTTTCAGCTTATGTTCTAATCCTCTACTCTCTCATATACAGATGAATCCATATGGGAAGAGAGAGTTATCATCAGCTAAGTCAAAGATTCAATCTTCCAGTACTAAAATGCCCATGGACAAGTCTGTAGAAATTTCTGTCAGTGTAAACAACGCAATAGCGTTTTAGAGGTCGGCCGCTACGCTACGCTATCTGCTATTGACTATTTCAGGCTTTAAGCATGAAGTAAACATAAAACTTTTATGTTTACTTCATGCTTAAAGCCTGAAATCATATTTCTCTTTTTTTTTCATATTATTTATGTTGTAATATACCCCAGATTTCATAGTTAAGTATATAAATTTAAGATGTGATAATTAAAATCTGCTTCAGTTGATTAATGCTGGTCTACCTTTAAGGTGATATAAGTGCTAGTTTTGCAGCATAGACTCATCTTTCTGCAACTACATATTTCCATATTTTAAATATCAGTTTGTTTTTTAAGCTCTGCTAATTTTTTTTTCTGAAAACTTCTGTTTTTGATTTTCTTTTCCATCATACACAAGATAACTCTTGTTTCGAACTATTTGTTGCAGGGCCTGCTATGGTGTTTTGAGGTTTTTTATGGAAAGTGGGTCCAAGGGATGTGAGGTTTGTTCTGCACCAAGAACTCTGAATTTCCATTTTATTATTTTGTTTTCTGTAATGATTCGGTGGTAATTGCTGTTTGATTTTGGTAGGTCATTGTCAGTGGAAAATTGAGAGCCCAGAGAGCCAAATCCATGAAGTTCAAGGATGGATACATGATTTCTTCTGGGCAACCAGTCAAGGATTATATCGACTCTGCAGTGAGACACGTGCTCCTCAGACAGGTTTGCTTATGCCGTTGATAGAATTTCATTGGTCTCATGCATTCTCAAGTTAATTCATTTTGTTTGTAATTGATGTATATTAACATTTTTTCCTCCTGTCTTGCAGGGTGTTCTCGGAATCAAGGTGAAGATCATGCTTGATTGGGATCCTAAAGGGAAGCAAGGCCCTAAGTCCCAAGTCCCCAACCTATAGATCATCCTAAAGTAAGCATTTATCATTCAATAATAGTAGAAGTACTAGCTAGTTAGCCCCAAGTCCCCAACCTATAGAACATCAAATTAGTTTCATTACACACCCATTATATTCACCCATGAATCATGATGACACAAAAGTATACAGTAGAAATTAAAGAAGTAGCTAGTCAACCAAAAAAGAGTTGTAGAAGAGAAATACCCAAAATGAGGTTTCTTAGCATAGTATTTCTTTTTGTTTTGTTTGTATATTTTATGCTTATAATATACTGTAATGCCTGCATACTAGGTTGAGATATAAAGGAGGAGAAAATAACAAGTGATTGATAATTGATTGTACCCATCATAGGACCCGTGAAGCCCATGCCCTCTCCCACCACTTCACTGCATTGCATATGTAGCTGATTCTGTTCATATGGAGCTGTAAGGTGAGCAGCTATTCTAAGGAGCTGAGGCGGTGGCAATGGGATGCGAGGAGATGGATCCGAAGGAGCTGAGGCGGAGGACGGTGGCGAGGTTCTTGGAAGATTTCAGATCTGAGTTTTGAGGACGGTGGCGAGGTTCTTGGAGATGTCAAAAGCATACTTGACAAAAAAATGTAGGCTTATTATCATTAGCAAGTTTTATTTATCAGTAGGCTTTGTATATGTTGGTAGTTGTACTAATTTTTGTTAAAGAATTTGTATATTATCATTAACAAGGATTATACAAAGGATATGGAGTTTTGTTCATGTATATATTGCTAGTTGTACTAATTTTTGTTAAAGAATTTGAATTCTGTATTTATTGATTTATGGCAGCATGGGGATACATTAAGGCTACCAAATAATTTTTTTTTTTTAAAAAATGAACTTTTAAAGTCAGGCGGAACTAAAGCCTGACTTTAAATCATACTTACGAAGTCAGGCAATAATAATGCTTGACTTTAAATCTTACATACGAAGTCAGGCAAGAATAAATGCTTGACTTTAAATCATACTTACGAAGTCAGGCAAGAATAAATGCTTGACTTTAAATCATACTTACGAAGTCAGGCAATAATAAATGCTTGACTTTAAAAGAGATTTACAAAGTCAGGCGAAATAAATGCTTGACTTTAAAACTGACTTACGATGTCAGGCGAAATAAATGCTAGACTTTAAATCAGACTTACGAAGTCAGGCTATCGCTTGACTTTAAAACTCCTGACATACAAAGTCGACTTAATAAAAGTCAAGCGGGCGCCTGACTTTAAATCCCCTTTTCGCCTGACTTTAAATCCCTTTTTTGCACTAGTGCTTGTTCGTTAAATAAATCACGCACAAAATTAAAAACTACCGCAACACAGATTCAATCTCGAGACCTTCAACTCACACCAAATGCGCCTGACCAATAGCCCATTCTCCAACATTTTAGGTGATAACCATAACTCTACTTTTCCTCTTTGTTTTAAGCAGGATGAAACTTGTTAATTTCCATTTGTTTTTAAGTTGTCCAATGTCTCTTTGCATTTGGCAAGCTATAACTTTGGCTGGGATCCCCACATATTGGGTTGCTAGATTATGTTTCTCATTTTACTAGTTACAGGTTGTTTGTAAAATGGAAAAAATCCAAGAGGGTGGATAACTTTGTGTGGATAGTAGTGGTGTGGTGTATATAGTTTACCATATATTCTATATATTTGCTACAGCTTTTTTCGTCAAAGACAGAAGATTGTTGAACCGGACTCTTCTTTGAGCGATCGGTCCTCTTGTTGCAGTAAGTATATCAGTGCTGGTGCTGGTCTGGAAGCTTGGGAGAGGTGTTGAAGTCATTTCCGTATGAAGGCTAGTCGCGTTTAGAGCTCCCGTGGGGTGTACCTGCTATGGTACTCCAACGCCCAAGTCAGTGGGTGATATTCGAGTATAGTAACAATATGTGTAAAAATGTACCTGTCAAGTGATGTCATGGACTCTTTATATAGTACCAGGGGTGCCGCAGGAGGCCGTCGGATCCTGCGAGGATTCCTCTCTGTCGTTGATTTTCCCATCGTGGGCATTGGATGGCGCTGGGTCTCTATTGGGCCGTTCGCACAGGCCCAACATTCTTCACGGGTCGCGACCCGATCCAAGTTGGTGTGTATAGCTGGCAGATTATTTGGGCCGCGCGACCCGGCCGAGTTTTCTTCGTGGGCTGCTGTCCAATCCAGAATAGTTGCCCCCCAGGCCAAAGTCGTTCGTTGGGACGGGTTGAAGCCTAAGAGTTACTTTTCTCTTGGTGGGGCGAGCTGCCTCTCCTTTGGCTGCCTGCGCTGAGGAGACCGGGACGTATGCCCGTTCAACGGGATATATTCGTGCCTTTCGAGCGACGTGGATTTCTGACAGACATGATGTTTCACGCTTCCCAAGGAGGGCGCGCAATGACGGTTGATCATTTTTTGAGGATTGTCATTAATTCTGAAGGGGAAGAGTCGTGACCCTTCGGGTTCTGGCTCTCCTCTCCTATAAATATGGGGCACCCCTTCTATTCCCTCGTTTCCCTTCCGAAATTCTTGCTCTGAGGGTGAGTTGTTTTCTTCGACGAGCGACCAACTTTCCGGCTACTCTGGCAAGGTGTTTTCCGATAAGGGACTTCCAACTCCGGCGTGACCTAACTTTCGATCGCCTCATTCTGGTGATAGCTAGTGCGACTAATTTGTTTCTCGCTCCAGGTACTTATTTTCTTCTTTAACTCTTAATTTAAATCGCACTTTTTTACTTTTTAACTCGAGCGAGGAGGGGGTGTCAGACCCGGGGTCGATCATGTCGCCCCTTTCCATAGGTCATCTTCGATGGTCTGACTTTCATGCTCCCTTCTTGCAGGTTAATTTTCGTCGTGGCGCGGACGTTGTTAACCTCCCACGTAACCGGCAGCCCGTCACCATCTTCTACGAACCCGTCCTCCAGCTCTCGCACGTCTACGGATAGGACGGTCTCTGAGAGTGGATTCACCTCAACGCCCCCGACGGAGGGGTCCGATCCGGCGACCACGCGCCCTGCATCTTTCCAGGAAGAGGAGAGTCATGATCCACCTTCTACCTCCTCGGCTCATCCGGGGCGGACTATCCAGCCTGTCGCCGAAAGAGGGGAAGCCGACTGGAGAGGCGTCTTAGGGGAAGATCATTCCTGGATTTCATCGGCCGTGCTAGGCCGGGTACCATCGGTCTATAAACCTGGGGATGAAGTGTTACCGTTTTTCACCAGATTTGTTGGCGACCCGGGTCAGATATGGCGGTCGAAGGTCCTTCTTCAACTGAAAACGTAGCCATGATTCCGCCCACTCTAATTTTTACCATGTATGCGATTGTACTTCGCGACATCGGGATTCGCCCGCCGTTTTCCTGTTTTCAGCGAAATATTCTCTGCTATCTAGGAGTCGCTCCCTCACAGCTGCACCCGAACTCGTGGGCCTTTGTCAAGGTGTTCGACCAGTTGATGAGGGTGATGGGGCGAGAGTGCACTTGGCAGGCGTTCTTCAAGATATTTGAAACGAGCAGGCGGCCAGAGCCGGGTAGCAATCGAAACCGGTGGGAGCATCTGAGTATTAAGGCCCAGTCGGACTACAATATATTCAAGCCTTTCTCCGACTCGCTCAAACCCTGGAAATCCTCTTTCCTATGGGTAATCCTTGTTTGCGAGGAGTCCCACCGTATGCCCGCCACCTATAGGACCCGTTGTCAGCTTGGGGAGGAAAATATTGAGACTTTAGGGTTGCTTGAGAACTTGGCCTCGTGGATGGAGGAAGGCCTGATCAAGTGTCACCAGTTGGTGAAAACGACAAACGATGGTGAGTTCAAAGTCGCTCTTGGTATGGGTGATCGGCCCAATATATATATATATATATATATATATATATATATATATATATATATATATAATCGTATTTTCCTTCTTCGCAGGTGAAATGGCTAGTCTTGGGTTTGCTGAGTTGATGAAGAAAGCTAAGAGGGGAAGAAAGTCCCAGCCCGGCCCATCCTCCCCTGCTGTTATCCTTTCCCCGGTTCCTGAGGACACTGTGGCTGCTGAAAGATGGGAAACCAGCATGCCCCTTACTGGGACGAAGAGAGGTCGCACTCCTCCCACCGTCGTTCTGACCATGGAAGATCCTGCCCGTAAGAAGTCCAGGGCCCACAAAGGACCTCAAAAGAGTCCCGTCTCGGGGTTCGACGTGGAAGAGGTGTCTGATGCGGACATCGTCAGTGGTTTTCGTGAAGACCCCCTCCTATTTGTGGCTGAGGTGGACAAGGCTGGGTCTCGCATGATTGCCAAGTTGAAGCAGGGAGAAGTGGAGCCCTTGTTTGTGTCTACCCCGTATACCATCTTGAATGGGGGTTCGCCCGTAGTGGAGTGCGGGGTAGTCAGATAAGCCCATAACACGAAGGGAAGTTCTTCTACCCACTTGCCTTTGGATTCATCCAGCCTTCTTTTTAGCCCACGCAGGATCACTCGGTTGACGGCCTCTGCTTGCCCGTTGGTTTGTGGGTGCTCGACCGAGGTAAAGCGCTGCTTGATTCCCAACTCTGACATGTACTCTTGGAAGTTTTTCTCCGTGAACTGGGTGCCGTTGTCCGAGACCACGACCTCAGGGACTCCGAATCGAACTAGTATACTCTTCTTAAAAAACTTTGAGTAGTTTCTGGAAGTGATAGTCGCTAAGGGCTCGGCTTCCACCCACTTGGTGAAGTAGTCCACTGCCACGATTAAGTACTTCAGCTGTCCTGGGGCTACTAAGAATGGGCCCAAAAGGTCGATTCCCCACCATGCGAACGGCCATGGAGCGGTCATTTAGTTTAGTTCGACCAGAGGGGCGATGTGCACATATGCGTGCCTCTGGCACCTATCACATCTTTTAACTAGCTCGCTTGCATCGCCCTCAATCATGGGGCAATAGTATCCAACTCTAAGCGCCTTCTTAGCTAGTGCTCGTGCCCCCAGGTGATTTCCACATATTCCTTCTTGGATCTCTCTCAACACGCAATCGGCCTCAAGTGGCGTCAGACACTTAAGTAATGGTGTCGAGAATCCTCTGCGAAACAATTTGCCTTCAATTACTGAGTAGGACGTGTGGATACCTTGTATTGTAAGTAACCTAGTATTACAGGTTAAGTTTTGATGATGAAAAAGACAAAGCCAAAGATGATGGCCAGAGTTAATAAAAGTGACAAAACATCAAAGTCACAATCTGTAACGCCCAAATATTTAATTAAATTATTTAATTAAATATTTAGGTATTCAATTATTTATTTATTTATTTATTTATTTTAGTTGGTGTAATTATATTAGCATTTGATTAAGAGGTGTGTAAATGAATTTTAGGAGGTGGTGTTAGTGATCGGGCTTAAGCTGGAGGAAAGTCTGTGATCCAAGAGCCCACTAGCTAGGCGCATAGGTGAAGCGCCTAGGCTAGGGTTTTGGCTCATTTGCGATTTTTTGGAAAAAAGAAAGGAAGTTGCGAATAGAGGAGAGAAAGAGAGAAGAAGGGACGGCGCGCAAGGGAGAAGAGGAGGAGGGTTCACGAGTTCAAGGAGAAGAGAGGAGCTGTGTTGCTGAGGTTATTGTTGGTGACTTGATCAAGAGAATTAGTGCTCTCCTACTATAAGGTAAGGGTGGGGTTCTTCCTTATAATAGGGTTTTATGATGGGGTTATGTGGGGATAGGTCCTATAATACCTCTTGATTGATTGTGATGTTTGATTTGGTGATAGTTGAATCATAACTAGGTTGAATTGAAATTTAGCTTGTTGGTGATTGTTGTGACTCAAATAAATTGGTGATTCGTTGTTGTTAGTACTAATTACATGCTAGGTGTTCGATTAATTGCTATTTGGTGTGGTGATTGACATTTCATGGTGATTGACATTGGTGGTTAAGGATTGGTGATTGAAATTGGTGAAATAACGAGAATATAGATCCCTAGGGCGCCAAGGGAGCCATTGTCCTAGATGCTGTTTTTGGCGCCCTGTGCCTGGGCGCCGTGCCTGACCCTGTTGCTTTGATGTTCTGTTGCTGTTTCTGGCGCCCTGTGCATGGGCGCCGTGTCTGGCGCGTGTCCCGTGTGCCAATGTGCAGTGTGTGTGTGTGTGTGTGTGTGTTGCTGTTTTTGGCGCCCTGGGTGTGGGCGCCGTGTGCTAGTGTTGGGTGTTGCTGTTTTTGGCGCCCTGGGTGTGGGCGCCGTTTGCCAGGGTGTGTGTGTGTGTGTGTGTGTCGCTGTGTCTTGGCGCAAGGGCGCCATGGCGCCCTGTGCCTGGGCGCCACATCCTGGGTGTGTTTCGTTTTCTGCTGTGTTGCTGCTTTAGGCGCCCTGTGCCTGGGTGCCGTGTTTGGGCGTGTTCCTGTTTGTGTCGCGTTTTGTGTTCCCTGCTGTCTGGGCGCCAAGGGCACCAATTCTTGTGCCATGGTGCGTTTCTGTTGTGTTCCAGGTGGTCTGGGCGCCAAGGGCGCCACTCCCTGCAGTGTTGCTAGGCGCCCTGCTCTTGGGCACCAGATTCAATTGTGTTGCCTGTTGTTGGGCGCCCTGCTCCTGGGCGCCAGTCTTCTGTGTTGCGTTTTCCTGCTAGGCGCCCTGCTCCTTGGCGCCAAATCTTGCTGTGTTGCCTAGGATGTTGCTGTTTTGTTTTCTAAATATCTTTTGACCCGGGAGTCCGATTGAGACGATTCAAAATGTTTTGGAAAGCTTATTCAGAGGCCTAGATGAATATTCTAATTTAATGGCAAAGTGATATACTTTTCTGGAAATTGTTAGCCATAAATGTTGCTGTTTTGGAACAAAAAAATGTGTCGCGTCTCAAATATTTGGGAAAAATTGTCGTTGTCTCCGGTGTTGGAAAAAATCGTCGTGTCTCGAATGTTTTGGAAAATTGTTGTCATCTCGGTGTCTTGGTGTTGTTTGAGCTAGGTGTGAAGGCTCAAGTATTGGTGTTGTTGGAGCTAGGTGCGAAGGCTCCAAATCTTGGTGTTCCGTTGTTTCGGGTAGTTTGGTGTTTCAGTGTCGTTGGGCTAGGTGTGAAAGCCCAGTTTTGGTGATATTTGGTGTTTGAATGTGGTGTGTCACATTGTGACTAATTTTTGGTGATTGTCTGTGTGCATTCATGGTGTCGCATACAGCATACGCATTTATTTTGGTGAAGGCTTTTGTTCTTGGAGCTGGGTGTGAAAGCTCAAATTTTCTAAAACTAGTGAGCCGGGTGTGAAAGCTCAATTTTTCTGAATTGGTGAGCCGGGTGTGAAAGCTCTCAATTGTGGTGACGCCTCTATTTACAGGCAAAACTTTTGGTGATTTGGTACCACATGCATATGCCCGTTGGTGTGGGTTGCGTTCATGCACTATCATGACATTTGGTGACTGATTGTGGTGTTATAATTTGATGTGTGTAGTGGAGTGGTAGATATAGTTGTCATATTCTAGCATATTTCCTATCATTTACGCTATTATATTGAAGATATCTCACCCCTTCTGTTTGAATGTTACCCCTATGCGGTAACGTGCATGTGATTGCGAGTGAAGGCTTAGCTACCTTCGTTATTGAGTCGGTGTCCTTTGCTTTGATATGTAACACTCAAGGGGGGGGGGATGAACGCTAGACTTTGGTTGTTGCTTTTATTTATTTGGAGTCCATTCTGGACGTTATAATTTTATGTTTTGAAAACTTATTTCTATTTCCGCTGCGTGGTGATGTATTTTTGAACAAAAGTGTTATATACCGCATGTGACGTTTTAGTTATCGATGAATATGTGACATCTCTTTTCGAAGTATGAATAATGAATTAAGTTTTTTTTTTGTAACTCTGATTTTATTAAATAATTACCGGGTAGAAAAGGGGTGTTATGTAACACCCCGATTTTCATATTAGTACGTTTTTGCTTTACGCGCAAATATAATAGTAATTCTTGTGATATATATATATATATATATATATATATATATATATATATATATATATATATATATATATATATATTGTGCGTCTTAGTAATTTTGTATTTTAATAATATTTAGTGATTTAATCGATTTCATATATGTGTGTTTGAATTATCAAATATGTTGAAATGATACTAAACCGTATTATATCCTATATTAGTACTATATTTTTGTTATCATTCAATTATGTTGTTTATAGAGTATTTATATTTGAAATATTATTGTTTTAGTTGAATATTTTATTTTATAAAATATTAGTATTTGAAATGTTATTTATAGAGAGCTATTTTAGCCTATTGAGGTGTTAAAATAATAGGTATAGTGAAATTAGGCTTTAAAAATAATTTAAAATTGATTTTTGTACTATCTTACTCGCATACACCTCTTCCTTTACTAAATGAACCCCTAAGCTACAAGTAAACACACACCTGCCCACTACTAGTCCAGCCCATGTGCACCAGCTATCCTGGATCCAACCAGGCCCAGTCATTCCTCCTTCTTCATCGTGACTACTGTCACTGCAGAAGAAAACCCTAAGAACATCTTCCCTCTCTAGATGCAATCCTTCCCCAGGCCACGGCCAAGACTCAAACATTTTCCTTCCCCCTCGAAATCCGCCGCTGATCCCAAATCCACTCATGGTTCCCTCGATCGTGATGCCGTTTCACGAGGAAGTAGCTGCACGCCACCACCTCAAGTGGTCGTCTTCCGCCATTTTTCGACAAGTACAGGTCTCGCCTATGTACACCAAACCCATCCAAAACTACAACTGTGATATATTGAACCATTCGTATACTTCCTCCCCACCGTGACAGAATGAATGCAGAAAAAACTGTCTGCACATAAGTCTAAGCAAGAATGGAGATTGGAATTTATTTGATGTGCGCAAACATCCTTAAGTCGCTGAGCATCATCTTATTCACGCAATGCAGTCCATTAGGTAAACATCCATCATATTCCTCCACGTTCTTTTTCTATCTCTTTGAATTTAGATTTCCTACAAAAGGCATTTTGTTTAAGGTTATCAAGTAAACTATATATCTGTATGAATATTATTATAAAGTCTTATATTTAATAGATTGAACCATAGCCTTTAGCTTTATACCAGCGATTTCCTTATTTTAAGTATTAACATCTGTTACAAAATTATAAAGGTTTAGAATAGCTAAATATTTTTAGTTTTGATGCTATTTAATATTTAGCTAATTGAAGTCAGTCATATTTTAGTATACTCTATTAAAATGATTATGCATCCAAAAAGGGTTACATGTAATTATCTGACATAATTGTTTAATATACCATATTGCACTTTCAAGTATGTACTTCACTTTGCAAATATGATTAATTAGTTAAACAAACATATTTATATTATTCTGGATAATTAATTGAATGTTATTGTTGCTTGATTGTATGTGTTTGAATCAACAGTCTCGCTGTCAAAATTAGATCACGCTCGAGAACTCATTACTCGTTCTTTCGTTTTGCCAAAGGAACAATCGCGATTGGATACCAGGTAAGGGTGGGTCTCATCTTCTCTATAATAGGGTCTTATGATGGGGACTAAGTAGGGGTAGGCTCTATGTATGCCGTTTTATGTATTTCTAGTGATTATTGATGAACCCTAGGCATATGACAACTTGTTGTTGAGAAATTGTGGTTTGCGTGCTAAGTGCTTGGATACTCCTTGATGGTATTGTGGTTGATAATGATTCGGTGGATGATTTTTGATGACTCCTTATGTGTTCACGATTGATTTGTGATGTGATATTATTTTTACGGTTGATATGCGATTTGAAATTGTTTGTATGAGTTGTATGTGATTTGATGAAGTGGTGTTGCTCGAATTCGTTGTTGTTGGTGTCATAGGCGCATAGGGCGCCATTTTTGTGTTTATGATGTTGCTGGATTTTGTTGTCTAGTGTGCTGGGTTGCTGTGTCCAGGTGCAGGGTGCCCTGCTGGGAGCCTGTCTCAGTGTGCCTGTAACACCCTAAAATAATTTAATTAAGTAATTGATTAAATTATTTAAAGTGTTGCACTAATTCTTTTTATTATATTATAATATAGTATTTTATTTTTAACTGAAGGGGATGGCATTGGAAATACCGGAATTGCAAGTGACGGCCCAAGAAGCCCAAGCCCGTTGGCTTAGGCGCTCCTTAGGCGCTAGGGGTCTAGGTTGCGCCCCAATTGTGCCAAAAGAGAGCAAGTGAGTCGAAGGAGAGGAGAAGAGAAAGAAAGTCGAAGGAGAGGAGAAGAGAAGGAAGAGGGCGAATCTCAAGCTAAGGAGTTAGGGTTTGTTCATCTTAATTCTAGGTAAGAGTTCCTAGTCTTTTATTATTCGATTTTCCTTCTCTTTCAAGTGCTTAGGTTTTCGATTTTCCTAACCATTACTCTTGTTGAATTTTCGTGATGGTCCAAGAGAGAGGGAGGGCGTGATCGTGAGAAAGGGGAGAAGAAGGAGAAGATTCCTTGTTGCGGTGATTTGTCGGTGCTTCTGTGGAAAGAGCTCTAGTTCGTCATAATCAAGGTTAGGGGAGTCTCACTCTATAATAGAGAGTATAATAGGTGGTATGTAGATCATAGGGTCTTAATTGATGTTATTCGATGTTTGTTTGATTGATTGAATTGGTTGAAATTGATAAATTGTGTGAGAAAATCGATTTAGGCTTGGGTTAAGGTTTTAACATGTTGATTTCGTGTTTTGATATGTAATTGGTATGATCATAACATGTCTTATGGTTTGTGGTTGTGATTTGATTTGGAAAGAAATTGGAAATTTGATGTTTGGTGGATGTAGGGTCGCATGGGGCGCCAAGAGCCTAGGAAAATGGCGCTCTGTGTACTGTAGCAGTGGGTTGTGTTGCGTTGCGTGTGTTGTTTGCTGTCTGGGCGCCTGTGCTGCCCAGAATGGCGCCTGGTGGCGCCTGTGTCACATGGGGTGTGCGCCTAGGGGGTGGTTCACGTGAAACTCAATTTCTAAACAGTTTTTGTCGAGCCAAACTTTGTATTCACCTGACCAAATTGTATTTTAAGTACTTTGGCTAAAGAATTTCCAGATTTGCACTTGTTGTTTTGAAATGGTCCTATTGGGCATCATTTTAGCTTGTGTAAAGGGGGTGTTGTGTGCAAATCAGTTTCTGAACATATTTTCCCTAGCCAAACTTTGTATTCACCTGACCAAATTGTATTTTAAGTACTTTGGCTAAAGAATTTCCAGATTTGCACTTGTTGTTTTGAAATGGTCCTATTGGGCATCATTTTAGCTTGTGTAAAGGGGGTGTTGTGTGCAAATCAGTTTCTGAACATATTTTCCCTAGCCAAACTTTGTATTCACCTGACCAAATTGTATTTTAAGTACTTTGGCTAAAGAATTTCCAGATTTGCACTTGTTGTTTTGAAATGGTCCTATTGGGCATCATTTTAGCTTGTGTAAAGGGGGTGTTGTGTGCAAATCAGTTTCTGAACATATTTTCCCTAGCCAAACTTTGTATTCACCTGACCAAATTGTATTTTAAGTACTTTGGCTAAAGAATTTCCAGATTTGCACTTGTTGTTTTGAAATGGTCCTATTGGGCATCGTTTTAGCTTGTGTAAAGGGGGTGTTGTGTGCAAATCAGTTTCTGAACATATTTTCCCTAGCCAAACTTTGTATTCACCTGACCAAATCCTATTTTGAACATTTTGGCTAGAACGGTTTTAATTTTTCAGGTGACCTATTATGGTTGTGCGCGTGTGTGTTGTGTTGGGCGCCAAGTGTGGCCACCCAGGGCGCCAAGTGGTGCGTCCGTGCTTGTGTTTTGGTTTCGGTCCTAATAGTGACAGATTGGTCCCTAGTGCTAGCTTAGTCATAGAGACGTGATTGAGATGAGAAAATAAATGAGTTGATTGATGATGAGGCCATGGGGGCTACAACTAAGATTACTAAAGATGTGATATGGGGTGTATGGACCGTGTTGTTAATAATTATGATTGTGGTTTTTGTCATGGAGTCTCATGCATACATAAGGCTGCGGTCTGAGTTTTATATTATGATGATAAGGCTGCGGTCTGAGTTTCTAAATTGAAATGATAAGGCTGCGGTCTGAGTCGATATTATGATGATAAGGCTGCGGTCTGGGAAAATGGTACCACATGCATAACTGTATCGCATACATCCTCATGATAAGCATGTGAGTTGCTGATTGTATGAATTATTGCTACTGTGTGACTGTATGAGTGCGATACTATGATGAAATATACTTCTTATTATAGTCTTTATTATATGGTTCGAGACTCACCCTTCTGTTGTTGTTTACCACAGGTAGTCCTGAGTGAAGGTTTATTCCTTTCACTCCCGAGTCGGTCTGCTCTGATACGTGACACCTAGGGGGTGGGCTTGGGATTCTAGAGTTATTCATTTGCTGTTGAATTTCTATTTAATGATTTTGATGAGGCTGTTGTTCGGCGCTTTAGAGATTATGTTATTTTTCCGCTGCGAGACATCTAAATTATAATGTGTGGATTTTATTGGTGAAGTCATGAGTACCCTAAATTATTTAATGGTGTTGCGTATTATAACATGTTGATCGTTGTTAGATTAAGATTATGTGTAACATTCCATTGAAAATGAAATTTTGAAACTCTGATCTCTATGATAAATAGCCGGGTAGAATGGGGTGTTACATTAGTGGTATCAGAGCAAAAGTTCGGTCTGTCCGACCAAGTGTGTCTGACTGTCATATTGTGAATGACGATTAGGTGTTTTTAATTCAGTTCTGAATTGTCGTTTATGCTGCAGTGCTAGGTTGATATGGCTAGAAGGGATGATGCTGCTTTGGCTGCTGCTCTGCAAGCCATAGCCCAAGCTGTTGGAAATCAACACAATGCTGCTGATATGAATGCCCGTAACCTGGCAACGTTTCAGAGGGAAAACCCACCCACCTTCAAGGGTCGGTATGATCCCGATGGAGCCCTGTCGTGGTTGAATGAGATAGAACGAATCTTCCGTGTTATGGATTGCACTGCTGCCCAGCAGGTGAAGTTTGGGACGCACATGCTGGCGGAAGAGGCTGACAAGTGGTGGTTAGGGATGCTGCATAGGTTGAACACTGCTGGTGAAGAGGTTACTTGGGATGTTTTCACAAGGGAATTTAAAAGAAAGTATTACCCTGAAGACGTTCGAGCCAAGAAAGAGGTAGAATTCTTAGAATTGAAACAGGGAAATAAGACGGTGGCTGAGTATGCAGCCAGATTTGAAGAGCTGACCCAATTTTGTCCTTACTACGCCAATGATGCTGATTCAGAGTTCTCCAAGTGTGTGAAATTTGAGAGTGGCCTGCGACCTGATATTAAGAAGGCAATTGGATATCATGAAATACGAGATTTTGCTAGACTAGTTGACAAGAGTAGAATTTATGAAGAGGACAGTTCTGCTGCCTACAAGATTGGGAAAGAAAAGAGGAATACTCAGTTTAGGGGCAAACCCTATGATATGGCTGGAGGTAAAAATAAGTGGAAGGCAGGTGCTGGTAAGAAATTTTCTGAGGGTAAGAAGCCTAGTGGGGGAGGTGCTCCCGCTGATATAGTGTGTTACACGTGTGGCAAGCCGGGTCACAAAAGTTTCGATTGCAAGACTGAAGTAATGTGTTACCGTTGTGGGAAGAAAGGTCATATGGCTTCTCACTGTGATCGTAAGGAATCAGTGTGTTTCAATTGTGGTGAAGCTGGTCACTTTAGTTCTAAATGCACCAAACCAAAGAAAGAGAAATCCAATGGAAGAGTTTTCGCGCTAGCAGGCTCAGAGGGGCCCAATGAGATTCGAGGTACTTGTTTTATTTATGGTTCCCCTTTAGTTGCTATAGTTGATACTGGTGCTACGCATTCTTTTATTGCTGCTGTTTGTGCTGAAAAGTTAAATCTAGTATTGTCTGCTATGAAAAGGGAAATGGTTATCGACACTCCGGCTAAGGGTTCGGTGACTACTTCTCTATTGTGTGCTAAGTGTCCTCTGTCAGTCTTCGGCAGAGATTTTCTGGTTGACCTTATATGTGTGCCTTTGGGAGGGTTGGATGTTATTCTTGGTATGGACTGGTTAGTGGATAACCATGTGCACATCAACTGTTTCAGCAAGTCTGTGAGTTTTCTTCCTCCTGAGGAGGAGAAGTCTGTTTTGTTGTCTGGGGATCAGCTGCATAAGGTAATGAAGGATGGTGGTCAACTATTTGCTTTGATGGCGTCTATGTCTGCTGAAAACCAAGCTATGGTTGAAGGGTTGCAGGTGGTGTGTGAGTTCCCTGAAGTGTTCCCTGACGAGATTCCTAGTGTGCCACCAGAGAGGGAAGTAGAGTTTGGGATTGACCTTGTGCCTGGTACTAGGCCGGTATCCATGGCACCGTACCGGATGTCAGCTTCTGAGTTATCTGAGTTGAGGAAGCAGTTGGAAGAGTTACTTGAAAAGAAATTCGTGAGGCCTAGTGTGTCACCATGGGGAGCTCCAGTTTTGTTAGTAAAGAAGAAAGATGGGAGTATGTGCCTGTGTGTGGATTATAGACAGTTGAACAAGGTAACTATCAAAAATAAGTACCCTCTTCCGAGAATTGATGATCTGATGGACCAGCTGGTGGGTGCTAAGGTTTTTAGCAAAATTGATTTGAGGTCAGGGTATCATCAGATTAAAGTAAAAGACGAAGACGTCCAGAAGACAGCATTTCGAACGAGATATGGACATTATGAGTACTCTGTGATGCCGTTTGGTGTCACCAATGCACCAGGGGTGTTTATGGAGTACATGAACCGTATCTTCCATAGTTACTTGGATCGTTATGTGGTAGTTTTTATAGATGATATTCTGGTATACTCCAAGTCTGAAGAAGAGCATGCAGAGCACTTGAGGTTGGTGCTTGAGGTATTGAAAGAGAAGAAGCTTTATGCTAAGTTGTCCAAATGCGAGTTCTGGCTGCGTGAGGTAAGCTTTTTGGGTCACATTATTTCTAGTGATGGCATAGCTGTAGACCCAGCTAAGGTTGATGCAGTGTTACAATGGGAGAGCCCAAAGTCTGCGACTGAGATAAGGAGTTTCTTGGGGTTGGCTGGTTACTACAGGAGGTTCATTGAGGGTTTCTCAAAACTAGCCCTTCCGTTGACTCAATTGACGTGTAAAGGGAGAGTTTTTGTGTGGGATGCTAAGTGTGAAGAGAGTTTCCAAGAGTTGAAGAAAAGATTGACAACATCTCCGGTGTTAGTGTTGCCCGTGCCGGATCAACCGTTTGTGGTATATTGTGATGCTTCTAGAATGGGCTTAGGAGGCGTATTGATGCAGGATGGGAAGGTAGTCGCTTATGCGTCCAGACAGTTGCGGACTCATGAGAAGAACTATCCTACTCATGATTTGGAATTGGCTGCTATTGTGTTTGCACTAAAGATTTGGAGGCACTAATTGTATGGCACTAGATTCGAGGTATTCAGCGACCACAAGAGTTTGAAATATTTGTTTGATCACCCCGGCAAAGCTAATGTCGTGGCTGATGCTTTAAGTCGAAAGACTTTGCATATGTCAGCAATGATGGTAAAGGAGTTGGAGTTGATTGAGCAATTCCGTGATATGAGTCTGGTTTGTGAAGTGACACCGCAGAGTGTTAAGCTGAGTATTCATCCAGGGGCTACAAAGATGTATCATGACTTGAAGAAATTATTCTGGTGGCCTGGAATGAAGAAAGATGTAGCACAGTTTGTGTATGCCTGTTTGACTTGCCAGAAGTCAAAGGTTGAGCACCAGAAGCCTGCGGGGTTGATGCAACCTTTAGATGTTCCGGAATGGAAATGGGATAGCATTTCCATGGATTTTGTGACTGGGTTACCGAGAACCGTTCGGGGATTTGATTCTATTTGGGTGATCGTGGATAGGTTGACGAAGTCTGCTCACTTCCTTCCTATCAACATCACGTATCCGGTAGCGAGATTGGCCGAGATATATATTCAGGTGATTGTGAAATTGCATGGTGTCCCGAAGAGTATTGTATCTGACAGAGATCCGAGGTTTACTTCGGAGTTTTGGGGGAGCTTGCAGGAGGCATTGGGGTCCAGATTGAGGTTGAGTTCAGCCTATCATCCTCAGACTGATGGGCAGACAGAGAGAACCATTCAGTCATTGGAGGACTTATTGAGATCGTGTGTTTTAGAGCAGGGAGGTGCGTGGGATACACATCTTCCGTTGATTGAGTTCACTTACAACAACAGCTACCATTCAAGTATAGGGATGGCTCCTTACGAGGCACTGTATGGGCGGAGGTGTAGAACTCCTTTGTGTTGGCATGAGTCGGGCGAGAGTGTTGTTCTTGGACCTGAATTGGTGAGAGAGACTACAGAGAAGATAAAAATGATCAGGGAGAAAATGAAAGAGTATCAAATTCGGCAAAAGAGTTACCATGATAGAAGGAGAAAAGACTTGGAATTTCAGGCTGGGGAGCATGTTTTCTTGAGGGTCACGCCTATGGCTGGTGTTGGGCGTGCACTGAAAGCAAAGAAGTTGACTCCTAGATTTATTGGACCATACCAGATCACCGAGAGGGTCGGAAAGGTTGCTTATAGGGTGGCTTTACCGCCTAACCTTTCGAACTTGCACGACGTATTTCACGTGTCGCAACTTCGGAAGTACATTCCGGACCCGTCTCATGTGATCCATATGGATGATATTGAGGTGCGAGATAATCTCACTGTGGAGACTATGCCAGTGAGGATTGATGATAGAGAAGTGAAGGTGCTGAGAGGGAAAAACATTGCTTTAGTAAAGGTGGTGTGGTTGGGAGCTACTGGCGAGAGCATGACTTGGGAGCTGGAGAGTAGGATGCGGGAGTCCTATCCAGAGCTATTTGACTCAGGTATGAATTTCGAGGAAGAAATTTCCTAAGTGGGGGAGAGTTGTAACACCCTAAAATAATATAATTAAGTAATTGATTAAATTATTTAAAGTGTTGCACTAATTCTTTTTATTATATTATAATATAGTATTTTATTTTTAACTGAAGGGGATGGCATTGGAAATACCGGAATTGCAAGTGACGGCCCAAGAAGCCCAAGCCCGTTGGCTTAGGCGCTCCTTAGGCGCTAGGGGTCTAGGTTGCGCCCCAATTGTGCCAAAAGAGAGCAAGTGAGTCGAAGGAGAGGAGAAGAGAAAGAAAGTCGAAGGAGAGGAGAAGAGAAGGAAGAGGGCGAATCTCAAGCTAAGGAGTTAGGGTTTGTTCATCTTGATTCTAGGTAAGAGTTCCTAGTCTTTTATTATTCGATTTTCCTTCTCTTTCAAGTGCTTAGGTTTTCGATTTTCCTAACCATTACTCTTGTTGAATTTTCGTGATGGTCCAAGAGAGAGGGAGGGCGTGATCGTGAGAAAGGGGAGAAGAAGGAGAAGATTCCTTGTTGCGGTGATTTGTCGGTGCTTCGGTGGAAAGAGCTCTAGTTCGTCATAATCAAGGTTAGGGGAGTCTCACTCTATAATAGAGAGTATAATAGGTGGTATGTAGATCATAGGGTCTTAATTGATGTTATTCGATGTTTGTTTGATTGATTGAATTGGTTGAAATTGATAAATTGTGTGAGAAAATCGATTTAGGATTGGGTTAAGGTTTTAACATGTTGATTTCGTGTTTTGATATGTAATTGGTATGATCATAACATGTCTTATGGTTTGTGGTTGTGATTTGATTTGGAAAGAAATTGGAAATTTGATGTTTGGTGGATGTTGGGTCGCATGGGGCGCCAAGAGCCTAGGAAAATGGCGCTCTGTGTACTGTAGCAGTGGGTTGTGTTGCGTTGCGTGTGTTGTTTGCTGTCTGGGCGCCTGTGCTGCCCAGAATGGCGCCTGGTGGCGCCTGTGTCACATGGGGTGTGCGCCTAGGGGGTGGTTCACGTGAAACTCAATTTCTAAACAGTTTTTGTCGAGCCAAACTTTGTATTCACCTGACCAAATTGTATTTTAAGTACTTTGGCTAAAGAATTTCCAGATTTGCACTTGTTGTTTTGAAATGGTCCTATTGGGCATCATTTTAGCTTGTGTAAAGGGGGTGTTGTGTGCAAATCAGTTTCTGAACATATTTTCCCTAGCCAAACTTTGTATTCACCTGACCAAATTGTATTTTAAGTACTTTGGCTAAAGAATTTCCAGATTTGCACTTGTTGTTTTGAAATGGTCCTGTTGGGCATCATTTTAGCTTGTGTAAAGGGGGTGTTGTGTGCAAATCAGTTTCTGAACATATTTTCCCTAGCCAAACTTTGTATTCGCCTGACCAAATTGTATTTTAAGTACTTTGGCTAAAGAATTTCCAGATTTGCACTTGTTGTTTTGAAATGGTCCTATTGGGCATCATTTTAGCTTGTGTAAAGGGGGTGTTGTGTGCAAATCAGTTTCTGAACATATTTTCCCTAGCCAAACTTTGTATTCACCTGACCAAATTGTATTTTAAGTACTTTGGCTAAAGAATTTCCAGATTTGCACTTGTTGTTTTGAAATGGTCCTATTGGGCATCATTTTAGCTTGTGTAAAGGGGGTGTTGTGTGCAAATCAGTTTCTGAACATATTTTCCCTAGCCATACTTTGTATTCACCTGACCAAATTGTATTTTAAGTACTTTGGCTAAAGAATTTCCAGATTTTCACTTGTTGTTTTGAAATGGTCCTATTGGGCATCATTTTAGCTTGTGTAAAGGGGGTGTTGTGTGCAAATCAGTTTCTGAACATATTTTCCCTAGCCAAACTTTGTATTCACCTGACCAAATTGTATTTTAAGTACTTTGGCTAAAGAATTTCCAGATTTGCACTTGTTGTTTTGAAATGGTCCTATTGGGCATCGTTTTAGCTTGTGTAAAGGGGGTGTTGTGTGCAAATCAGTTTCTGAACATATTTTCCCTAGCCAAACTTTGTATTCACCTGACCAAATCCTATTTTGAACATTTTGGCTAGAACGGTTTTAATTTTTCAGGTGACCTATTATGGTTGTGCGCGTGTGTGTTGTGTTGGGCGCCAAGTGTGGCCGCCCAGGGCGCCAAGTGGTGCGTCCGTGCTTGTGTTTTGGTTTCGGTCCTAATAGTGACAGATTGGTCCCTAGTGCTAGCTTAGTCATAGAGACGTGATTGAGATGAGAAAATAAATGAGTTGATTGATGATGAGGCCATGGGGGCTACAACTAAGATTACTAAATATGTGATATGGGGTGTATGGACCGTGTTGTTAATAATTATGATTGTGGTTTTTGTCATGGAGTCTCATGCATACATAAGGCTGCGGTCTGAGTTTTATATTATGATGATAAGGCTGCGGTCTGAGTTTCTAAATTGAAATGATAAGGCTGCGGTCTGAGTCGATATTATGATGATAAGGCTGCGGTCTGGGAAAATGGTACAACATGCATAACTGTATCGCATACATCCTCATGATAAGCATGTGAGTTGCTGATTGTATGAATTATTGCTACTGTGTGACTGTATGAGTGCGATACTATGATGAAATATACTTCCTATTATAGTCTTTATTATATGGTTCGAGACTCACCCTTCTGTTGTTGTTTACCACAGGTAGTCCTGAGTGAAGGTTTATTCCTTTCACTCCCGAGTCGGTCTGCTCTGATACGTGACACCTAGGGGGTGGGCTTGGGATTCTAGAGTTATTCATTTGCTGTTGAATTTCTATTTAATGATTTTGATGAGGCTGTTGTTCGGCGCTTTAGAGATTATGTTATTTTTCCGCTGCGAGACATCTAAATTATAATGTGTGGATTTTATTGGTGAAGTCATGAGTACCCTAAATTATTTAATGGTGTTGCGTATTATAACATGTTGATCGTTGTTAGATTAAGATTATGTGTAACATTCCATTGAAAATGAAATTTTGAAACTCTGATCTCTATGATAAATAGCCGGGTAGAATGGGGTGTTACAGTGCATGTCTTGGTGCTAGGCGCCTTGGCCATGGGCGCCAAGGGCGCCAATGTTGCGTGTCATATTTTGTCGAAATTTTGTTGGGTTCCCATACACTGAGTGAATGCCTCGTGCAAAATTAATTTTGGAGTCAAATGAGCTGTTTTCCGTGTTGGCCTTAGGCGCCAAGTGCGTGGGCGCCATGTTCCCCTGCGCCAGTTCCTGCGCCAGTGTGCGCGTGTGTTGCGTGTTGCGGGCGCTGGGCGCCAGGCACCAAGCGCTGGGCGCCAGTGTGCGTGTGTGTGTGTTGCGCGCCTGGGCGCTGGGCGCCTGCTTGCGTGCGTGTGTATGTGGCGCGCGCCTGGGCGCTGGGCGCCTGTTTGCGTGCGAGTGTGCGTGTGGCGCGCCTGGGCGCTGGGCGCCAGTGCGCGTGTTGCCTAGTTGCCTGGGCGCCTAAGGCGCCAATTTCAGAATATTGTCTAATTTTTCCCAAACTTATTTTTAACATAACTTTTGACTCAGACATCTGTTTTGAACGATTCAAAAAGCGTCGTGAAGCATTTTCCGCAGCCTATCTGTGTGTTCCCTTTTTGAAAATAAAAATTTATAATTTCAGAAGGTTTCTGGGGCGCCCCAAGTGGCTGTTCCCGGTGATCGTTGTTGTGACAATGCAAAGGTATTGTTGGTGTCTTTAAAAACTCTCTTTTGAGTACGACCAATGATTTTTAACGAAGTGGTGTCAGAAATGATGATTTTGATGATGATGCCCCTAGTGGCTAGTTAATGACTGTTTTGCCCTTGGTGGCTAATATTAATTATAATGACGTGTAAATGACGATGATGCCCTTGGTGGCTAGTAAATGACGTTTTTGCCCTCAATGGCTATTGTTGAGATTGATTGATATTTATGTGTAAGTGACGATGAAAACCCAGTGACGTTTGAGGCCCGAAGGGCTAAGTGATGTTAAGGTCTAAATGGCCAAGTGACGTTGTGTGCTGATTGTGAATTTGACAGGTGCTGTGCTCTTTGTGAGAAAACCGGTAAGTGACGGGTCACATAGTTGACTATGATTTGAGTAATTGTGTGTTTGTGTGTTTGTGAGTGGTGCATGTCATAGTGTCTCATGCCCATATGCATAAACCCAGTGATGTTTTTGAGGCCTGAGTGGCTAAGTGACGATGAGGCCTTAAGGGCTAAGCGACATTTGTGAAAAGGTACCTCATGCATATGCCTGCGAGTGGGTTGCATTTCATAAGCCTACATGACATGAGATGAATTATTGTAAGTGATGTGAATGATGACTGTGATGTGGATATTTAGTGTTTTGGATGTTGATTGTTCTAGTGCGTAGCCTACGATTAGTACTTATCATGTTTCCTATTATATGGATTGAAATGATGCTCACCCTTTCCTGTTTGAATGTTACCCCCGTGTTGGTAACGTGCAGGTGATTCCCAGTGAATGCCTTAGCTTCACTTCTTGTGTCGAGTCGTCATGCTCTGATACGTAGCACTCAGGGGGGGGAACGAACTCGACATTTATTAATGATTTTTGGTTGTTATGTCCATGTGGACTCTTCTGTTATGTTTTCTTATTTTCCGCTGCGTAGTTGGTTTTGTTATGTTGAGTTTTATAAGCGACGTTAAATTGAGGCTTGAGATTCTTTTATTTGTGACGTGCTACGTGAATGTATGAATTACTGAGTTGAACTGTTTTAAATTGATAAGCGACGTTTTATTGAAGTATGTGTAACATTCCCTATGAACGAAATTTTTTTTAAACTCTGGTTTTTAGAAATAAAGTGACGGGTAGAAAGGGGTGTTACATTAGTTGTATCAGAGCAATGGTTGGTCCGTCCGGCCAAGTCGTCGAGTCGTTGTGTCGGTTAACGACCAAATGTTGTCTTTTAGTACTAACCATTGGTTACATTGCAGGTTGTTCGAATCAGGTAAACTTTTTTTTTTTGGATTGTTCGGTCCTAACCGGACTGTTTGTGTTGTTTATTTTGCTTTTGATGTGTGAACTCTGAGTAGAGTTGTAAGCATCGCTTGTTTTATTCCTGGTGGTTGTTAAGCTGACTAATTCGATCGGTAAGTTTTAAGGTAATGAGATATGCAATAAGTATTCCGTAGAGGAATCATCGAGGTGATAACAGATAAAAAGAAGTTAGACTCGTAGTGAAAACTCAAATGACTCATTCCCTTAGAGAGAATTTTTCATAGAGCTTGGTCTATCCTTTGAGCCATGTGTTGTGTGCTTATTATGTTTTCTCTGTGTGAACTCTGTGATTTTCCCTTATTTTGTATTTGTTGTTCTCTAAATTCTGACTTCATTAATCCGGGCTTCTAGGATTTGCATTGTAGTGGTCATAAAATTATTGGTGTTGTGTGCTCTGAGTTCGTGCATGACTGACTAAGTGCTTTATTGAATTGTTATGTTTAAATTAGCATGAACTGAGAATTTAATTATGATATGCTGTCTAAGAGTCAGTTGCGAGTTTCACTATATTTACATTTTGGTTGACTCTTAAGTTATAGATAATCAGGTGTTTTATGAATGTTTGTGTGTGATTCTATGTGTAGCCTTTTAAGATAGGAATTTGTCTTAATTGTAGATTTAGTGCTCATGTACTTGTCGAACCACTAGTAGTGTTTGGTGCTTAGATTTGAAAGAAATAGTTGAAGGACGTAAGAGGCGAGAATTCGAACCTTAAGTTGAGACTCACAAGAGTAACAAAATCACACCTTTGTTGGAAGGATGTAAGAAATGCGGCTTTTATTAAGTTTCATATGGATAATTTATTATTGGGAGAAGTAGATCAATTTTTTTCTGTTGTATGAGAGATAAAGTAACCTTTAAGATATTGGAATTAATTAATGGAGTTAAACCATAACAATTGTCACTAAGAGTATAGTATCCTAATAGTGGATTGTCGTGTTTGGGTAGTCGAGTAAAACTTTAGGGACCTTGAGAGTGGAATAATGCTTTAGGAGTAAAAATGTAGAGGTGTGTGTGTCGTTTGTTGTTCGGTATACAAAAGGACCTTAATGGCAATTAGGAATAAGAACTGGATTTAGTTTCGATCCCATTGATTTTGACGGAAATTTCGAGGACGAAATTATTTTTTTTAGGGGGGGGTGAGTTGTAACACCCCGATTTTCATATTAGTACGTTTTTGCTTTACGCGCAAATATAATAGTAATTCTTGTGATATATATATATATATATATTGTGCGTCTTAGTAATTTTGTATTTTAATAATATTTAGTGATTTAATCGATTTCATATATTTATGTGTGTTTGAATTATCAAATATGTTGAAATGATACTAAACCGTATTATATCCTATATTAGTACTATATTTTTGTTATCATTCAATTATGTTGTTTATAGAGTATTTATATTTGAAATATTATTGTTTTAGTTGAATATTTTATTTTATAAAATATTAGTATTTGAAATGTTATTTATAGAGAGCTATTTTAGCCTATTGAGGTGTTAAAATAATAGGTATAGTGAAATTAGGCTTTAAAAATAATTTAAAATTGATTTTTGTACTATCTTACTCGCATACACCTCTTCCTTTACTAAATGAACCCCTAAGCTACAAGTAAACACACACCTGCCCACTACTAGTCCAGCCCATGTGCACCAGCTATCCTGGATCCAACCAGGCCCAGTCATTCCTCCTTCTTCATCGTGACTACTGTCACTGCAGAAGAAAACCCTAAGAACATCTTCCCTCTCTAGATGCAATCCTTCCCCAGGCCACGGCCAAGACTCAAACATTTTCCTTCCCCCTCGAAATCCGCCGCTGATCCCAAATCCACTCATGGTTCCCTCGATCGTGATGCCGTTTCACGAGGAAGTAGCTGCACGCCACCACCTCAAGTGGTCGTCTTCCGCCATTTTTCGACAAGTACAGGTCTCGCCTATGTACACCAAACCCATCCAAAACTACAACTGTGATATATTGAACCATTCGTATACTTCCTCCCCACCGTGACAGAATGAATGCAGAAAAAATTGTCTGCACATAAGTCTAAGCAAGAATGGAGATTGGAATTTATTTGATGTGCGCACACATCCTTAAGTCGCTAAGCATCATCTTATTCACGCAATGTAGTCCATTAGGTAAACATCCATCATATTCCTCCACGTTCTTTTTCTATCTCTTTGAATTTAGATTTCCTACAAAAGGCATTTTGTTTAAGTTTATCAAGTAAACTATATATCTGTATGAATATTATTATAAAGTCTTATATTTAATAGATTGAACCATAGTCTTTAGCTTTATACCAGCGATTTCCTTATTTTAAGTATTAACATCTGTTACAAAATTATAAAGGTTTAGAATAGCTAAATAGTTTTAGTTTTGATACTATTTAATATTTAGCTAATTGAAGTCAGTCATATTTTAGTATACTCTATTAAAATGATTATGCATCCAAAAAGGGTTACATGTAATTATCTGACATAATTGTTTAATATACCATATTGCACTTTCAAGTATGTACTTCACTTTGCAAATATGATTAATTAGTTAAACAAACATATTTATATTATTCTGGATAATTAATTGAATGTTAGTGTTGCTTGATTGTATGTGTTTGAATCAACAGTCTCGCTGTCAAAATTAGATCACGCTCGAGAACTCATTACTCGTTCTTTCGTTTTGCCAAAGGAACAATCGCAATTGGATATCAGGTAAGGGTGGGTCTCATCTTCTCTATAATAGGGTCTTAACTCTTATGATGGGGACTAAGTAGGGGTAGGCTCTATGTATGCCGTTTTATGTATTTCTAGTGATTATTGATGAACCCTAGGCATATGACAACTTGTTGTTGAGAAATTGTGGTTTGCGTGCTAACTGCTTGGATACTCCTTGATGGTATTGTGGTTGATAATGATTCGGTGGATGATTTTTGATGACTCCTTATGTGTTCATGATTGATTTGTGATGTGATATTATTTTTACGGTTGATATGCGATTTGAAGTTGTTTGTATGAGTTGTATGTGATTTGATGAAGTGGTGTTGCTCGAATTCGTTGTTGTTGGTGTCATAGGCGCATAGGGCGCCATTTTTGTGTTTATGATGTTGCTGGATTTTGTTGTCTAGTGTGCTGGGTTGCTGTGTCCAGGTGCAGGGTGCCCTGCGGGGCGCCTGTCTCAGTGTGCCTGTCTTGGTGCTAGGCGCCTTGGCCATGGGCGCCAAGGGCGCCAATGTTGCGTGTCATATTTTGTCGAAATTTTGTTGGGTTCCCATACACTGAGTGAATGCCTCGTGCAAAATTAATTTTGGAGTCAAATGAGCTGTTTTCCGTGTTGGCCTTAGGCGCCTAGTGCGTGGGCGCCGTGTTCCCCTGCGCCAGTTCCTGCGCCAGTGTGCGCGTGTGTTGCGTGTTGCGGGCGCTGGGCGCCAGGCACCAAGCGCTGGGCGCCAAGGGCGCCAGTGTGCGTGTGTGTGTGTGTTGCGCGCCTGGGCGCTGGGCGCCTGCTTGCGTGCGTGTGTATGTGGCGCGCGCCTGGGCGCTGGGCGCCTGTTTGCGTGCGAGTGTGCGTGTGGCGCGCCTGGGCGCTGGGCGCCAGTGCGCGTGTTGCCTGGTTGCCTGGGCGCCTAAGGCGCCAATTTCAGAATATTGTCTAATTTTTCCCAAACTTATTTTTAACATAAGTTTTGACTCAGACATCCGTTTTGAACGATTCAAAAAGCGTCGTGAAGCATTTTCCGCTGCCTATTTGTGTGTTCCCTTTTTGAAAATAAAAATTTATAATTTCAGAAGGTTGCTGGGGCGCCCCAAGTGGCTGTTCCCGGTGATCATTGTTGTGACAATGCAAAGGTATTGTTGGTGTCTTTAAAAACTCTCTTTTGAGTACGACCAATGATTTTTAACGAAGTGGTGTCAGAAATGATGATTTTGACGATGATGCCCCTAGTGGCTAGTTAAATGACTGTTTTGCCCTTGGTGGCTAATATTAATTATAATGACGTGTAAATGACGATGATGCCCTTGGTGGCTAGTAAATGACGTTTTTGCCCTCAGTGGCTATTGTTGAGATTGATTGATATTTATGTGTAAGTGACATGAAAACCCAGTGACGTTTGAGGCCCGAAGGGCTAAGTGATGTTAAGGTCTAAATGGCCAAGTGACGTTGTGTGCTGATTGTGAATTTGACAGGTGCTGTGCTCTTTGTGAGAAAACCGGTAAGTGACGGGTCACATAGTTGACTATGATTTGAGTAATTGTGTGTTTGTGTGTTTGTGAGTGGTGCATGTCATAGTGTCTCATGCCCATATGCATAAACCCAGTGATGTTTTTGAGGCCTGAGTGGCTAAGTGACGATGAGGCCTTAAGGGCTAAGCGACGTTTGTGAAAAGGTACCTCATGCATATGCCCGCGAGTGGGTTGCATTTCATAAGCCTACATGACATGAGATGAATTATTGTAAGTGATGTGAATGATGACTGTGATGTGGATATTTAGTGTTTTGGATGTTGATTGTTCTAGTGCGTAGCCTACGATTAGTACTTATCATGTTTCCTATTATATGGATTGAAATGATGCTCACCCTTTCCTGTTTGAATGTTACCCCCGTGTTGGTAACATGCAGGTGATTCCCAGTGAATGCCTTAGCTTCACTTCTTGAGTCGAGTCGTCATGCTCTGATACGTAGCACTCAGGGGGGAACGAACTCGACATTTATTAATGATTTTTGGTTGTTATGTCCATGTGGACTCTTCTGTTATGTTTTATTATTTTCCGCTGCGTAGTTGGTTTTGTTATGTTGAGTTTTATAAGCGACGTTAAATTGAGGCTTGAGATTCTTTTATTTGTGACGTGCTACGTGAATGCATGAATTACTGAGTTGAACTGTTTTAAATTGATAAGCGACGTTTTATTGAAGTATGTGTAACATTCCCTATGAACGAAATTTTTTTTTAAACTCTGGTTTTTAGAAATATAGTGACGGGTAGAAAGGGGTGTTACATGTTACATTAGTGGTATCAGAGCAAAAGTTTGGTCTGTCCGACCAAGTTGTCCAGTCGTAGTGTCAATTGACAATGGTGTGTTGTCAATTATATCTAACTGTTGTTTGTTTTGCAGCAAGTGAGTTGAAATGGCTGGGAGGAACGATGCTGCAATTGCTGCTGCTCTAGATGCTATGGCGTAGGCTGTGCAGAATCAGCAGAATGCCGGTGAGAATGCTGGGACTCACAGTCTGGCGATGTTTCAGAGAGAGAATCCGCCCACGTTCAAGGACAAGTATGATCCTGATGGTGCTTTGGCTTGGTTGAAAGAAATGGAGAGGATTTTTCGAGTGATGGATTCTACTCCAGCACAGAAGGTCTGCTATGGTACGCATATGCTAGCTGAGGAAGCTGATGATTGGTGGTTAGAGGCGAGGCAGACGTTGGAGACTGCTATTGAAGAGATTACCTGGGAAGTGTTCAGCAGAGAGTTTAACCGTAAGTATTATCCGGAAGATGTCCGAGGAAAGAAAGAGATTGAGTTTCAGGAGCTGAAACAAGGGAGTATGTCTGTATCGGAGTATGCCGCTAAGTTCGTGAAGCTAGAAAAGTTCTATTCGCATTACACTGGAGCTACTGCTGAGTTTTCCAAGTGTATCAAGTTCGAGAATGGTTTGAGGCCCGAGATCAAGAAAGCAATCGGATATCAGAAAATCCGTGTCTTTGCTGACTTGGTTGATAGTTGCAGAATTTTTGAGGAGGATAGTAATGCTCACTACAAGATTGTGAATGATAAGAGGAGCAAGTTTCAAAGTCGTAGTAAGCCGTATGAGGTCCCTGCGGGCAGGGGTAACTAGAGAGCTGATGCTGGCAAGAGGACTAGTGGGGGAGATGCCCTGCTAGCATTGTGTGTTTTAAGTGTGGCAAGCCTGGCCACAAGAGTGTCATGTGCAGAAGCAACGTGAAGAGGTGTTTCAAGTGCGGGAAGGACAGCCATGTGGTGGACGAATGTGAGAGCAAGGCAGTGGTCTGCTACAACTGTGGTGAAGATGGGCACATTAGTACTCAGTGTCCGAAGCCGAAGAAAGAGAGGTCCAGTGGAAAAGTGTTTGCTTTGGCAGGTGAGGATCCTACAGAAGATGATGGACTTATTAGAGGTACGTGCTTCATTAATGGTACTCCTTTAAAATCTATCATTGATACTGGTGCTACTCATTGCTTTATTGCTGCTGATTGTTGTAAGAGGTTGAATCTTGTATTGTCTGCTATGAATGGTGAAGTTTTTCCTGATGAGATCCCTAGTGTACCGCCTGAGAGGGAAGTTGAGTTCTCTATTGATCTTGTACCCGGTACGAGGCCTGTGTCTATGGCACTGTACAGGATGTCTGCATCAGAATTGTCTGAGTTGAAGAAGCAACTTGAAGATCTGCTTGAGAAGAAGTTTGTTAGGCCGAGTGTATCGCCGTGGGGAGCTTCGGTGTTGCTGGTGAAGAAGAAGGATGGGAGCATGAGGTTCTGTGTTGATTATAGGCAGCTGAATAAGGTGACCATTAAGAACAAGTATCCACTGCCGAGGATAGACGATTTGATGGATCAGTTAGTGGGTGCTCGAGTGTTCAGCAAGATTGATTTGAGATCAGGTTATCATCAGATCAAGGTGAAGGATGAAGATGTTCAGAAGACTGCTTTCAGGACGCGGTATGGGCATTATGAGTATTCGGTGATGCCGTTCGGTGTCACTAACGCGCCGGGTGTATTTATGGAGTACATGAATCGTATATTCCATAGTTACTTGGATCGGTTCGTGGTTGTGTTCATTGACGACATCCTGATTTATTCGAAGTCGGAGGAAGAGCATGCAGAGCATTTGAGATTAGTATTGGAGATCCTGAGAGAGAAGAGGCTGTATGCAAAGTTGTCTAAATGTGAATTCTGGTTGTCAGAAGTGAGTTTTCTGGGTCATATCATTTCTGGTAGTGGTATTGCTGTGGATCCTTCTAAGGTTGATGCCGTGATGCAGTGGGAGAGTTGTTGCACCCCGAAAAATCCGGTTTGGGTTTCTCAATGTACAACGTGGAAAATTTTTGAAGCCGCCACCAATATTTTAATTTTAAGACCGAAACATTGAAAAAAAGTCTTTTGAACAAGGCGGATGGTCTTTTGAAAACTAGAGATATAGGTTCGGGGGTCGATTACGTGCGAGGAAGGTGTTAGCACCGCGCACGTCCTTTCTACCGAAAGGGAACCTCTAATTAAATGTGTGGTTTTAACGTTTGATTTGAAAAATACCTAGATTTGCCTATTTATTTCTTGTTTGAAGATGAATGGGAAAACTTAATGAAAAATTTTATTTTTGGCGAGAAAGGGGGGGAAAAGGGTTTTTAGAAAAAGTGCTTGACGGGACATGGCCCGCTCCTACGTATCTCCCGGTGCGATGGAGAATTCAAAGCTACGTAGTTCTTGGTGTTTTGGTTTTGAAAATGTTTGAAAAGGGGAACAGCTTTCATAATGATCAAGCAAGCAAAGGCTTTGAGTGATCATTACTAATGACTCTGGATAGTGCTCATGACAATCAAACAAGCCAAGGCTTTGAGTGATAGTCACTAATAACAATGGGTTTGAAAATGACTTTTTGGTTTGTTTTGTGAAAATGATTGGTTTAGGGTTGCGAAAAGGATTTTTATTTGTTGCGCTTGACGAGAACGTGACTCGCTCCTACGTATCCCAAATGGGAATCAAAGCGACGTAGTTCTAATTTGAAAATGAGAATTCTTTTGAAAGGGTTTGGAAAAAGGAAAAGCTTTCATAATGATCAAGCAAGCAAAGGCTTTGAGTGATCATTACTAATAACCCTTGATGGCGTTCATGACAATCAAACAAGCCAAGGCTTTGAGTGATAGTCACTAATAACTCGCATTAAATGGAAAAGAGTTTGAAAGATTTTTGGAAAAAGGGTGAAGTTATTATCAATGATTGGTTACAAAGTTCAAGCACATTCAATAATCACGGAATCATGCATATGTTGAACATTAATTAAGACTAAACCTGCCAATATGATCAAAGGACCCACTTATTAAGGACGCAAGATAAAGTTCTCAAAGCAAATGTGTGTGTGTGGGAAGGAGTGTATTTACCCTAATGACTCTATGCTACAACATGCATGTAGACTTACGTCTTAATTAGGAGGTCATACACATGGATGGAATGGCGTATAATTGAATCAAGACATTTAAAATGCATCAAAAACAAGCAAGCAATTGATCATAGGCATAGAATGATCTTAATTAACCTAAGGAACATATGAGCAACGATTTCTCAATAACATGAACAAAAGGGGAAATTGCATCAAGGCTAAGGTAAGCCTATCCTTTGCATTCATGAATAAGTGCGCAAAGGCTAATAACACAATCAAAGAGGAGGGAGCATCAAGGTTTTGGGTAACCTACCCTTTGCGATACCCCTTGGACCTTAAACCATAAACCTAACTATCTCATCTTTTATTCATTAAGAAGTTAAAAGGGGAAGGTTGAATCATCTAAAACCATCTTCACCACTTAGAACATGATGCACTAGGCATAAGTGGGAATCATATGATCCATCATCAACAGTGGACAATAATATAAAAGAATAAGTAAATAAACACTAAAGCTAAGTTGAATCACATAGGGCAATCTTCTCGCTTTGAGAAAAGTGCACTAGGCACTAGTGAGAATCAACTTGCCTATCATCAACAATGAACAATAAGCAAATTAAAATCCAAAGATTAACTAAACACATAACTAAGTTGAATCACATAGAGCAATCCTCTCACTTTGAGAAAAGTGCACTAGGCACTAGTGAGAATCAACTTGCCTATCATCAACAAATTAACAATAAGCAAATAAAGTTACAAAGGTTAAATAAACACATAACTAAGTTGAATCACATAGAGCAATCCTCTCACTTTGAGAAAAGTGCACTAGGCACTAGTGAGAATCAACTTGCCTATCATCAACAATTTACAATAATCAAACTAAGACACAAAGGTAAGTGAACACATAAACTAAATTGAGTCCTTTCTAGCAATCTTCACCACTTAGATCAAGGTGCACTAGGCACTAGTGGGAATCATATTGCTAGATCATCAACAAATTAATAATAAGCACATTAAAATAAGACTAGATAATAGGACACATAAACAAAGTTGAATCACATCTAGCAATCTTCTCACTTGAAGAAAAGTGCACTAGGCACTAGTGAGAATCAACTTGCTAGATCATCAACAAATTAACAATAAGCATATTAAAATAGGACTAAATAAAAGGACACATAAACAAAGTTGAATCACATCTAGCAATCTTCTCACTTGAAGAAAAGTGCACTAGGCACTAGTGAGAATCAACTTGCTAGATCATCAACAAATTATTTACAAGTGAAATATGTTGAAAATAACATTTAACACCAAAATCAAATACCAATGCCAAGGTTGTACATCATCAAGCAAAGAGGAACAATAAAATTAGCACAAGCATGGATTCACATTTTATTTTACAAAAAAAAACAAGAAATTAACACAAAACAACATGGAACCAATTATTCAAGGGTGAGAGGCACCTTAAACACCCAAGCCTCCCTAAGTGCTTGTCAATAGTGTTTAAGGCTCCTCTCACCAACAACAACAAACTACATTTTAGACAAAATAATGGTGATATGCGAAATGAAGAGTGAAGAGGAAAATGGGTTTTAATGCAAAAATGTTGAAGATGATGCAAAGGTTTTAGAGTATACCTTAGATCCTAGCTAGATTATGCAAGAAATGGAGATGAAGAACACAAATCAACCAAGGACACCAACAAAGAAACCACGCCCCAAAATGAAGATCACTTGATCAAAGTTCTTGAGTTTTAGTGGAGAATGGAAGTAGTATGTGAGAGAAGGATGAAGGGGAGATGGATTGGTGGTGTTTGGATGAAGAAAAATGAAATAAATGGAGGAGAGGGAGAGGATGGAGGCTACGGCCAAGCTAGGAGGAAGGAGAGGAGAGTGGTGTGCTAATTTTAGTGTAGGAGAGAATGAGCCAAAAGTTGTGATGTGTGGAAAATGAAAGGGTATTTATAGGATTGGTGAAGAGCTAGGGTTAAAATGGTAATTATTCAGCTGAAAATAAAATAATTGAACTTGGGCACCAAGCAAAGGGGTCACTTTGGTCATTGTTCTTGAGAGGTGCTCTAGGATTGAACTTTGATTTTGAATGGAGGGTTGAGATTAATCCTCTCATGGATTAAGGGTATTGAAGAAACACAAAATGAGAGTGAGGGAGAGAGAGGGGGGCGAAAGTGAGGAGAAAAAAAAAGAAAAGAAAAATGAATTTTCTTATTTTGGAAGAGATATTTTATGGGAGGTAGGGTTAAGGGCATTTTAGGGAAGAATTGTGACCAAAGAGGGAAATTTGTGTTTTCTTAGGAATAGGTTAGTGTAAGTGGGTGAAGTAATTTACCAAAGAGGGCAATGATTACAAAAGGGAAGAGTGTGGAAGGGTTTGGAGAGAGAGAGAGAGAGAGGGGCGAAATTTCGAGGATAAGAAGAGAGCAAAAAGACTTGTTTTTGGTCTTTTGTCTTATTGAGGACACTTCCTTATTTTGAGTTTGAATTTTGGTCATGGGAATAAAAGTGCACTTATTGGAAATGGGTCACATATTTTTTTTGGCACCATAAAATATTCCCTCTAGTCACCCATGACAATAAAAATTGTCACTTAAGAATTGAGGAATATTTAATGGTCCCTTTTTTATTTTTCTATGCACTAAAAATGGAAAAATACATTTTTAATTATTTTTGACTAGGGTTTTCTTTCTAAAAATTGTACGAAAATTATCCTTGATAGAATAAAAATGTACTTTTTGTGGATGTCCATTTTTGGCGAGAAAATCATCTTTTTGCGAAAAATGACCAAAATGCCCTTTTTGACCCTAAAACCCTAATTTCCCCAAAAAGTGCATTCTAACCCTAAAAATGATTTCAAAAACTTTGGAATGGTTTCTAGGATCCAAAATGCAATGCATAACTTTTTTTTTTGTGTGTGGAAAATTAGGGTTTTGACCTAAGCCGGACAAAATTGGGGTATGACAAGAGTCCGAAGTCGGTTACGGAGATTAGAAGCTTCTTAGGGTTGGCTGGTTATTACAAAAGGTTCATCGAAGGTTTTTCTAAGTTGGCCCTTCCGTTGACGCAGTTGACTTGTAAGGATAAGGCTTTTGTGTGGGATGCTCGTTGTGAGGAAAGTTTCCTTGAGTTGAAGAGGAGATTGACGACGTCTCCTGTTTTGACGTTGCCAAAACCGGGAGAGCCGTTCGTGGTGTATTATGATGCTTCGAAGATGGGTCTAGGTGGCGTGCTTATGCAAGATGGGAAGGTGATTGCTTATGCGTCGAGGCAGCTAAGGATTCATGAGAAGAATTATCCAACGCATGATTTGGAGTTGGCTGCAGTAGTTTTTGTGTTGAAGGTTTGGAGGCACTATTTGTATGGTTCCAGATTTGAGGTGTTCAGTGATCATAAGAGTTTGAAATATTTGTTTGACCAGAAGGAGCTGAATATGAGGCAACGAAGGTGGTTGGAATTGTTGAAAGACTATGATTTCGGTTTGAACTATCATCCAGGCAAAGCTAATGTCGTGGCTGATGCTTTAAGTCGGAAGTCCTTGCATATGTCGGCAATGATGGCTAAGGAGTTAGAGTTGATTGAGGAATTCAGGGATTTGAGTTTGGTTTGTGAAGTATCACCTCAGAGTGTTAAGCTGGGGATGTTGAAGATCGGTAATGATTTTCTGATCAGCATCAGAGAAGCCCGAAAGTCAGATGTTAAGCTGGTAGACTTGATGGTTGAGGGAGATCGACCGGAGAATGATGATTTCAAGCTGGATGCGCAGGGTGTATTGAGGTTCCGTAACAGAATTTGTGTTCCCGATGACACAGAGATGAAGAAAGCAATCCTTGAAGAGAGTCACAGAAGTAAGTTAAGTATTTATCCGGGAGCTACGAAGATGTATCAAGACCTGAAGAAATTGTTTTGGTGGCCTGGTATGAAGCGAGATGTGGCGCAATTTGTGTATGCCTGTTTGACTTGCCAGAAGTCAAAGGTGGAGCATCAGAAGCCTGCTAGACTGATGCAACCGTTAGAAATTCCGGAGTGGAAATGGGATAGCATTTCGATGGATTTTGTGACGGGATTGCCTGGTACTGCGAGAGGGTATGATGCAATTTGGGTGATTGTTGACGGGTTAACGAAATTTTCTCATTTTGTTCCTATCAGCATCACGTATCCGATGTCGAAGTTGGCAGAGATTTATATCCGGGAGATTGTGAAGCTTCATGGGGTTCCGATGAGTATCGTTTCAAACAGAGATCCGAGGTTCACTTCAGATTTCTGGAAGAGTTTGCAAGAGAAGTTAGGGTCTAAGTTGAGGTTGAGTTCGGCATATCATCCTCTGACAGATGGTCAGTCGGAGAGGACAATTCAGTCATTAGAAGATTTGTTGAGGGCTTGTGTTTTGGAACAAGGAGGTTCGTGGGGTTCCTACCTTCCACTGATCGAGTTCACGTATAACAATAGTTACCATTCTAGTATCGGGATGGCACCTTTTGAGGCATTGTATGGTCGGAAGTGTAGAACCCCGCTGTGTTGGTATGAGTCTGGAGAAAGTGTGGTGCTTGGACCGGAAATTGTTCGGGAGACAACCGAGAAGATAAAGTTGATCCGTGAGAAGATGAAGGCTTCGCAGAGTCGTCAGAAGAGTTATCACGACAAGAGGAGAAAAGATTTAGAGTTTCAGGAGGGTGAGCATGTATTTTTGAGAGTCACTCCAGTGACCGGTGTTGGCCGCGCTTTGAAGTCGAAGAAGCTCACTCCTCAATTCATTGGTCCTTATCAGATTTCAGGGAGAGTTGGGAATGTGGCGTATAGAGTGGCTTTACCACCAAACCTTTTGAATTTGCACGACGTGTTTCACGTGTCGCAACTTCGGAAGTACATTTCGGATCCATCTCATGTGATCCACATGGATGATGTGGAGGTGCGGGATAATCTCACGGTGGAGACGATGCCTGTGCGGATTGAAGACCATGAGGTGAAGGTGTTAAGGGGCAAGGAAATTGCATTGGTGAAGGTGGTCTGGCTAGGAGCTGCCAGTGAGAGCATGACTTGGGAGTTGGAGAGTAAGATGCGGGAGTCCTACCAATGTAGGTAAGTTTTCGAGGACGAAAACATTCTAAGTGGGGGAGAGTTGTAACGCCCAAATATTTAATTAAATTATTTAATTAAATATTTAGGTATTCAATTATTTATTTCTTTATTTATTTTAGTTGGTGTAATTATATTAGCATTTGATTAAGAGGTGTGTAAATGAATATTAGGAGGTGGTGTTAGTGATCGGGCTTAAGCTGGAGGAAAGCCTGTGATCCAAGAGCCCACTAGCTAGGCGCATAGGTGAAGCGCCTAGGCTAGGGTTTTTGTAACATCCGCAAAATAATTAACCGAATTATTTGGATGTTAACCCAATTGAATTAATTTAGTACTTAACTGGTAAATTTATCGAGTGCTAAAATTATTTAATTGTTGTCAGCGGATCGTTAACCGGATAATACGGATCAAGGAAGTTTCGGAATCGAAATAGGAGATTTAGATCAATATGGTAATTGGACCACGTTACCGCGTATATATAAATAAATATATGTGTGTGCACGTGAAAAGAAAAGAAAAAGAAAGAAAGAAATTGAAAGAAAGAAAGAAACTGAGAACGAGAAACAGAGAGAAGAAAAGAGAGAAAAGAAGAGAAAAAGAAGAAAATGGCGTGAGGGAGAAGAGAAGAGGGAGGAGAAGACTTCACCGAAACGACTTCCGTCCAACACGAAAAATGTTCAGCGCTACTTCCTCTTCGTTTTGGTACCAAAATCTTCATCATCAACTCACTCTCCTCAAATCCACCATTTTCGAAAATTGGAGAAAAGTGGAGGTTTTGTTGTTCAAGCTCAAAGGGAAGCTTTGGATGGTGTTTGGGAGCGAGCTCAAGGTGGATAGCGCAAATATTGAAGTCCGATTTGGAGTTTGTGAAGAATCAAGGGGATAGGGTGCAAAATTGGGTTTATGTGTGAATAGTGTCATGGAGGCTAGAGGAGGAAGATGATGAATAGTGTCCGTGGAGAATTTCGGGGAAATCGGTATTTCGGTCAAAATGAGGTTTCGCGATCGAGTGGAAAGCTTTGGAAGCGGATTGGATGTCGCCGGAGCGGGGAACGTTCGTGTGGCTACTCGGTGAATTCGGCTCGATCGTGGTTCACGCTTCAAGGGTGAGTTTTACTCACGCTTAGGATGTTTTTGTGTCTCGTTAGTTTTTACGTTAATTGGTTTCGAGAGATTTTGGAACGAAAACCGTTATTTGAAAATATATCGCGTTTTAATACAATTCGTTTTGATTAAGTTGTGGATTGGATTGATTGATTGTGTGGTTTGAATTGGACTTATTTTACTGGTTGTCAAATCTGTTTTTGATCGGAACAACAATCGGAATTGAGCGGAGTCGCGGTTTTTGCGCGAAACCGCCAAAATTTGCCTTAACAGACCCCCCTGCTGCCATTTCGCGCCTCACCTGCGCTCCAGGCGCAGCTTCAGCGCAGTATGGCAGAACTTTCTGCCAGTTCGCGCTTAACTCGCGCTCCAGGCGCGACTTCAGCGCAGCTTGGCAGAATTTCAGCAATTAAACACTGTTTTTCGTTTCGCGATATCTTTTGATCCGGGAACCCGATTGAGGTGTTCTAAGATGCGTTGGAAAGCTTATTCAGAGGCCTAACTGAATATTCTATTTTTAAGGCAAAATGAACTGTTTTTGATATTGAAAATTTTGTTGAAAAGTGTCGAGTTAGTATGCGAGAGCGAATGTGGACTTAATGTTTTTATCGAAAAGAAAGCGGACTATGAGTCCTATTGGATATTGTATAAATGACGCGGGATGATTGTTAAATCATCTAAACCGGTCTATGGTACGTTCTATTTATTGAACTATGTAACTGACGCGGGATGATTATTATTTAAATCATCTAAAACGGTCTATGATTCACGATATATAAATTATATCGAATATAGGAGTTAGCCCAAATGCGGGTGGATATATATATATACTATATCGAGTTTGGGTGACGACCCATGTTAACATACTAGGCGGGGCAGTCATGATCCCTTACCCTAGGCTCCGTGCCGTTAGGAAACACTATTGGTTATGGGGTTCATCGCAGCTTAGCGTTCGCGCAGTCGGTGTTATGTTAAATTGTTGTTGTACGATTCATCGCAGCTTAGCGTTCGCGCAGTCGGTGTCGTACAGTGCGGTTCATCGCAGCTTAGCGTTCGCGCAGTCGGTGCCGTACCAAGTTATAACCGGTTAGCCGCAGCTTAGCGTTCGCGCAGTCGGCAGTATATTAAAAAGTTTGTGCTGCGTTCACCGGGATTAGCAAGTGGATTGCAGTCGGTGGTACGTAGAAAGGCCTAGGATGTTAGTTCGTCGGGATTAGCAAGTGGATTGCAGTCGGTGTCCTATTAGATCAAAGCCTTATTGTATGGTACACCGGGATTAGCAAGTGGATTGCGGTCGGTGTCGTGTCAAACCTTAAAAATGTTTTAAACGGACCGAGAGTGTTAGTAGGGGTTCCGGTAGAACTCACTGAGATTGTATCTCACTGTTTATATTTTGTGGTTTTTACAGAGAAACAGGGGAAAAAGAAAAGGTGAAGAAGCACAGCTAGGTGGTGTGCATATGAAGACGGTGAAGACTTAGTTTTCATTGTTATTGTCTTTCCCTCGAGATTTTTGTATTTTCGATTGTATAACTTGTATCAGTAAAAGTTGTAAAATCGTTTCCGCTATTTCTTAGTATTTGGATATTGGACTCTAAGTTATGAGTTGTTTTTATTTATGTTCAATATCTAAAACAGGAAATATATCTCTGATTATTTTATGATGGTACACTTGGGTATTTTTACTCGATAAAAATACCGGGGTGTTACAGTTGGTATCAGAGCAGTTCGACCTAGTCGGACTTAGTTTAGGGTTGAGTCGATTCCTTGTTAGTCCTATTTGTAATTACACTTGTGATGCTAAGAGACATTGAGCATGATCAACTTAATACTTAGTGCATCATAAGCGGAATTATGACAGGATGATCAAGACGCAGTCCTCGACCAAAATCGGAATCTTCAACCGGTGCATCCTCAGGAAAGGCAACATGACGGTGGGAGAATACACCGCTAAGTTTGAGAAGTTGTCTCAGTTTTACCAAGTGGTAAAGTAAGCTTCGGATGACGAACGAAGAATGCAGAAGTATAAGACTGGCATAAATGCTTTTATGATTTATGGTCTCAGTTCTTATACTGCTACCAATAATGTTGCCTTGGTGCAATCATCCTATGTCGCCGAGGATGATCTCATGAGGAATATGGGAAAGGAAAGGAGGTAGTTGAAATATCAGCTCCGAATGGAAAGTTCTAAGATAATTTCATTAAAGGGAAAGCAGGTGCAATTCTTTGATTCTTCAAAGGTCAGAAGATATTCTAACTGTGGAAAGTCTCACAGCAGTGATTGCAAGCGAAGATCTAATCAGTGCTATTATAGAAAAGTAGAGGGTCACTATGGTAAAGAGTGCCATGTAAGGAAAAGTTCCAAGGAGTCACAAGCAGCTCTAAGGCAAGGACGAGTCAACGTTCTGGATGTATGGACAGTTACGACTGCAGACAATCTACTGAGGAGTAGGAGATCAGTTTTCAATAACTCCATCAGTATATTATACGATTCGGGTGCAACCCATTGTGTTATAGCACAAGCATGTGTAGATCGGCTGGGATTGGCAATGCCTTCGCTATCCGAGCCGATAATCGTTTTAACTGCTGCTAAGGGTCGTGTCCAGACATAATCTTTGTATAGAATTGTCTATTTGTTATAGGAGGCAGAAATTTCATTGTAGAATTTATTGTTTGTCTACGAGAAGTGTGGACACCATTTTGGGTATGAATTGGATGACTGCAAATCATGTTGCAATCAACTATCAGTTCCTCTTCAGAATCAGTTGAATTGTCTAGGACAAATTCTGAAACTAGTTTAGATTTGGCGAACGTTCAGGTCGTGAATGACTTCTGGATGTTTTCACGATGAAGTTTCTTCTGAACCTCCAGAGCGAGAGGTAGAGTTTACTGTAGAATTGGTTCCTGGCACGGGATCAATATCTATTGTTTCTTATTGAAGGTTTCTTGAGAATTCAAGGAAATGGAGTCTCAACTTGAAGAGTCGATGTTAAAGAAATTCTGTCGACCGAGTGCTTCTCTAAGGAGTGCTCTGGTGTGGTTAGTTGAAAGGAAAAATGATAGCATGAGATCGTGCATTGATTATCGACAACTCAACAAAGTGGCGATCAAGAATAAATATCCCTTACCAAGGATAGACGAATTGCTTGAACAATTTGAGGCGCTGCTGTGTTTTCTAAAAATCGACCTGAGGTCAGGATGTCATCAAATAAAAGTTAGAGCCTTAGATATTCCGAAGACAGCTTTCCGTACTAGGTATGGACATTACGAGTTAGTAGTGATGCCTTTCGGTCTACCTAATGCCCCGGCGGTATTCGTGGATTTCAGGAACCGAGTTTTTCATTCGTATCAGGATCAGTTTGAAGTCGTTTTCATCGATGATATCTTGATGTGCTCGAAGACCATTGAGGAGCATGTCCAACATCTCCTCATTGTTCTGAGTGTACTCCGAGAAAAGGAGTTGTACTTGAAACCTTCGAAGTGTGATTTTTGGGCGCCAGAGGTAAAGTCTTTGGGACATGTGATTCCCCAAGTCGGGAGTTTCTGTAGGTCCCAGTGAGAAGGAAGCGGTGTTGAATGGGAGTGACCGACGTCAGTCGCAGGGATCAAAAGTTTCTGGATCTAGCCGGTTACTGTAAGAGGTTCGTTAAAGGGTTCTCACAGTTAGTTGTCCACTTACTCGGTTAACTCGTAAGGGTCATCCGTTTACGTGGGATGCTGATTGTGAAGAATGTTTTCAAGAATTGAAGGTTCGGTTGACTTCTGCTCCAATCCTGATTCTTCCGGATCCGTCTTTGAAATTTTAAATTTACGGCGATGTTTTTGGGAAGGGTTTAGGAGGCGTTCTGGTGCAGAATCAACAAGAAGTAGCTTATGCGTCCAGGCAATTAAGGTCTCGTGAAGAGAATTATCAAACTCACGAATTGGAGTTAATAGCTGTTGTGTATGCACTGAAGATTTGGAGACGTTACCTGTATGGGTCTCGTTTCGAAGTCTCTAGTGGTCACAAGAGTTTAAGGTATCTGTTTGATCAGAAAGAACTGAATAGCAGGCAGAGGAGTGTGTAGAATTTCTGAAGGATTATGACTTCGGGTTGAAGTATCATCCAGGAAATTCCAATGTTGTAGCTGATGCGAGTAATAGGAAATCGCTACACACGGCAGTATTATGATGCATTAGATAGAATTATTAGAGTCTGATAGAGACTTAAATCTGAGTTCAAGATCAAGGAGAATCCGGTTAGTGTTGAGCCATATGAGGATCTCTAGTTCCCTAAGGGATTCTATACGCTTAGCACATGAAGTTGATGTGGAGCTACAATCACAAAGGTATTTCCAGATTTTACCATGGATAGTGATGGAGTCAGTTGTTTCAACGGTAGAATCTGTGCGGCCGATGATGAGATCAATAAAAAGGCAAGTGTTAGAGGAAGCACACCGAAGTTTATATTCTGTTCCTGGGTGTACAGAATATAAAGCAGATGTATGAGTGGCAAGGTATTAGTTTGTTAATCTCCTCTTGTGAAGGTTAACAATGAGATTGTAATAAGTAATTCCGTTTAACAAGTCAAACGTGAATACGAATATGTAAGTGACTGAAATTTCCGAAGTGAAGCTTGGCGTGCGGTGTAATAGTTTTGAAAAATCGTTTTTGTGAAAACCCGCATGCTAAAGTTAATTTTGGGAACGAATCAAGAGGCTAATAGAATATGATTGAGGAGGAAAAATCCTTGGAGGATTACTTAGGTTGAGGGGAAGCCCTCAACGCTATTGACTAATTCGGAGAGGAGCTCTGAGTTCTGTTTGATAGTTGTTTGAAGAACAACTGATGTGATTTTCATTACTTCCGAAATTAATTGATGTTCCCACGGTTTACTTCTACGTTTACGATAAACGTTTCTGGTAAATCCTCATTCCATCTTTTGAAGAGTTCTATCTCGAAATCCCAAGGGTGAGTCAGGAAGTTTCACAGATGACCTTTCCGTCACGCTTTTTCAATGTGTATGGGAACTGTTATGGATTTTTAGAAGATTTGTTGAGAAAGTGTTTACACCTATCGAGGAAATCGTGTTTGTTTTTACGTCTACCGAGGAGTACTTTGATCTGGATTAATCAAAGTTGGGGAGCAAGTGAGGAATGAAGCTTAGGAAGTGTTTTCGAACGCGGTGCCAAGCCTATGTAGGCGAAAGAGGAGTTTCCCGTATTGATTCGTAACGAGAGAGTTCGAACTATAACCTTAGAGCGTTCTAGGGTGGTAGTGGAACGTACTTAGAGGTTGACGTGACAACTTGAGAAGATTTTCTACACTCATTTCGTTAACTCAAGGTTGTGTTCCAGCAATTTAAGACCTTTCTGAGGATATCGATCCTCGGTTAGTCGGATGAAAGACTTAGCGAAATTTTGAGGACAAAATTCTTTTAAGTTGGGGAGAATGTAACATCCGCAAAATAATTAACCGAATTATTTGGATGTTAACCCAATTGAATTAATTTAGTACTTAACTGGTAAATTTATCGAGTGCTAAAATTATTTAATTGTTGTCAGCGGATCGTTAACCGGATAATACGGATCAAGGAAGTTTCGGAATCGAAATAGGAGATTTAGATCAATATGGTAATTGGACCATGTTACCGCGTATATATAAATAAATATATGTGTGTGCACGTGAAAAGAAAAGAAAAAGAAAGAAAGAAATTGAAAGAAAGAAAGAAACTGAGAACGAGAAACAGAGAGAAGAAAAGAGAGAAAAGAAGAGAAAAAGAAGAAAATGGCGTGAGGGAGAAGAGAAGAGGGAGGAGAAGACTTCACCGAAACGACTTCCGTCCAACACGAAAAATGTTCAGCGCTACTTCCTCTTCGTTTTGGTACCAAAATCTTCATCATCAACTCACTCTCCTCAAATCCACCATTTTCGAAAATTGGAGAAAAGTGGAGGTTTTGTTGTTCAAGCTCAAAGGGAAGCTTTGGATGGTGTTTGGGAGCGAGCTCAAGGTGGATAGCGCAAATATTGAAGTCCGATTTGGAGTTTGTGAAGAATCAAGGGGATAGGGTGCAAAATTGGGTTTATGTGTGAATAGTGTCATGGAGGCTAGAGGAGGAAGATGATGAATAGTGTCCGTGGAGAATTTCGGGGAAATCGGTATTTCGGTCAAAATGAGGTTTCGCGATCGAGTGGAAAGCTTTGGAAGCGGATTGGATGTCGCCGGAGCGGGGAACGTTCGTGTGGCTACTCGGTGAATTCGGCTCGATCGTGGTTCACGCTTCAAGGGTGAGTTTTACTCACGCTTAGGATGTTTTTGTGTCTCGTTAGTTTTTACGTTAATTGGTTTCGAGAGATTTTGGAACAAAAACCGTTATTTGAAAATATATCGCGTTTTAATACAATTCGTTTTGATTAAGTTGTGGATTGGATTGATTGATTGTGTGGTTTGAATTGGACTTATTTTACTGGTTGTCAAATCTGTTTTTGATCGGAACAACAATCGAAATTGAGCGGAATCGCGGTTTTTGCGCGAAACCGCCAAAATTTGCCTTAACAGACCCCCCTGCTGCCATTTCGCGCCTCACCTGCGCTCCAGGCGCAGCTTCAGCGCAGTTTGGCAGAACTTTCTGCCAGTTCGCGCTTAACTCGCGCTCCAGGCGCGACTTCAGCGCAGCTTGGCAGAATTTCAGCAATTAAACACTGTTTTTCGTTTCGCGATATCTTTTGATCCGGGAACCCGATTGAGGTGTTCTAAGATGCGTTGGAAAGCTTATTCAGAGGCCTAACTGAATATTCTATTTTTAAGGCAAAATTAACTGTTTTTGATATTGAAAATTTTGTTGAAAAGTGTCGAGTTAGTATGCGAGAGCGAATGTGGACTTAATGTTTTTATCGAAAAGAAAGCGGACTATGAGTCCTATTTGATATTGTATAAATGACGCGGGATGATTGTTAAATCATCTAAACCGGTCTATGGTACGTTCTATTTATTGAACTATGTAACTGACGCGGGATGATTATTATTTAAATCATCTAAAACGGTCTATGATTCACGATATATAAATTATATCGAATATAGGAGTTAGCCCAAATGCGGGTGGATATATATATATATACTATATCGAGTTTGGGTGACGACCCATGTTAACATACTAGGCGGGGCAGTCATGATCCCTTACCCTAGGCTCCGTGCCGTTAGGAAACACTATTGGTTATGGGGTTCATCGCAGCTTAGCGTTCGCGCAGTCGGTGTTATGTTAAATTGTTGTTGTACGATTCATCGCAGCTTAGCGTTCGCGCAGTCGGTGTCGTACAGTGCGGTTCATCGCAGCTTAGCGTTCGCGCAGTCGGTGCCGTACCAAGTTATAACCGGTTAGCCGCAGCTTAGCGTTCGCGCAGTCGGCAGTATATTAAAAAGTTTGTGCTGCGTTCACCGGGATTAGCAAGTGGATTGCAGTCGGTGGTACGTAGAAAGGCCTAGGATGTTAGTTCGTCGGGATTAGCAAGTGGATTGCAGTCGGTGTCCTATTAGATCAAAGCCTTATTGTATGGTACACCGGGATTAGCAAGTGGATTGCGGTCGGTGTCGTGTCAAACCTTAAAAATGTTTTAAACGGACCGAGAGTGTTAGTAGGGGTTCCGGTAGAACTCACTGAGATTGTATCTCACTGTTTATATTTTGTGGTTTTTACAGAGAAACAGGGGAAAAAGAAAAGGTGAAGAAGCACAGCTAGGTGGTGTGCATATGAAGACGGTGAAGACTTAGTTTTCATTGTTATTGTCTTTCCCTCGAGATTTTTGTATTTTCGATTGTATAACTTGTATCAGTAAAAGTTGTAAAATCGTTTCCGCTATTTCTTAGTATTTGGATATTGGACTCTAAGTTATGAGTTGTTTTTATTTATGTTCAATATCTAAAACAGGAAATATATCTCTGATTATTTTATGATGGTACACTTGGGTATTTTTACTCGATAAAAATACCGGGGTGTTACAGTTTTGGCTCATTTGCGATTTGTTGGAAAAAAGAAAGGAAGTTGCGAATAGAGGAGAGAAAGAGAGAAGAAGGGACGGCGCGCAAGGGAGAAGAGGAGGAGGGTTCACGAGTTCAAGGAGAAGAGAGGAGCTGTGTTGCTGAGGTTATTGTTGGTGACTTGATCAAGAGAATTAGTGCTCTCCTACTATAAGGTAAGGGTGGGGTTCTTCCTTAAAATAGGGTTTTATGATGGGGTTATGTGGGGATAGGTCCTATAATACCTCTTGATTGATTGTGATGTTTGATTTGGTGATAGTTGAATCATAACTAGGTTGAATTGAAATTTAGCTTGTTAGTGATTGTTGTGACTCAAATAAATTGGTGATTCGTTTTTGTTAGTACTAATTGCATGCTAGGTGTTCGATTAATTGCTATTTGGTGTGGGGATTGACATTTCATGGTGATTGACATTGGTGGTTAAGGATTGGTGATGGAAATTGGTGAAATAACGAGAATATAGACCCCTAGGGGGCCATGGGCGCCATTGTCCTAGATGATGTTTTTGGCGCCCTGTGCCTGGGCGCCGTGCCTGACCCTGTTGCTTTGATGTTCTGTTGCTGTTTCTGGCGCCCTGTGCATGGGCGTCGTGTCTGGTGCGTGTCCCGTGTGCCAATGTACAGTGTGTGTGTGTGTGTGTGTGTGTTGCTGTTTTTGGCGCCCTAGGGGTGGGCGCCGTGTGCTAGTGTTGGGTGTTGCTGTTTTTGGCGCCCTGGGTGTGGGCGCCGTGTGCCAGGGTGTGTCGTTGTGTGTGTGTGTGTGTGTGTGTCGCTGTGTCTTAGCGCAGGGGCGCCATGGCGCCCGTGTGCCTAGGCGCCACATCCTAGGTGTGTTGCGTTTTCTGCTGTTTTAGGCGCCCTGTGCCTGGGCGCCGTGTCTGAGCGTGTTCCTGTTTGTGTTGCGTTTTGTGTTCCCTGCTGTCTGGGCGCCAAGGGCGCCAATTCCTATGCCATGGTGCGTTTCTGTTGTGTTCCAGGTGGTCTGGGCGCCAAGGGCGCCATTCCCTACAGTGTTGCTAAGCGCCCTGCTCATGGGCGCCAGATTCAGTTGTGTTGCCTGTTGCTGGGCGCCCTGCTCCTGGGCGCCAGTCTTCTGTGTTGCGTTTTCCTGCTAGGCGCCCTGCTCCTGGGCGCCAAATCCTGTTGTGTTGCCTAGGATGTTGCTGTTTTGTTTTCTATATATCTTTTGACTCGGGAGTCCGATTGAGACGATTCAAAATGTTTGAATGTGGTGTGTCACATTGTGACTAATTTTTGGTGATTGTCTGTGTGCATTCATGGTGTCGCATACGGCATACGCATTTATTTTGGTGAAGGCCTTTGGTCTTGGAGCTGGGTGTGAAAGCTCAAATTTTCTAAAACTAGTGAGCTGGGTGTGAAAGCTCAATTTTTCTGAATTGGTGAGCCGGGTGTGAAAGCTCTCAATTGTGGTGACGCCTCTATTTACAGGCAAAACTTTTGGTGATTTGGTACCACATGCATATGCCCGTTGGTGTGGGTTGCATTCATGCACTATCATGACATTTGGTGACTGATTGTGGTGTTATAATTTGATGTGTGTAGTGGAGTGGTAGATATAGTTGTCATATTCTAGCATATTTCCTATCATTTACGCTATTATATTGAAGATATCTCACCCCTTCTGTTTGAATGTTACCCCTCTGTGGTAACGTGCAGGTGATTGCGAGTGAAGGCTTAGCTACCTTCGCTATTCTGAGTCGGTGTCCTTTGCTTTGATATGTAACACTCAAGGGGGGGATGAACGCTAGACTTTGGTTGTTCCTTTTATTTATTTGGAGTCCATTCAGGACGTTATCATTTTATGTTTTGAAAACTTATTTCTATTTCCGCTGCGTGGTGATGTATTTTTGAACAAAGTGTTATATACCGCATGTGACGTTTTAGTTATCGATGAATATGTGACATCTCTTTTTGAAGTACGAATAATGAATTAAGTTTTTTTTTGTAACTCTGATTTTATTAAATAATTACCGGGTAGAAAAGGGGTGTTACACAATCCAAGACAATCAAGCTCAAGCATTGAAGATTCAAAGTTAAGGGTAGTCCTTAGGGTTTGGGTGTGTCTTAGGAAAAAGTGTAAGCTCTTTCAAAGGTCAGCTCGTCTTTCAAAAGTCTCACACACTCACACAAGTTTTCAAAATGCATGCATGCACACGTAAACATAAAAAGGCATTTTTAAAAGCATAAAATCGATTTATACTATTTTACACTACATACCAAAATCGATTTTCAGGTCAATACAAAAGCATAAAATCGATTCATACTAGTTTCACCTAGTATGTAAATTGATTGTTAAATATTTCTAAAAAAGGAAGAATCGATTCATACTATGTTTCAACCAAGTATGTAAATCGATTCTCAAGTATCTTCAGAAAGAAAGAATCAATTCATAGCATTTTCAACAAAGTATAAAATCGATTCCCAAACATTTCTAAGAAGGAAGAATCGATTCACACTATTTATCACTGAGTAAGAAATCGATTCCCAGCCTGCCTAAAAGCCAAAAATCGATTGTCATCCATTTTCAAATAAAGCAAGAATCGATTCTCACCTTAAGAAAGTCACACATAAGAATCGATTCTCAGATCCAATACATTTTCACATAAATCGATTCTTACATTATTTTAACGTAAACTTCTTTTTCTCATAGCCTATAAATAGGCACCTCATTGTGTTCATTTTACACCAACCCACTATTAAGAATCAGAGCACACTTTGAGAAAAATTCTTTACCATTTATTCTTTGCTCTTCTCGCACCACTGGTCCGTCAGAGCTGATCTTTCGCAAAGAGTTAGTTGGGGTTGCAATCTTCAAGGTGTATTATCTGCCTACATTAGAGGTATTTCGGTCTTTACGTTTGTTATTGTTTATTTGTTGTATTTTGTACTAGGGAGTGGGGTATCTCTCTTGGGTAGCTGTTTGTACTAGGAAGTGGGGTATCTTTCTGGGGCAGCTGGTTGTAACAGGGGTGGCGTATCTCTTGTTATTGTTGTAATAGATTTGAGGGCTCTCCATAGGTGGGGTATCCTAGGAGGAGAGTGCCTGAGTCTGTAAAGGTTTCCAAGGCACCCGTAAGCCTTGTTGTGTTAGTGGAAAATCTCACAAGGGTGTGAGGACTAGACGTAGGTCACTGGGAGGTGACCGAACCAGGATAAATCTCTGCGTGCTTTATTGCTTTATTTTCTAATTCCTTCGCTTCCACTTAACCTGCACGAAAATTGATCTAAGTCATTGAAAAGGGGAAAAAGTTTTCAAAAGTTTTTAAATCTCAATTCACCCCCCTCTTGAGACTGAAGCCACTTGGCAACAAGTGGTATCAGAGCTAGACTCTTGTATAAAGGGCCTAGCAGCTTCAAGAGTAATGGCTTCAGGTTGGTCTACGCAAGAGGGTGCTTCTCTTACCCGTCCTCCGGGATTCAACGGAAAAGATTACGCATATTGGAAAGAAAGAATGAGAATCTTTATTGAAGGGGTAGGCTTAGATGTTTGGGATGTTGTGGAAAAAGGACCCTTCGTATCCTCTAACTCAGAAGTGAGTTTTCTGGGAAGAGGATACGCACACGGTAAATGGTATTTTTACAATAAAGGGTAGAAATGAATGGTCTGAAGAGGAGAAAAGAAAAGTTCAACATAATCTGCGGGCTAAAAACATAATTACTTCTGCTCTAAGTCCTGATGAATTTTTTAGAGTTTCAAACTGTAAATCTGCCCAAGAAACGTGGGATAATCTCCAAGTTACTCATGAGGGTACAAGTGAAGTGAAAAGGGCAAGAACAAATACTCTTACCAGAGAGTACGAATTGTTTAGAATGAATACAGGTGAAACAATACCAGAGATGCAGAAAAGATTCACTCACATAGTGAATCAGTTAAGCTTGTTGGGAAAGTCATTCCCTGCAGAGGATCTAATCAACTAAGTTCTGAGATGTCTGAATAGAGAATGGCAACCCAAGGTTACAGCTATAGCTGAATCAAGAAATTTGGCTACTATGACTCTTGCTACTCTATTTGGTAAACTCCAAGAGCATGAACTAGAACTCACCCGTCTGGCTGAGCATGAAGATACAGATAAGAAAAAGAAAAGCTTAGCTCTGAAAGCATCTAGTTCTAGTCGGCTTGATGATAGCAATGATTCAGATAATGAGGTTGATGAAAGTATGGCGCTCATGGTTCGGAAGTTCAAAAGGTTCATGAAAGGCAACAATTATCCAAGGAAGAACTTCAACTCAAAAAGGTTCTCTAGCAGAGAAAGCTCATCCGGTCCTCCTACTTGTTATGAATGCGGGAAACCCGGGTACATGAAAATGGAATGTCCTAATCTACAGAAAAAGGATTCCAAATTTGAAAAGAAAGCATTCAGAGACAACAAAGGAAGAAAAGCTTACATCGCATGGGAAGACAACTGCATGGATTCATCAGATGAATCAGAGGATGAAGAAGCTCAAGTTGCATTAATGGCTGATCATGACAGCAACGACGAAAATGAGGTATCCTCTAACTCTGAATATTTACAAGATGCTTATGATGAACTATATGAAGCCTTTACTGAATTGCAAGATAAATCTTCAAAATTAGATAAAGCTCTAAGAAAATCTAAGAAAGTTATCACTCATCTTGAAAATGATATCACTGCTTTAACTAAAGAAAAATTAGAGCTTAGAAAAAAAATGATAACCTTGCATGCTTTAAAGGAAATTATACTTGTGATAAATGTGTTGATTTTGAAAAGAAAATTCATGAATTGGAATGGACTGTTGAAAAATTGTCTAGTTTACAAAATATGCATCATAGATTTCCTAGAAACAAACCCATAGAAAAGCATGTTCATTACAAACCAAAATTTTCCACTAGACCTTATATTAAATGTTATTATTGTGGTAAACCTGGACATACTACTTCCGTTTGTATGGCAACAGGTAAACAAACTATGAAAAAGGTATGGGTTCCCAAAAAGACCATACCAAACACTAACCCACAAGGACCCAGAGTGATTTGGGTACCTAAAACCTTGTTTTGAATCAATGCAGGTATGCTTCAAGGTACGGGGTCAGATTGGTACCTTGACAGCGGATGCTCAAAACACATGACTGGAGATATCACAAAGTTCTTAACTCTTACCCCCAGGTCAAGCGGTCATGTGACTTATGGTGGCAACAACAGAGGAAGAATCCTCGGTGAAGGTAAAGTTGGTAAAGATCTATCTACTGCTATTGATAATGTTCTTTATGTTGAAGGTCTTAAACATAATTTATTAAGCATTAGCCAACTCTGTGATAAAGGAAATAGAGTAATATATGATTCAGGATCATGCATCATTGAGGATAAACAAAGTAAACAAGTTAGAATGATAGGAAATAGAGTAGAAAACATATACATGATGAGTCTTGATAGTGTTTCATCTCATAATGCATGTTGTCTCATTAGTAAGGAAGAAAATTCTTGGTTGTGGCATCGTAGAACAGCTCATATTCATTTGGATCATCTTAACAAGCTAGTGTCTAAGGATCATGTTAGGGGTCTGCATAATATCAAGTTTGAAAAAGATAAACTGTGTGATGCATGCCAAAAGGGTAAACAGGTAAAAGCGTCTTTTAAATCAAAGAATAACAAACCTTTGCAGCTGTTACACATGGATCTATTCTGTCCCTCAAGGACAAAAAGTTATGGTGGTAATTACTATGCTCTAGTTATAGTAGATGACTATTCAAGGTACACCTGGACTCTCTTTCTTGCAAATAAGAGCGAAGCATTTGGAGCATTCAAAAAGCTTGGTCGTAGCATTAAAAATGAGAAAGAATTGAAAATCATCTCAATTCGATCCGATCACGGTGGAGAATTTGAAAACGAAAAGTTCGAAAACCTATGTGAAGAACTTGGTATAAATCACAACTTCTCAGCACCTAGAACTCCTCAACAAAATGGAGTTGTTGAAAGGAAAAATAGATCATTGGAGGAACTTGCCAGAAAAATGCTGAATGATCACGACATCCCAAAATACTTTTGGGCGGATGCAGTTATTGATAATGTTGCAGATGAACCGGAACAATCAAGGTTAGATGAAAAGGAGAAAGAGGAAGGGACTAAGTCCACTCCCCAAGAAGGAACTGAAGAAGAATCAAGCAGTGAGCTACCAAAGGAATGGAGAATTCCCAGGGACCACTCGCTTGAAAATGTTATAGGTGATGTAACATATGGGTATTATGCAGAGTGAGTTTGAAATGTCAATGATGGGAGAACTCAACTTCTTCCTTGGGCTTCAAATAAAACAAACAAACAACGACATCTTCATATCTCAATCAAAGTACTGCAAAGAACTACTCAAAAGATTCGAAATGGACAAAGCAAAAGAAATATCCACACCAATGAGCACCTCATGCTACTTAGACAAAGATGAAGAAGGTAAACTGGTAGAACTACGCAAATATCGAGGTATGATTGGTTCTCTTCTCTACTTAACTGCTAGTAGACCGGACATCATGTTTAGTGTTTTCATGTGTGCTAGATATCAAGCAAATCCAAAGGAGTCGCATTTAGTAGCTGTCAAAAGAATAATGAGATATCTTGTAGGCAGTCAAAATGTTGGTCTGTGGTACCCAAAAGGCGTCACATGTAGCCTTACTGGATATTCAGATTCTGATTTTGCAGGATGTAAGTTGGATAGAAAAAGCACTAGTGGAACATGTCACATACTAGGTAGTGCATTAGTCTCATGGCACAGTAAGAAACTGTTGAACCATGGGTAAACACTCCTTTATTTTGTATGATAACAAATTACATCTACTAATGTTTCAAGTTGAACAAAGTACAGGACACAAATTAAAGAGAAGAAGACACTAAAGTGGAGTAGCTTGAAGAAGAAGCAAACTCAAGACCTAGATTGTTTATGTGCCTTCTTTAGGACACTATGTAAGGTCCTATCACCTAAAGTGTATGGCACTTTAGTTATTGAGAGAGATGACCTTTCAAAACATGCATGATGCACAAAAATAGTTTTGAAAAATATTTTACAAAATTGCATGCATGCTTAAGGTGGCAACCAAAACTAAAGAAATATTTTTGAAGCAAAAGAATCGATTTCACTACATTACATATACTAAGAATCGATTCCTTCTTGGTTTCCTTAGCCTAGGAATCGATTCTCAAGTCATTTCTTAGCTTAATGAATCGATTCTCAAGCCATTTCCTTTGCTTATGAATCAATTCCCTTTATTTCTACATGGATAAGAATCGATTCTCAGGACCTCCATATGGCCTGAAAATCGATTCATGCCTTTCTACATAAGCATTGTAATCGATTCCCTCATTTTCCAAACATCAATGAATCGATTCCTCTCTTATTTCAACTAAACAAACAATCGATTCTTTTATTTTTTAAAGGCAATGAATCGATTCCTTCACATTTTAACTTGGTCTATGAATCGATTCCTCACTTATATTAATTGTTTTTCAAAAATTTCAACGGTGCCTAAGCCTATAAATACGTGGGTTGAGCTTCACCTTCAAATCAACCACTGCTCACAATTTCTCTCTATTCTACTCTCTCTTGCGAAATTCTTAGATCTAATATTGTTCTTCATAATTTTCATATTATTTTGAATGCTCTTCATTTTATTATAGATCTAAGAATATAGTGCTTCATTGTTTTGAATCTTGTTCAAAAGTTTTGTGTTTTCGAAAATCATATATATCTTCTTAAGCTTTTGCAAGATCATATTTCATATCATATTACAGAGCATCTATAATCCTAATATCACTCATCTCTCTCAGTTTCTAAACTGACACATTACTAAGAAGTGATTGGATCCATAGATCTCAACTGTGTAATTCTTATTTTGTTTTAGTGGTTATTTTGAAATCCTGGGAAGTTTTACTTGGGTCTCTCAATCAGGGTGATTGAGTTGGTTGAAATCCTTAGCGGGTGCTTGGGTTCTCAGTTCGGGGAATTGAGATTCACTATTGTTGAAGTCGACTGTTTGTAATAACTCTCTTCAATATAGTGGTTGCTAAGTCCAAGGGTTGAAAAGCCTAAGGCCGAGGACGTAGGGCTTTTATCCCGAACCTCGCTAAATATCTGTGTCTCTCTATCCCTCTCTCTTTATATTTTGCACTATTATTATTACTGTTTATTGTTAATATTACTGTGCTTAAATTATCAATACTCATCAATCATCTTCTACTCCTCTTCTCTAAGATATACTATATCCCTTATAATATCTTTATTGGAAATATTTAAATAACTCTTGCTTGTTTTTATATCCAAAAGTTCAAATCACATTTTCCGCATCCGATTTGAAAAAGAATATAATCATCATTTGCGAAAAGAATCCATATTTACTCATAACCTTATTCACCCCCCCTCTAAGGTTATACTTTAAGTCTAACAAGTGGTATCAGTAGCTAGAAATTGCATATAGAGCTTTACATCTCGCAATTTAAATTTTATTTATCTATCTGTGATCATGGGTTCTTTTATGAAAGAGGGGATGTCCTTCAATAGGCCACCCCTGTTTGATGGAACTAACTATGACTATTGGAGTAGTCGAATAAAATGTCATGTGCAGGCTATAGATTTCACCCTTTGGAGGATTATTGTTGATGGACCACTGATTCCTATGAAATTCAAAAGTAAAGCTACCGGCAAAGAAGAAGAAGTGCCAGTTAAGGACATCTACACCATTGACCTGAGTGAGCTGAGAAAGTCTGAGTTAGACAAAATTTCTAAAAACGCCAGAGCAATGAACGTTCTTCACGTATCTCTATGTGAAGAAGAATATGGAAAAGTAAAAGGTTGTCAGACAGCAAAAGAGATTTGGGAGTACTTGGAAGCCACACACGGTACAAGCCAAATGGAGGCTAAATGGGACAATTCTGACACTGATAGTGAATCTGAGGAGGTTGCAAATGATATCTGTTTTATGGCAAATGACACTTCCGAGGTAAGCCTTAATAACCCTAATCTTTCTGATTCTTCTATACATGATGATTTATCTGATGGTGCGTATAGTAGTCATGATTTGAGTGAGGCTTTTGAAGCTCTTTATTTTGAACATGAAACTCTTTTGTTAAAATCTAAGAAATTGGCAAAGAGTAACAAAAGCATGCTCGCTCAAGTTGAGACACTTGAAAATGAAGTAGATAGATTAAAGAATGAACTGCATAAATCTGTCAACCTTGAATTTCTTGAGCTTAAACAAAATTTTGAAAAAGTCAAGGTTGAAAATGAATTTTTGAAAGAATCTTTGAAAAAGTTTGAGGTTGGTGAAAAGACCTTGACTCAATTGCTTCACTCTCAACATCAATATGTTGATAGGAGAGGAATTGGGTACAAAGGTAATTCCACCTCCTCTGTTTTGAACAAGAAAATAACTTTTGTAGCTGCTACTTCAAGTTATACACCTACTGTTTTCTCATGCACCTACTGTCAAAAAGGGAACCATAGCTCTCTTAGATGTCCTATTCGTAAATTATGTGAGCTAGGTACCCTTATACCTGCCTGTAAGAAACCAAGGTGGATTGTGAAAACAAACCCCTTGATAACTAACCCCCAAGGACCCAACAAAATTTGGGTACCTCGTACTAGTTGTTAAATGTTCCTCTTGTAGGTTGGACCTTCATCTAAAAAGAAAAACGTGTGGATGGTGGATAGTGGATGCTCAAGGCATATGACTGGTGATGCCTCACTATTTCTAAAATTGAGCAACAAAGCTAGTGGATCTGTAAAGTTTGCCAACAATGAATCTGCTCAAGTAATAGGTAAAGGTTGTGTGGGTAAGGAAAACACAATTAAAATTAAAAATGCTCTATTAGTTGATGGTGTTAAATTTAACTTACTAAGTGTTAGCCAATTATGCGATAATGATTTTGATGTGCACTTTTCTGTTGATAAATGTGTTATTACCCATATGACTTCTAAACTCTACATTACTGGCTTTCGAGAAAACAATGTATACTATGTTGATTTTGATAATGTAAGTAATGATATAGTATGTATGCCTACCTTGATTGATGATGTGGATCTGTGGCATAGACGTTTAGGACATGCTAGTATAGAAGTACTACATCTTGATTTGTTTGGTGAAATTGATGTCATAAGTCTAGGAGGGTCTAAGTATGTCTTTGTTATTGTTGATGACTATTCTAGATATACTTGGGTTATCCTACTTGCAAATAAAAGTGATGCTTTTAACGAGTTTGCTAAGTTGTGCAGAAAACTACAAAATGAGAAAAACTTAGCCATCAAAGAAATTAGAAGCGATCATGGAGGAGAGTACGGAAATTCATCATTCAAAACTTGGTGTGAAAAGTATGGCATTCATCATAACTTTTCAGCTCCAAGAACTCCTCAACAAAATGGTGTGGTAGAAAGAAAGAACAGAACTATACAAGAGATGAGCAGGACAATGCTGAATGAGCACAACCTTCCCAAATACTTCTGGGGTCATGCCAGTAGATACAGCTTGTCACGTGCTAAACCGAGTATACTTAAGGCCATCTCTCAACAAGACGCCATACGAGCTGTGGAATGGTAGAGCTCCTAATATTTCATATTTCAAAGTGTTTGGAAGTAAGTGCTTCATTCTCAACACAAAGGACAAGTTGGAAAGCTGCTGATGATGAGGATGAAGTGATTGAAGTGATCAAAAATAGATCACCTGAAACTAACAGTGAAAGTGTAGAAGAAGCCGAGGAGGAAGCTGAACCTCAAGAAGAAGTTATAGTGGAACGAGAGCCCCAAGACATCGACGACCATATCCATGGAAGAACACACGATGATCTGCCCAAGACATGGAAATCAGTTCGAGATCATCCCCTGGAGCAAATTATTGGTAGTCCATCAAAGGGAGTAAAAACTCGTTCTTCTCTTAATCTTTTATGCTTTCATAGTGCTTTTGTCTCTCAAATAGTTCCAAATAATATCAAGGAAGCTTTAATTGATCCAGAGTGGGTTTTGTCAATGCAAAAAGAACTTGAACAATTTGAAAGAAATAAAGTTTGGCACTTAGTTGAAATACCGGTCGATCGGACCATCATAGGAACTAAATGGGTTTTTCGCAACAAACTTGACGAAAATGGAACAATTTTATTAAACAAAAGTCGTCTAGTAGTTCAAGGTTTTAATCAAATCGAAGGGGTGGATTTTGAAGAAACTTTTGCTCATGTGGCTAGATTGGAGTCCATTAGGATAATTTTGCCTCCTACATGGATTTCAAACTACATCAAATGGATGTCAAAAGTGCCTTCCTAAATGGTTTCTTAGAAGAAGAAGTTTATGTAAAACAACCCCCTGGTTTTGAAGATTTTAAAAATCCCGATCACGTCTTTAAACTTGACAAAGCCCTCTATGGATTGAAACAAGCACCTAGAGCTTGGTATGAGAGATTAAGCAGACATCTAATTGCCAATGGTTTCCCAAAGGGTAAGATTGATTCTACCTTATTCCTTAAAACCAAGGGCAAACATATCACAGTAGTTCAAATCTATGTTGATGATATTATCTTTGGATCTACTAATGATGATTTGTGCAAGGAATTTTCTGAGATGATGACTAGTGAATTTGAAATGAGTATGATGGGAGAACTTAACTTTTTCTTGGGACTTCAAGTGAAACAATCAAATGAAGGAATCTTCATATCCCAAACAAAGTTCTCAAAGGAATTGCTGAAGAAATATAACATGAATGACGCAAAAGAAATCAGCACTCCTATGGCAACAGCAACTAAACTAGATAAGGATGAGCAAGGTAAACCGGTAAATGAAACTATGTATCGAGGTATGATAGGTAGTCTCTTATACTTAACTGCGTCTCGTCCTGATATTATGTTTGCTGTATGTCTGTGTGCTCGATTTCAAGCATGCCCAAAAGAATCACATTTAAAAGCTGTAAAACGGATTCTTAGGTATGTTAAAGGGACCATAGACTTTGGTTTGTGGTACCCGAAATCGAGTACGTTTGATTTAGTTGGTTTTTCTGATGCTGATTTTGCAGGTTGCACTCTTGATAGAAAAAGTACTAGTGGAACTTGTCATTTTCTAGGCCCTTGTCTAACTTCTTGGTCTAGTAAGAAGCAGAACAGTGTTGCTTTGTCCACAGCTGAAGCTGAATATGTGGCTGTTGGAAACTGCGTCGCACAAGTTCTGTGGATGAAACAAACTTTGGAAGATTTTGGTCTAATTTTTGAAAGTGTGCCTGTTTTGTGTGATAATACAAGTGCTATTAATATTGCCAAGAACCCTATACAACACTCTCGCACTAAACATATTGACATTAGACATCACTTTATTAGAGATCATGTGTCTAGGGGGAGCATTGCACTAAAATTTGTAGGCACGGATGACCAACTAGCGGATATCTTCACTAAACCCCTAGCCGAAGCTCCTTTTTGTAAAATCCGTAGAGAGCTAGGGATGCTTGATTATGCTAGTTTATAAAATGGTTTCTATTTATTCCCCCCCTCCTTTTTGATGAAAACAAAGGGGGAGAAAATATGCAGGTTATTATTATATGTAGGGAGAAAATATATGCTTATGCTTAGGGGGAGCTTTTTTTCAAAGAATTCTCATTATTATCAAACCCTATGCATAATGTAATTTGTTATCATCAAAAAGGGGAAGTTTGTTGAACCATGGGTAAACACTCCTTTATTTTGTATGATAACAAATTACATCTACTAATGTTTCAAGTTGAACAAAGTACAGGACACAAATTAAAGAGAAGAAGACACTAAAGTGGAGTAGCTTGAAGAAGAAGCAAACTCAAGACCTAGATTGTTTATGTGCCTTCTTTAGGACACTATGTAAGGTCCTATCACCTAAAGTGTATGGAACTTTAGTTATTGAGAGAGATGACCTTTCAAAACATGCATGATGCACAAAAATAGTTTTGAAAAATATTTTTCAAAATTGCATGCATGCTTAAGGTGGCAACCAAAACTAAAGAAATATTTTTGAAGCAAAAGAATCGATTTCACTACATTACATATACTAAGAATCGATTCCTTCTTGGTTTCCTTAGCCTAGGAATCGATTCTCAAGTCATTTCTTAGCTTAATGAATCGATTCTCAAGCCATTTCCTTAGCTTATGAATCAATTCCCTTTATTTCTACATGGATAAGAATCGATTCTCAGGACCTCCATATGGCCTGAAAATCGATTCATGCCTTTCTACATAAGCATTGTAATCGATTCCCTCATTTTCCAAACATCAATGAATCGATTCCTCTCTTATTTCAACTAAACAAACAATCGATTCTTTTATTTTTTAAAGGCAATGAATCGATTCCTTCACATTTTAACTTGGTCTATGAATCGATTCCTCACTTATATTAATTGTTTTTCAAAAATTTCAACGGTGCCTAAGCCTATAAATACGTGGGTTGAGCTTCACCTTCAAATCAACCACTGCTCACAATTTCTCTCTATTCTACTCCCTCTTGCGAAATTCTTAGATCTAATATTGTTCTTCATAATTTTCATATTATTTTGAATGCTCTTCATTTAATTATAGATCTAAGAATATAGTGCTTCATTGTTTTGAATCTTGTTCAAAAGTTTTGTGTTTTCGAAAATCATATATATCTTCTTAAGCTTTTGCAAGATCATATTTCATATCATATTACAGAGCATCTATAATCCTAATATCACTCATCTCTCTCAGTTTCTAAACTGACACATTACTAAGAAATGATTGGATCCATAGATCTCAACTGTGTAATTCTTATTTTGTTTTAGTGGTTATTTTGAAATCCTGGGAAGTTTTACTTGGGTCTCTCAATCAGGGTGATTGAGTTGGTTGAAATCCTTAGCGGGTGCTTGGGTTCTCAGTTCGGGGAATTGAGATTCACTATTGTTGAAGTCGACTGTTTGTAATAACTCTCTTCAATATAGTGGTTGCTAAGTCCAAGGGTTGAAAAGCCTAAGGCCGAGGACGTAGGGCTTTTATCCCAAACCTCGCTAAATATCTGTGTCTCTCTATCCCTCTCTCTTTATATTTTGCACTATTATTATTACTGTTTATTGTTAATATTACTGTGCTTAAATTATCAATACTCATCAATCATCTTCTACTCCTCTTCTCTAAGATATACTATATCCCTTATAATATCTTTATTGGAAATATTTAAATAACTCTTGCTTGTTTTTATATCCAAAAGTTCAAATCACATTTTCCGCATCCGATTTGAAAAAGAATATAATCATCATTTGCGAAAAGAATCCATATTTACTCATAACCTTATTCACCCCCCCTCTAAGGTTATACTTTAAGTCTAACAGAAACAAGTCAGTGTCGCATTGTCAACTGCTGAAGCAGAATATGTTGCAGCAGGAAGTTGCTGTGCACAAATCCTTTGGATGAAGCAACAACTTCTTGACTATGGTGTAGAATTAGATCATATCCCAACAAAATGCGACAACACCAGCGCTATAAATCTTACAAAGAACCCCGTCCAACACTCTAGGACCAAGCACATAGAAATCAGACATCATTTTCTTAGAGATCATGTCCAAAAAGGCGATTGTGTGATTGAATTTGTTGAGTCGTCAAAACAGCTAGCTGATATTTTTACCAAACCCTTACAAAAAGAAAGCTTCTTTTTCATTCGAAGAGAACATGGAATCATTGATTCCTCTTCTATTTGAATGAAACAATTGCTGTTTCGATCCGCAATATCTATCATATCTTGACCCTTTTGATCATGACAAAAAGGGGGAGAAAAATAGAGTTTATAATTTAGCATGCATATACATTATCATAGCATTATCACTTTGCATATAGTTTATAGTCAATAAGCCAGGGGGAGCATGATGATAGGGGGAGTATCATATATATGCATTATCTGTTTGAACTAACCTCCCACCTTGAGATGAGTTAATGTTTTGTCATCATCAAAAAGGGGGAGAATGTGGATACCTTGTATTGCAGGTAACCTAGTATTACAGGTTAAGTTTTGATGATGAAAAAGACAAAGCCAAAGATGAAGGCCAAAGTTAATAAAAGTGACAAAACATCAAAGTCACAATCCAAGACAATCAAGCTCAAGAATTGAAGATTCAAAGTTAAGGGTAGTCCTTAGGGTTTGGGGGTGTCTTAGGAAAAAGTGTAAGCTCTTTCAAAGGTCAGCTCGTATTTCAAAAGTCTCACACACTCACACAAGTTTTCAAAATGCATGCATGCACACGTAAACATAAAAAGGCATTTTGAAAAGCATAAAATCGATTTATACTATTTTACACTACATATCAAAATCGATTTTCAGGTCAATACAAAAGCATAAAATCGATTCATACTAGTTTCACCTAGTATGTAAATCGATTGTTAAATATTTCTAAAAAAGGAAGAATCGATTCATACTATGTTTCAACCAAGTATGTAAATCGATTCTCAAGTATCTTCAAAAAGAAAGAATCGATTCATAGCATTTTCAACAAAGTATAAAATCGATTCCCAAGCATTTCTAAGAAGGAAGAATCGATTCACACTATTTTGCACTGAGTAAGAAATCGATTCCTAGCCTGCCTAAAAGCCAAAAATCGATTGTCATCTGTCATACCCCAATTTTGTCCGACTATATGAAAAATCCCAAAAATTTTAGCGCTTCGCATATTGTTCTAAATGCGAGTGTATTTGGCACTCTCGTGCAACGGTTTTGTTTGGCGCTCGTTGTTTTCAAAAAAAGAGAGTCCAAACAAAAATAATAATAAAAATAATAAACGCAAGCGCGTGTCGGTTTCGAGTCGTGTGAGCAAATGCATCGGTGCGCTTTTATTTTTACCGTTTTACGCGCGTACGTATTCCGATCGCGTACGCGTTCCTAGTCTTAAGGTGAAGGCGCGATTCATTTCGAGTCATCGTGTCGGTACGCGTTCTTTTTACCGCTTTTATTATTAAAAAAAATAATAATAATAATAAATAGTAATAGTAAAATAAAATGAATTTATTATTAGCTGTCCCTTTTCCTAATTTTGTTACATGCATAAACAAACAAAAATTAAAAAAGGTGCAGAACAGTACAAAAAAAGAGTCAACTATTTTTACAAAAAATAATTAAAAAAAAACAATACAAAAAAAACTGAAACAGCCTGCTGGTGCAATTCGAGAATGGGGCAAAAGGTCCTTTCTCCTTGCCTCTTTGCTTTTCTCATTTTCAGCAAAAACACTCCTGCAATTGGCAGCAACCCCTGCTGCCATCCTTGCTGCTCCTCTCTGCTCCACTCCAACAGCTTTGTCTCCAAAAGGATTTGCTCCCCTGATGCATACCACACCTACACCACAATAAGAGCACTATAAATACACATGAAGCAGTAACAGTGAGGGGCAGAGACAGCAATACACAAACACAGAACCAAAAAAATCAAAAAAACAGAGAGAGGGAGCTACCTCACCATTGGTGGTGGTCGCCGCCGTGCACCACCACCGTGCGCCACCACAGAAACCACCCTCCACAGCGCACCCCCCTTTTTACTCTCTCTCTTCGCGCACCGCAACCAAAACCTCAAACACCGTCCCATACCCCCCATTGCCGTACTACCACCGTAGCCTCACCACCATCACTACCAAATCCTTCACGGCCGAACCCCCATCACCACCAAACCGAACCCTCTCAGCCACCCTCAACCACCGTTAGGCACATCACCACCGTACAACCACCGCACCACAGCAACCATCCCCACAATCGACGCATCTCCCAACCGAAACACCCCCCTACGACCGATCCATCTCCCAGCCGCACCAAAACCCCACCTCGAAACCCTCTCAGCCACCCAACCACCGTACGCACCACCAACAGCGCTATAATCACCACCGCGTCGAACCGAACACGTCCATCGCAGCCATCGCCGCCACCACGACCGTTCCCCTCCCCCTATTTTCGTCGTTGGTGGCGGTGAAGGGATAGAGAGCGAGAGGAGGGCTAGTGGAGAGAGGAGAGGCGGTTAGGGTAGGATGAGAGAGGGGAGCGGAGGACGGCGAAGTAGGGGATGAGAGAGAGGGGGAGGGGACGGTGGAAGGAGAGAGAGAGAAGAAATTTTTAGGGTTGGCTGTTTGGGGTGGGGGGTGCGCCGCGTGAGGGAAAGAAGAAACTAGGGTTTCTTTTTTGGGTTTTGATTTTTATAGTATAAACTCAAGGATAGTTTCGTCATTTCGTTTATTGTTTTTTTTTCAGATTTCTAACCACACCCCACGTTTTACTCAGCGCGTCCCCTTCTGAAAGCCCACGATTCCTCTTTTTTCTTTTTGAAACGGACCAGCCCATCAGGAAATAAAAAACGCAGCCCAGCTTACAAAAAGAGCTGGGCTCTCTATCTGCACCCCAGTTTTAATAATACACCCCTCCTTTTATTTACACCCTTATTTTACTGTTGCACCCCCTGTTCCCTTTTTTTAAATTTTGTTTCTTTCCCCTAAGTAAACCTTTTTTTCTCACCAACCTTTTTTCCAAATAACGAATAAATGTTTTCCCAAACAAAAATCGGTTTGTTATTAATGGTCACTCTGAGCTTAGCTTGTTTGACCGATGATAACAGCTTTGGTTTTCAAACGAGCTATGACCGACGACCACTCTGAGTTTTACTTGTTTGGTCGTCTCGAGTACCTCTCCCGATTTCAAAAATAAATAAAAAATCAAACACACAAACATTTTCTACACCAAGAACTACGTGTGATTTGATTCTCTACCAGGAGATACGTAGGACCAGAGGGCGGCCGACCTCTGTCAATTGCACTAATAAAAAACCTTTTTTTTCTCTTTAAATTCATTTCTCTCATTTTTTCTCAAAAATTACAAAAAAAAAACAACTAGCCGTTTATCGAATCTTTTTATTTTATTTTATTCTTTTTTTATAAGGGTAAAAGCATTATTTTTGAGTTAATAAATGTTTGCACATTTAGTTAAAAGGTAACCTTCATTAGGAAGGATGTTGTCGGGTGCTAATACCTTCCCTACGCATAAACGACTCCCGAGCCTAAATCTGGTCCGCAAGACCCCTTTATCCACTCAATAGGGATTTTCCAATGTTTGCCCTTAAACTAAAACTTTGGTGGCGGCTTCATTTCAAGAACTTCGAAGAATCCCTCCTCCGGATTTTTCGGTCGCTACAGCTGGCGACTTCACTGGGGACAATTAAGAGAGTCAAGCCAAATTAACTAAATGTGTAAGTATTTATTAATTTTTATTAATATTTTGTTTTTACCCTTATTCTTATATTATTTGTTTATTAGCATCTCTTTATATTGTTGAACCTTAGGGTAGACGACTTTTTTGTTATTATTGTTGTACATCTTGTCCAGTTTGGTTAGTTTAGGTATTTTGCCCTCATCACACATCTCACTTACACTTTTGCACACACCTTTGAGTGGGGCCCTATACCCGGGTCTGCAAATAACCTAGGACGAGTGGAGATTATTAGTGACAGTCATTCTGGATTTTATCTGTCTGACTCCCATGAAAGTCTCAACCAGAGTACGCTCTCTCTTGGTATCCCACACCAGGTAGCTCGCTATCGTTGTGGATCATATCATGAAGGGGATTTTAGCTCTGGAGACCTTTGTGAGGAAGTGAATAGAGCCACCTGAGAGATTGATCACATAAGTGGCCCTAGATCATGTTGAAAATCTCAATTTAGACATGACCCACCTAGGACACAGGGGCACTATACTTACCCTCTCTATCAATCTGGTTAGTTTTTCTCCAAAATTAAAATCACTCAAAAAAAATTTCATGCTTCCTTCATTTGCATGCACACGAGACGACATCATTCCTTTCATTCATCATACAAAAAAAATTATCATAAAATAAGATCATTTTTTTTCATCATATGCATCACATTGCCATTTCCCTACCGTACCATTCATCATATATTCATAATTCATAAATATCGAAAAAATCATCAAATAGTGTAGGCATCTTGTCGTTTGCAACATCATTATTACAACTTGCATGAGACCTTCAATAACATTTCGCTCATATTGTCATCATAGTCCAAATGCGCAATTTCTCCATACATGCATCATTTTATCCTAGTTGCATCATCTCTCATACTCATACATCGCATTGCTATTATAAAAATTTATTTTTAAATGCATCATCTTCATGCATCATAAAAAACAAGGAAAAAGGTCATTTATTCCTATCCATCTCAAATGCATCAGTCCTTCAACATGCGTCAAAACAAAAATTATAAATTTCTTCATTATTGCATCATTCATCACCCAATAGCATTTTGTTAGCTTTTTATTTTAGTTGAAGCATAAAAATAAAAGGATAAACCATCACGCATTTCATTCATCTCCATTGTTGCTCATGCATTATACTTTATTCAAAGAAAACAAAAAAAATCACCATTCATTCATACTAAAATCACTCTTCCATAAGCATTTCATTGTTATTGCACTATCATGCATCGCGAAGGTATCATTTTTTTTTCAAAATTGCATTCATCTTGCATATCCGTACACCAAAAGAATATTACCCCCATATTATATAAAGGTTATGTTCATTATTCTTTTCCACGCATTAAAAAAAAAGTCGCTGCGAGTGTCATGCATTTTGTTTCCTCGCACACAAAAAAGGGCAATAGCATCATAGACACCGACATTCATTCATAATCATTCAAAGTCATGATCACAATTCACACAGTGTAGGTACCACATCATTCATAAAGTCTTGAATTACATTTTAAAAAAAAAACATAGCATTCATACATCATTTCCCTCATGTGGTCATCCTAGTTTAAATGCAACAATTCCATATTCATGTGTCATTTCCCAAATAAAACAAAAAAATCATTTCATTACAATTGTATCATTTGTCATCCAATAAATCAAAAAATAGGAGTTTGCATACATGTTGCACTACCTCTTAAAAATAAAAAAATAATTGTATCAAACATTTACTTCTTCATGCACACATGCGTTTTCATATCCGTCATCATAGGCATTATATTTTGCTAGAAAATAAAAATCACCATAGAACGAATCACTTGTTTTCAAATACATCTCGTTCTCATGGTACTAACATGCACATCATCCTCAAAAAAAAAAACAAAGACGCTACATATTTGTCCAACTTTCATCATCTTGCATACTCAAAGATATACTATATTCGTTACTCCTCTTCATGCATAGAAAAATAAAAAATGCATTAGTCATCTGACATGCAAAATAAAAAATAATAAAATGATGCCACTTCCTTGCATTATTCATCATCATATTGCATTGCGTCCGAAAAATCATTTCGGATAGTCAATCTTTTCAAGCGATCGTTCATTCACATTCCTCGCATCTGCATCAGGCAACATTATTCGTTCATTCATACAATGCATTTTTCTTTCTTTTCGCGAAAAAGAAAAGAATAAATAACACGATCACAATTAAAAAGTTTTGTGATTGAATATCTCATTTAGCATGCATATAGGCATTTCATCATTTGCAACATCATGAAATGCATAGCATTCACGCACCTTTTCACTCATCCAAAAACTGTTGTTTCATTAAATCATCCATACGCCATTTCATCCACACATCATTTATATGCCGTTTCAACATGCATCATGTCAAAAATTACGTCATCATTTTCGCATCATTCATAGATATGTATTTAGCATTTCATTCTGATACATGAAAGAGGCTCTGCATCGGTCACGTGCCGCATTGTCTCCAAAAATCATTTAGAATAACTGACCTTTCCAAGTGATCATTCATGCACGCATTTCATGCATTCGCATCTGCATTTTCGTCATTTTTCACCATGTGTTCCTTCACGCATTAGGACACAAGGTGCGTTTAACTTGATTATTCTTGTTGCGTGAGCATAGTTAGTCTTTCAACTAGAAAATAAAAAATTTATCATGCACCCATAATAGAATACGGTCATCGTTTTCATTATCATGGTACCGACATACATCTCATCATCTAGAAAATAACAAAATTTCATATTCTTTTTATTTTTCATCTTGCATAAGCCCCACGCCAAAAATGAGAAAATAATATCACCTTGATATTATAAAAAAAATTTTTACATTCATCCATTATTTCATTACTCCTCTTCATGCATCATGAAAAAAAAAACAAAAGTCATTCATTCTCATGCATCTCAAAAACAGCTCCCTCATGCGTCATAAAGAACAAAAACAAAAGTCATTTATTCCTTTCACATCCATCTCAAGGGCGTTAATCCTCTCACATGCATTAAAACAAAATTAGGATTCGCTTCATTTTCTTCTATGCTTGCATTATTCATCCAATAGTTTTTTTTGTTGTTTTGTTAGCCTCTCACTCTAGTTGAACTTTAAAAAAAAATAAAATAAAATAAAAAATAAAAAATCACACACTTGCTTAAGGTATCATTATGCATTCCATTCACCTGCATCATTGTCTGTGTACAACAACATCCATATGTTCATGCATTCTGCTTTATTCAAATAAATTTTCCCAAAAAATAAAAAAAATGAAGCTCATAAGTTTTTTGACATGCTGTTTGATGAGAGACGATGCCTTCTTGAAAATATATTTTAATTGATTCCTCTTCCTTGGAAAATGTGGCCATACCTTAACTTGATTCACCAACAACAAGTTCTTCACTCCTCATACCCACCACATTCATGGAAACCACCTACCCACTTAACCATTCAATGGAATTCACCAATAACTCATTCCCCATCATGGTCACTACAATATTGACTATATCGTCCTCAAACCCCTACTCCCATAGGCTCGACCCTTAGCCACTGCATGCCCCACCAAGGGCATCAGCCAACATAAATCTCACCCCCGTGATAAGAAGCTTAAATGTTTATTTTGTTAACTTGCGTGGTTTTAGAAATTAAAATTGTTCTATCTTAACCGATGTCAACTCTCTATGAAGCATTTGCAAAATAAATTAGCATGACATGTGTGTTTACTCTTGCTTGAGTCAGTTATACTATCCCCGTCTTTCCTTCATTTTCAAAACCAAATCCAACCATTCATGAAACACCCAGTCCCCACAAGAGTATTTCATTCGCTTTCCCCCAGTGATGAAATTTCACGAATAACACTTTGTACGCTCCATACTGGGGCAGAGTATTGATCACTAAGACTTTCTGCTAGCATTCTAAACACTCGTGCAAGTCCTTTGAGTAAAAAAAAAACAAAAGAAATCCAAAAAAGAAAAGCCCGTTAGGTTGAAAACTCGCGAGAGCGGCCTAAGCAAAAATTAGGGCATAAAAAATAATAATAAATAAAGAAAAAGCAAATACATTAAAATGAAGTTTTGTCCTATAGTTTCAATTTCAAGAAAATAAGCAACCATGATTTGAATTGGAGTTTGGCCATTTTCCTATATCCAAAAATCCAAAAAAAGAGAAATGCCCTTTGCTACCCACTTCGAGCCAAAAAAATCAAAAATCTTTCAAACACCTTAGACAATGATCAATCCTGTATCTAACAGCTCGCTCAGCTCGAAAGAAAAAAGAAAACTCGCAAAAAAAAAGGTGAAATAAAAAAAAAGAGGATCGAAAAATCCTGAAAACCAAAGCGGTAGAAATTGTGAGCTGACACTTCACACCATAGAGTATATAAAAGATCGTTGTCTGAAATAAACCCTCAAACACTTCCTTTGGCCTAAGCATCCTATTCTCCATAAACCCTCAAATGCGCTACAACCCTAAAACAGGTTCATTCTACCATGAAGCGCATAAAAGATTCTTTGTCTCGACCAACCCCGAACACTCTCAGGAGCAAAGTAATCATTTCCTTCATGAATCATTAGCCATTAGCCATATTACAATCCTAAGGCCTGTTCTGATCAGTGATTGGTTGCTTCCATTTTTCTCAAAGCTTATACTATAGGACAAAATAATCAGAATAATTTGTTTGCTCAAAAAAAAAAAAAGAGAAAAAGATTATTACAAAAAAAAGAAAATAAAAAAACTTAGAAGGGCTTGCACGCTCGAAGTTCATCAAGAGAATATAACAGTGATCATCAACAAAGTGAATTTTCATCGAACCAAAAGCTCTTGACCGTCTTAGCTTGTGGACTCCTTCCCAAGGAAAACCACAAATCCCTACTAAGGCAGTTACTTGACTTATCATATCAAAATGGGGCAATGCCTCACCCCCCATTCCACTCAAAATCAGAGAGATTTTTTTTTATTATTATTTTTTATCCCCAAAATACCCCCATCTTTCATCTCGTTCATATGCTACACCCATATAGCCATACCAGACCAATTTCCAAACCATTATTCTAACTTTGCACCCTGTCACAATCCCACTCGAGATGGGGCAATTTTCATCTTTCATGGATTGGGGTAACCTTGTCCTCTTATAGACCGGGGCATCATATGCCTTGGGCCGAAAGAATCCTTTTGCCTCCCATTCCATTCATTCCTAGCCACTTGTCACTCTCAATACCAGCATATTTCCCAATCCCTCAATCAGTCTATATTCTTAGTTGTCATTATCCTCCCTAGACAAAGACAGACTGTTTCACTCCCCACTATTTGAAGTCAAAATTGGGGCAGTCAAACATTTCTTACCTCTCATAGGCTTGAGCCAATAAACCTCATCCTTCACCCCACTCACGTGTCACATACCCTACACTTCTTGAACCCTGAGTCAACTGGCACATTCATTTGCATCCACATCGTTTTTCGTATTTATTAAACAAATGCTTCAAAGAGAGGGACACACAATAATGACAATCCCTCTAAGTTAACATCTTAGACTTGAAAGCTTAGCCCTCATGGGTCATCATAACCAAATGAGAACCCATCTTGCAAGTACACATCTCGATCTCTAGAAATGACACCAATACATTGCTGCAAGCCACGCTTTTCAAGATGACACTCTTGAGCTTACCAGAGTTCAAGTCCAAGCCATCAAAAAGCTTTCTTCCAAGGAACGATCAATTCAAAATGTTCAGCTCTCTGTTTCCAACATCAAAAGTTTCGTTTCACATCAAACATTTTTGCATCCTTACAAAACAAAAAGTGTTGTTACCAACAAATCATGCATTAGACATGTCCTCATTATTCTAGAATTAAACCTTGCCTCTGATCATACTCATCACCAATCTCTCATGCAAGTATTGTACATGCATTCACATCCAACTTGTTTTTGCCTACACAATTTTGCTTCTTTCGCATTACGCATTGCGTATCCATACATACCCGTACATAACATGTATTGCTTCAATAAAAAGCCGAACGTCGGCCTCATTATTACCCAAAGTCTGTCTGCATCCCAATAAATCATATCATAGCATCGCACCATGCATCCATGCACTTCCCTTTATTCACCATGGCGTTTGCATCAAAATATTACATACCTATCATATTCGCATTCTCATTTCATGCATTCATCAAAGCGAAAAGATAAAAAACCTCCCACATCCCAACAAACATCCAATCGTTGCATCATACAACATCAAGTCATGCGGCTACCACAACCCTTCATCTAAGCATTACGTGTGCCCATTCATTCATTCATTCATTCATTTATGCAAAAAAAAGGGGCAAAACAAGAGAAAACCAAAAAAGCAAAAATCATCCACATTGCCCCTGTTACTCCCACCAAAGTATAGAACATTCCATCATGCAACCAGCAGTACATTCGTATTCGCATGTTATCTGTATTCGCATACACAGCTTATCAATTTCTGTCGATCAACTTCAGCGTCCATCATTCACGGGCTTTCTGTAGTCCATTTACTTTCGCATTGCACATTCATCACATTGCACACATATAACACTTTTTGCTTCGATAGACGCGCCAAGTGCCGGTCTCATCGTTGCCAAAAGCTTTCTATATCACCAATCATATCATTTGCTATGCATTCATGTGTTTCCTTTTATTCACCGTAGCATTTGCATCAAAGTATTACATTCGCATGATATTCACATTCGCATTGCATGCATCAAGAAAAGAAGCAAAATAAATAAGAAAAAGCAAAAAGAAAATTCATCCATCACATTCATCATCACACCAAAAATAATCACCACGGTCACATTTGCATTTCATACACGGTTGTCGACTTTCTCATTCCACCAGGTTCAACACCCATGGTACACCCATTTCATTCATCATCCCCCAGATACCAATCATTGCACGTTCATCACATTACACGCATGACATTGTTTGCTTCGATAGACGTGTCAAGTGCCGGTCTCATCGTTGCCCCCAAAAAAAGTTTTTACATCACTAATCATATCTTTGTACCATGTATGACATTCGCGTCAAGGCATTACATTTACATCTCATTCACACTTTGCATTTCATACACTCATATACCAAGAAAAAAGAGAAAAGCAAAAAAAGACAAAACGAGAAAAATTGCTCATTCCATTACGGTCATCATTCCACCAAAATCAATCAGCACGACCACATTCCTACTTTATCTGCATTCACACACGTGTTCGTCAACCTCCATGTCCCATCAACTTCAACTCACAGCATCTGCCACACTTCATTCACCCATCGAACACTTACCATTTCACATACCTATACTGCACGCATACATCATTCATTGCATTTTTAGACATACCAAATATGCTTCTCCCTTCTCAGGTAAATGCATTTATTAGGTGTGTTTTAGGCAGGTACGCCATATGTCAATCCCAATATTTTGTTCCCCCAAAGTCAGCACTCCAAATGCTGGTCTCATACAACAATTCAGAATCTCAGTACCCCTCCAGACCCCCAGCGGTCCCTCAGAGCCCAAGCGCTCCTTCAGACCATCAATGGTCCTTCAATCCAGATCGCACGTCGCGTTATCGAGCAACCGACGGATCATCCGGCCCCAGGCCCTTCAGACTAGCTGTGTCCGCCTAAAAAACACAGTGCACGTCCTTCGAGGTGCGCAAATCAGGTCAACGACCTGACCTTGCCCCCATGGCCGCTCGAAAAAGGCCGCCCCCAAACAGACCGTTTTACTAGTACCGTTGCTAGTTTGCGCTCCTTCAGACCCATGGGTCCATCAGGCTTAGGCATGCCCTTCAGACCTTATTGGTCCTTCAGTTTAACTCCAATCAATGCGCCAAGCATCGACTGCGAATTAGACCATCAGAGCCCAGTGCTCCTTCAGATCCCCGGTGATCCTTATTTACTTTTTATTCTATGTCAACCCATTATCTTTCAATGATTTCTAAAAAATAATCTTGACAAAATTAGTGTTTTTTTATCTTTATTTCTATTTTACTCGGGAAATTTGGAAACTCTTCATATTTCCTAGTAAAATATAAATAAAGAGGGGCAGCTGTCATACCCCAATTTTGTCCGACTATATGAAAAATCCCAAAAATTTTAGCGCTTCGCATATTGTTCTAAATGCGAGTGTATTTGGCACTCTCGTGCAACGGTTTTGTTTGGCGCTCGTTGTTTTCAAAAAAAGAGAGTCCAAAAAAAAATAATAATAAAAATAATAAACGCAAGCGCGTGTCGGTTTCGAGTCGTGTGAGCAAATGCATCGGTGCGCTTTTAGTTTTACCGTTTTACGCGCGTACGTATTCCGATCGCGTACGCGTTCCTAGTCTTAAGGTGAAGGCGCGATTCATTTCGAGTCATCGTGTCGGTACGCGTTGTTTTTACCGCTTTTATTATTAAAAAAAAAAAATAATAATAAATAGTAATAGTAAAATAAAATGAATTTATTATTAGCTGTCCCTTTTCCTAATTTTGTTACATGCATAAACAAACAAAAATTAAAAAAGGTGCAGAACAGTACAAAAAAAGAGTCAACTATTTTTACAAAAAATAATTAAAAAAAACAATACAAAAAAAACTGAAACAGCCTGCTGGTGCAATTCGAGAATGGGGCAAAAGGTCCTTTCTCCTTGCCTCTTTGCTTTTCTCATTTTCAGCAAAAACACTCCTGCAATTGGCAGCAACCCCTGCTGCCATCCTTGCTGCTCCTCTCTGCTCCACTCCAACAGCTTTGTCTCCAAAAGGATTTGCTCCCCTGATGCATACCACACCTACACCACAATAAGAGCACTATAAATACACATGAAGCAGTAACAGTGAGGGGCAGAGACAGCAATACACAAACACAGAACCAAAAAAATCAAAAAAACAGAGAGAGGGAGCTACCTCACCATTGGTGGTGGTCGCCGCCGTGCACCACCACCGTGCGCCACCACAGAAACCACCCTCCACAGCGCACCCCCCTTTTTACTCTCTCTCTTCGCGCACCGCAACCAAAACCTCAAACACCGTCCCATACCCCCCATTGCCGTACTACCACCGTAGCCTCACCACCATCACTACCAAATCCTTCACGGCCGAACCCCCATCACCACCAAACCGAACCCTCTCAGCCACCCTCAACCACCGTTAGGCACATCACCACCGTACAACCACCGCACCACAGCAACCATCCCCACAATCGACACATCTCCCAACCGAAACACCCCCCTACGACCGATCCATCTCCCAGCCGCACCAAAACCCCACCTCGAAACCCTCTCAGCCACCCAACCACCGTACGCACCACCAACAGCGCTATAATCACCACCGCGTCGAACCGAACACGTCCATCGCAGCCATCGCAGCCATCGCCGCCACCACGACCGTTCCCCTCCCCCTATTTTCGTCGTTGGTGGCGGTGAAGGGATAGAGAGCGAGAGGAGGGCTAGTGGAGAGAGGAGAGGCGGTTAGGGTAGGATGAGAGAGGGGAGCGGAGGACGGCGAAGTAGGGGATGAGAGAGAGGGAGAGGGGACGGTGGAAGGAGAGAGAGAGAAGAAATTTTTAGGGTTGGCTGTTTGGGGTGGGGGGTGCGCCGCGTGAGGGAAAGAAGAAACTAGGGTTTCTTTTTTGGGTTTTGATTTTTATAGTATAAACTCAAGGATAGTTTCGTCATTTCGTTTATTGTTTTTTTTTCAGATTTCTAACCACACCCCACGTTTTACTCAGCGCGTCCCCTTCTGAAAGCCCACGATTCCTCTTTTTTCTTTTTGAAACGGACCAGCCCATCAGGAAATAAAAAACGCAGCCCAGCTTACAAAAAGAGCTGGGCTCTCTATCTGCACCCCAGTTTTAATAATACACCCCTCCTTTTATTTACACCCTTATTTTACTGTTGCACCCCCTGTTCCCTTTTTTTAAATTTTGTTTCTTTCCCCTAAGTAAACCTTTTTTTCTCACCAACCTTTTTTCCAAATAACGAATAAATGTTTTCCCAAACAAAAATCGGTTTGTTATTAATGGTCACTCTGAGCTTAGCTTGTTTGACCGATGATAACAGCTTTGGTTTTCAAACGAGCTATGACCGACGACCACTCTGAGTTTTACTTGTTTGGTCGTCTCGAGTACCTCTCCCGATTTCAAAAATAAATAAAAAATCAAACACACAAACATTTTCTACACCAAGAACTACGTGTGATTTGATTCTCTACCAGGAGATACGTAGGACCAGAGGGCGGCCGACCTCTGTCAATTGCACTAATAAAAAACCTTTTTTTTCTCTTTAAATTCATTTCTCTCATTTTTTCTCAAAAATTACAAAAAAAAACAACTATCCGTTTATCGAATCTTTTTATTTTATTTTATTCTTTTTTTATAAGGGTAAAAGCATTATTTTTGAGTTAATAAATGTTTGCACATTTAGTTAAAAGGTAACCTTCATTAGGAAGGATGTTGTCGGGTGCTAATACCTTCCCTACGCATAAACGACTCCCGAGCCTAAATCTGGTCCGCAAGACCCCTTTATCCACTCAATAGGGATTTTCCAATGTTTGCCCTTAAACTAAAACTTTGGTGGCGGCTTCATCTCAAGAACTTCGAAGAATCCCTCCTCCGGATTTTTCGGTCGCTACATCATCCATTTTCAAATATAGCATGAATCGATTCTCACCTTAAGAAAGTCACACATAAGAATCGATTCCCAGATCCAATACATTTTCACATAAATCGATTCTTACATTATTTTAACGTAAACTTCTTTTTCTCATAGCCTATAAATAGGCACCTCATTGTGTTCATTTTACGCCAACCCACTATTACGAATCAGAGCACACTTTGAGAAAAACTCTTTACAATTTATTCTTTGCTCTTCTCGCACCGCTGGTCCGTCAGAGCTGATCTTTCGCAAAGAGTTAGTTGGGGTTGCAATCTTCAAGTTGTATTATCTGCCTACATTAGAGGTATTTCGGTCTTTACGTTTGTTATTGTTTATTTGTTGTATTTTGTACTAGGGAGTGGGGTATCTCTCTAGGGTAGCTGTTTGTACTAGGAAGTGGGGTATCTTTCTGGGGCAGCTGGTTGTAACAGGGATGGGGTATCTCTTGTTATTGTTGTAATAGATTTGAGGGCTCTCCATAGGTGGGGTATCCTAGGCACCCGTAAGCCTTGTTGTGTTAGTGGAAAATCTCACAAGGGTGTGAGGACTGGACGTAGGTCACTGGGAGGTGACCGAACCATGATAAATCTCTGCGTGCTTTATTGCTTTATTTTCTAATTCCTTCGCTTCCACTTAACCTGCGCGAAAATTGATCTAAGTCATTGAAAAGGGGGAAAATTTTTCAAAAGTTTTTAAATCTCAATTCACCCCCCCCCCCCCCTCTTGAGACTGAAGCCACTTGGCAGGTGGACGATGCCCGTCTACGTGTGAGAGCCGACTTCTTTGGGTCGTCCTGCTCCTCCCCAGTACGATGTACTTTAGGATGGGATCGATCCAAGTCTCGCCCTGATTAATTGTGCAGATGAGAAGCTCTAATTTAGTGCATTTTTAGAGACACTTTTGAGTCATTTTTTAGAGCTATTATTATTATCTAAATAAATAAGTGACTCAAATTGCTATTTATTTTGTAGGAAAGAAGATAGATAAAGAAGTTGTTTCAATGAGTTATTTGAAGCAAAATAGGGGTGTCGTTAGCAAAAGAAGCATGTGGCCCAAGTGTGGAAAAATAAAGTCCAAGTCCAATTCCAAATAAACCTAACATGAGAAGAAGGGACGTGAGTTAAAAACGAAAAGCTTGGGCAATAAGAAAGATAGTAGCCGTGGCAATTTAAAAAATCCAATTGGCAGACATACTGGAGCCAGACAAACTTTGACGGAGGAGAGAAGAAGAGAATTAATTAAAAAGGGATTGAGAGGAGCGTGAATTGCAAAAGGGGGAAGCCGTAACACACCACCACACATATGCTACAGTAGTCGCGTAAAACAACAAAGAGAACGCATAGCACCGGCAAGTTGAAAAGGAGAGTATTTGGTACCCGTTTTTGACACCGTGAGAGAGCTCTGGAGCAGAAAAAGGAGACTAAATTCTCAAGATCAGAAATTTCTCTATCCGGGTTATTTTTATTTCTGTAATTTATGACTCCTAATTTTATTCCAATGTTCTTGACTAGTATGGATAGCTAAATCCTCTTCTAGGGTCTTAGGTGGATCTTGCATGTTTAGAGACCTTTTTATGTTCTAATTTCATATCTGAATTCCGGTGTTTATTTCAATTAATATTATCCTATTGTTTTTGTAACACCCCTTTCTACCTGTTACTTCGTTTATAAAAATCAGAGTTTGAAAATCTCGTTCATAGGGAAATGTTACATATACTTCAATAAAACGTCGCTTAGCAGTTTTAAAAAAAAACAGTTCAACTCAATACTCATGCATTCGCGTAGCACATCACAAATAAAGAATCTCCAATCTCATTTCAGCGTCACTTATAAAACTCAACATAACACAACCCAATACGCAGCGGAAAATAGTAAAACATAACCAAATAGTCCACATGGACATAATAATCAAAAATCATAATTAAATGCCGAGTTCGTTATCCCCCCTGAGTGCTACGTATCAGAGCATGACGGCTCGACTCAAAAGTGAAGCTAATACCTTCACTGGGAATCACCTGCACGTTACCAACACGGGGGTAACATTCAAACAGGAAAGGGTGAGCATCATTTCAGTCTATATAATAGAAAATATGATAAGCACTAATCATAGGCTACGCACTAGAAAAATCAGCATCCAAACACCAAATACTCACATCATAGTCATCTCTTACGTCATTTACAATAACTCATTACATATCATGTAGATTTATGAAATGCAACCCACTCGCGGGTATATGCATGAAGGTACCTTTTCACAAAACGTCGCTTAGCCACTCAGGCCTTATCATCACTTAGCCACTCAGGCCTCAAAACATCACTGGGTTTATGCATATGGGCATGAGACACTATGACATGCACCACTCACAATACACACGTACACAATTACTCAATTCATGGTCAACTATGTGACCCGTCACTTACCGGTTTGCCGAATAAAGGCACAGCACCTGTCATTTCACAATTCACACACAAATAACGTCACTTAGCCTTTTAGGCCTTAACATCACTTAGCCACTCAGGCCCCAAATGTCACTTACACATAAACATCATTCAACTCAAACATTAGCCACTGAGGGCAAAAACGTCATTTGACTAACCACCAAGGGCATCCTCGTCATTTACACATCATTATCATTAACTTTGGCCACTAGGGGCAAAACAGTCATTTGACTAGCCACCAAGGGCATCCTCGTCATTTTTCAATGTCACTGGGACGATCACCGGGGGCAGCCACTTGGGCGCCCACAAACAGTCAGAAAATAACGACTTTTCATTTTAAAAATTGAACCCACAAATAGACAACGTAAAAAGCTTCACGGCACTTTTCGAATCGTTCAAAACGGACGTCTGAGTCAAAAGTTATGATAAAAACAATTTTGGAAAAATTAGGCAACATCCTGGGAACAGGCGCCTTAGGCGCCCAGGCAACACAGGCACCCAGCGCCCAGGCGCGCAACAACGCAACACAACCCAGCGCCACAGGCGCTCAGCGCCCAGGCGCGCACAACGCACAACACAGACACAACACGGGCGCCTAGCGCCCAGGCGCGCACAGCGCGCAACACGCACAGACACGGGCGCCTAGCGCCCAGGCGCGCCCCCACGCGCAACAACAACACAGCACAGGCGCCCAGCGCCCAGCATAGGCGCCCAGCGCCCAGAAACCAGCAACCAACCCAGAATTTTGCCAAAACGCTTTTTAACACTGAAAATTGTTTTCTTAACAATTCCAAATCATAAAAACTCAACATTTTCCCAGCAACTAAACATACACATATTTTAATCAATTTCTCAAAAAAAATTCAATTGGGCATTGTCTTCCCTATCCCCTTGGCGCCCTAGGCGCCTATATACCATCCATCAAATCTTGCGAACAACACAAGCAAAATCCCACACAAATTCAGTTTTCATGATCAATTCCACTTCGCATACACACATATATATATAATGGCCAATACCAACAAAGCATCAAGAAACATCAAGAACTCAAGCCTCTCTCAATTCGCATACATCTATATATAAGCCAACATCAACAATGCATCAAGAAACATCAAGAACTCAAACATCCATCAATTCGGATACATCTATATATAAAAACCAACATCAACAATGCATCAAGAGCATCAAGAACGCAAGAACATCAAAACGCAAGGGACTTCAAAACGCAAGAACATCAAGAAAACGTACGATTCTAATACAAGCCCTAGATCTAGAACTCATCATAGGAATTATTAGATAGAATGATAGAGCTCCCCTAACCTCGAAATTGAAGAACGGAGGCTCCGGAGATAGTCACGTACAGGACCACAGCAACAAAATCAAGTTCCTTGCTCTTCCTTGATTGCGACTTCTTCTCCTCTTCCTCTTCTCTCCTACGGCGCCTCCTTGCTCTCTCTCTATCTCACGCTCTTTTCTTTCTTTCTTGCTTTTTCTCTTTTGATTTCGCAACAACTAGCAAAACCCTAACCCCCTATGCGCTACTCCACTTCGCATATGACAAGGATAATGGGCTTGGGCTTCTCACTTAGGCCCAAGTCCATTTGGGTTGGCACCTCCACTTTCTACCACTCCCTACACACATTAGTATAAATTCTAATTAATTGAAATACATCGAATAATTTAATTTAAATCCCCAATTACTTAATTAAATAAATTAATTAAATAATTTTAGGGTGTTACAACTCTCCCCCACTTAGAATATTTCGTCCTCGAAATTTACCTGATCAAACAACTCTGGGTAGGATTCTCGCATCTTGCTCTCTAGCTCCCAAGTCATACTCTCGCCGGCAGCTCCTAGCCAGACCACTTTCACTAATGCAATCTCTTTGCCTCTAAGCGCCTTTACTTCACGATCCTCAATCCGTACGGGCATCGTCTCCACAGTGAGATTATCCCGCACCTCTACTTCGTCCATATGGATCACATGAGATGGATCCGAAACATACTTCCGAAGTTGTGACACGTGAAACACGTCATGCAAGTTCGAAAGATTTGGCGGTAAAGCCACTCTATAAGCCACATTTCCGATTCTTTCAGAAATCTGATAAGGACCAACAAATCGAGGAGTGAGCTTCTTCGATTTCAACGCTCGACCAACACCGGTAATAGGAGAAACCCTCAAGAACACATGCTCACCCTCCTGGAACTCTAAATCCTTCCTCCGCTTGTCATGGTAACTCTTCTGACGACTCTGCGAAGCCTTCATCTTTTCACGGATCATCTTGATCTTCTCTGTAGTCTCCCGGACAATCTCCGGACCCAACACTACACTTTCTCCCGACTCATACCAACATAGCGGTGTCCTACACTTTCGACCATACAATGCTTCGAACGGTGCCATCCCGATACTGGAATGGTGACTGTTGTTATAGGTAAACTCAATCAACGCAAGGTAGGAATCCCATGAACCCCGCTGTTCCAATACACAAGCCCTCAACAAATCCTCTAACGACTGAATTGTCCTCTCTGACTGACCGTCTGTCTGGGGATGATACGCCGAACTCATTTTTAACTTAGAACCCAACTCTTTCTGCAAACTCTTCCAAAACTCGGAAGTGAACCTCGGATCCCTATCTGACACAATACTCTTCGGAACACCGTGCAGCCTCACAATTTCTTTGACATATACCTCTGCCAATCTCGACACCGGATAAGTGATATTAATAGGAATGAAATGCGCAGACTTCGTTAACCTATCAATGATCACCCAAATAGCGTCATGACCCTTAACTGTATTCGGTAACCCCGTCACAAAATCCATCGCTATGCTATCCCATTTCCACTCTCAAACTTCCAACGGCTGCATTAACCCTGCTGGCTTCTGGTGCTCGACCTTCGACTTTTGACAGGTCAAGCAGGCATACACAAACTGAGCCACATCTCTCTTCATACCATACCACCAGAACATCTTCTTCAGATCTTGATACATTTTCGTCGCTCCAGGATGGATACTCAACTTGCTACGATGACCTTCCTCTAAAATTGCCTTTCTCATCTCTTCATCGTCTGGAACACAGATCCTACCCCGGAACCTCAACACACCACTGGAATCTAATTTGAAATCTTCATCTTCAGATTTACCGACCCCATTAATTAAATCCACCAGCTTGACATCTGTCTTCTGAGCTTCTCTGATGCTGCCCAGGAAATCATTGTCGATCTTTAACATTCCCAGCTTGACACTGCGAGGTGTCATCTTACAAACCAAACTCAAATCCCTGAATTCTTCAATTAACTCTAATTCTTTCACCATCATGGCCGACATATGTAAAGACTTTCTGCTTAAAGCATCAGCCACGACATTAGCCTTGCCGGGATGATAATTCAAACCAAAGTCATAATCCTTCAAGAGCTCCAACCACCGACGCTGTCTCATATTCAACTCTTTCTGATCGAACAGATACTTTAGACTCTTATGATCACTGAACACTTCGAACCTCGAACCATAAAGGTAGTGCCTCCAAATCTTGAGCACAAATACCACAGCAGCCAATTCCAAATCATGCGTAGGGTAATTTTTCTCATGAATCCGCAATTGCCTCGACGCATACGCAACGACTTTCCCATCCTGCATCAACACACCACCGAGACCCATCTTCGAAGCGTCACAATACACAACGAACGGTTCCTCTGGATTAGGCAACGTCAAAACAGGCGACGTCGTCAATCTCTTTTTCAATTCCATAAAACTTTCCTCGCACCGAGCATCCCAAACAAAAACTTTACCCTTGCAGGTCAACTGAGTCAATGGAAGGGCCAACTTGGAAAAACCCTCGATGAACCTCCTGTAGTACCCAGCCAAACCCAAAAAGCTTCTAATCTCTGTTACGGACTTCGGAGACTCCCACTCCAACACTGCTTCTACTTTTGCCGGATCAACCGCAATACCATTACCAGAAATCACGTGCCCAAGGAAACTCACCTCTTTCAGCCAGAACTCACACTTCGATAACTTAGCGTACAGCTTTTTCTCCTTTAAAACTTCCAACACTGACTTCAGGTGCTCAGCATGCTCTTCATCTGACTTAGAATAAACTAGAATATCATCTATGAAGATCACCACAAACCGATCTAGGTAATCATGGAAAATACGGTTCATATATTCCATAAATACACCAGGAGCATTGGTCACACCGAACGGCATCACTGAATACTCATAATGTCCATACCTTGTCCTGAACGCCGTCTTCTGAACATCTTCATCTTTTACTTTAATCTGATGATATCCGGACCTCAAATCAATTTTGCTGAAAACACGGGCACCCACTAACTGGTCCATCAGATCGTCGATCCTCGGAAGCGGATACTTATTCTTGATAGTTACCTTATTCAACTGACGATAGTCCACACATAACCTCATGCTCCCGTCCTTCTTTTTCACCAACAATACCGGAGCTCCCCACGGTGACACACTCGGTCTTACAAATTTCTTCTCAAGCAATTCTTCAAGTTGCGTCTTCAACTCAGACAGTTCTGACGCCGACATTCTGTACGGTGCCATAGACACAGGCCTCGTACCGGGTACAAGATCAATTGAAAACTCAACTTCTCTTTCCGGTGGCACACCCGGAATCTCATCAGGAAAGACTTCAGGAAACTCGCGTACCACCTTCAGTTCTTCAATAACAGCCTGACTTTCAGCAGACAACGAAGCCATCAACGCAAACAATTGAACTCCTTCTTTCTTCAACTTCTTCAGCTGACCAGCAGATATCAAAACGGAACTTTCCTCACCGAAACTAACCGACTTGCTACGACAGTTGATATGAACGTGATTATTCTCTAACCAGTACATGCCTAGGATTACATCCAGACCTCTCAATGGCAAACAGACAAAATTCACAATAAAGTCCCTGCCGAAGATCGACACGGGACACTGAGAACACACCTGGGACGTAATCACCGACCCCTTCGCAGGAGTATCGACAACCATATCCCCACACATAGCAGATAAAACAAGACCCAATCTTTTACAGCAATCAACAGAAATAAAACAATGGGTAGCACCAGTATCAATAAGAGATTTCAGAGAAGTACCATTAATAAAACACGTACCTCTAATCAGACCATCATCATCATCAGGCTCCTCTCCTGCCAATGCAAATACCTTCCCAGTAGACCTTTCCTTTTTCGGCTTTGTACACTTTGTACTGATATGCCCAGACTCACCACAGTTGAAACACACCACATCCTTGACCTTACACTCAGCTGCCATATGACCCTTTTTACCACAACGGTAGCAATTCCTGTCATCCGACCTGCATGTAGTACTCTTGTGGCCAGGCTTGCCACACTTATAACAGACAATGCTAGCAGGGGCATCTCCCCCACCAGAACCCTTACCTCCAGCAGCTCTCTGATAACCCTTACCCGCAGGAACCTCATACGGCTTGCTTCGACTCTGAAACTTGCCCTTTCTCTCAGAAGTAGCTTTGTAGCGAGCAGTACTGTCCTCCTCGAAAATCCTGCAACTGTCAACCAGATCTGCGAACACACGAATCTTCTGATAACCAACGGCCTGTTTAATATCAGGCCTTAACCCATTCTCAAATTTTATGCATTTCGAAAATTCAGCCGTAGCCTCACTGTAGTGTGGATAAAATTTTGCTAGTTCCACAAATTTTGCCGCATAGGCAGTCACAGACATACCACCCTGCTTCAGCTCTAGAAACTCTATCTCCTTCTTCCCTCGGACGTCTTCAGGAAAATACTTCCTCAGAAATTCCCTGCTGAATACCTCCCAAGTAATCTCTTCCTGCACAGCCTCTAACCTCTGCCTAGTAGCCAACCACCAGTCGTCGGCCTCCTCGGCTAACATATGGGTACCAAAGCGGACCTTCTGCTCAACAGTACAGTTCATCACCCTGAAAATCCTCTCGATCTCCTTCAGCCAAGCCATAGCACCATCTGGATCATATTTGCCCTTAAAGGTGGGCGGATTCTCCCTCTGGAAGGTTGTCAGACTTCGAAAACCAGCATTATCCCCAGCATTCTGCTGACCCTGCATCGCCTGAGCCATAGCTTGCAATGCAGCAGCAAGAGCAGCGTCGTCTCGTCTGGCCATTCTAGCACTGCAACAGAAAACAGAATTCAGAAACGAGTAACAAACTCAATGTTACTCAACACGACGACTCAACTACCGGCCGGACAGACCGAACTGCTCTGATACCACTAATGTAACACCCCTTTCTACCTGTTACTTCGTTTATAAAAATCAGAGTTTGAAAATCTCGTTCATAGGGAAATGTTACATATACTTCAATAAAACGTCGCTTAGCAGTTTTAAAAAAAAACAGTTCAACTCAATACTCATGCATTCGCGTAGCACATCACAAATAAAGAATCTCCAATCTCATTTCAGCGTCACTTATAAAACTCAACATAACACAACCCAATACGCAGCGGAAAATAGTAAAACATAACCAAATAGTCCACATGGACATAATAATCAAACATCATAATTAAATGCCGAGTTCGTTATCCCCCCTGAGTGCTACGTATCAGAGCATGACGACTCGACTCAAAAGTGAAGCTAATACCTTCACTGGGAATCACCTGCACGTTACCAACACGGGGGTAACATTCAAACAGGAAAGGGTGAGCATCATTTCAGTCTATATAATAGAAAATATGATAAGCACTAATCATAGGCTACGCACTAGAACAATCAGCATCCAAACACCAAATACTCACATCATAGTCATCTCTTACGTCATTTACAATAACTCATTACATATCATGTAGATTTATGAAATGCAACCCACTCGCGGGTATATGCATGAAGGTACCTTTTCACAAAACGTCGTTTAGCCACTCAGGCCTTATCATCACTTAGCCACTCAGGCCTCAAAACATCACTGGGTTTATGCATATGGGCATGAGACACTATGACATGCACCACTCACAATACACACGTACACAATTACTCAATTCATGGTCAACTATGTGACCCGTCACTTACCGGTTTGCCGAATAAAGGCACAGCACCTGTCATTTCACAATTCACACACAAATAACGTCACTTAGCCTTTTAGGCCTTAACATCACTTAGCCACTCAGGCCCCAAATGTCACTTACACATAAACATCATTCAACTCAAACATTAGCCACTGAGGGCAAAAACGTCATTTGACTAACCACCAAGGGCATCCTCGTCATTTACACATCATTATCATTAACTTTGGCCACTAGGGGCAAAACAGTCATTTGAATAGCCACCAAGGGCATCCTCGTCATTTTTCAATGTCACTGGGACGATCACCGGGGGCAGCCACTTGGGCGCCCACAAACAGTCAGAAAATAACGACTTTTCATTTTAAAAATTGAACCCACAAATAGACAACGTAAAAAGCTTCACGGCACTTTTCGAATCGTTCAAAACGGACGTCTGAGTCAAAAGTTATGATAAAAACAATTTTGGAAAAATTAGGCAACATCCTGGGAACAGGCGCCTTAGGCGCCCAGGCAACACAGGCACCCAGCGCCCAGGCGCGCAACAACGCAACACAACCCAGCGCCACAGGCGCTCAGCGCCCAGGCGCGCACAACGCACAACACAGACACAACACGGGCGCCTAGCGCCCAGGCGCGCACAGCGCGCAACACGCACAGACACGGGCGCCTAGCGCCCAGGCGCCTAGCGCCCAGGCGCGCCCCCACGCGCAACAACAACACAGCACAGGCGCCCAGCGCCCAGAAACCAGCAACCAACCCAGAATTTTGCCAAAACGCTTTTTAACACTGAAAATTGTTTTCTTAACAATTCCAAATCATAAAAACTCAACATTTTCCCAGCAACTAAACATACACATATTTTAATCAATTTCTCAAAAAAAATTCAATTGGGCATTGTCTTCCCTATCCCCTTGGCGCCCTAGGCGCCTATATACCATCCATCAAATCTTGCGAACAACACAAGCAAAATCCCACACAAATTCAGTTTTCATGATCAATTCCACTTCGCATACACACATATATATAATGGCCAATACCAACAAAGCATCAAGAAACATCAAGAACTCAAGCCTCTCTCAATTCGCATACATCTATATATAAGCCAACATCAACAATGCATCAAGAAACATCAAGAACTCAAACATCCATCAATTCGCATACATCTATATATAAAAACCAACATCAACAATGCATCAAGAGCATCAAGAACGCAAGAACATCAAAACGCAAGGGACTTCAAAACGCAAGAACATCAAGAAAACGTACGATTCTAATACAAGCCCTAGATCTAGAACTCATCATAGGAATTATTAGATAGAATGATAGAGCTCCCCTAACCTCGAAATTGAAGAACGGAGGCTCCGGAGATAGTCACGTACAGGACCACAGCAACAAAATCAAGCTCCTTGCTCTTCCTTGATTGCGACTTCTTCTCCTCTTCCTCTTCTCTCCTACGGCGCCTCCTTGCTCTCTCTCTATCTCACGCTCTTTTCTTTCTTTCTTGCTTTTTCTCTTTTGATTTCGCAACAACTAGCAAAACCCTAACCCCCTATGCGCTACTCCACTTCGCATATGACAAGGATAATGGGCTTGGGCTTCTCACTTAGGCCCAAGTCCATTTGGGTTGGCACCTCCATTTTCTACCACTCCCTACACACATTAGTATAAATTCTAATTAATTGAAATACATCGAATAATTTAATTTAAATCCCCAATTACTTAATTAAATAAATTAATTAAATAATTTTAGGGTGTTACAGTTTTTATCACATAATTAGGATTGACAACCCTTTGCATGTTCATAATCAATTAGTTGATCAGCGACCGAACTGCAATTAGTTGGTGGACCTATAAGATAATTGAGACTAAGATTAATGCATGACCAAACGTTAATTTAGTCTTCCAGTCATTCAACCTTTTTGTTCTTTATGCTTTTCTTGGATTTAAATTCTTGCATGACCAAACAAGAGTTAATTTAGGAAAAAGAATATTAATCGCGAATGACCAAACGGATTAATAGTTTTAGTAAAAGGATTGGTAATTGAATAAAACAAGGAATTCAGGTAGAATTAGACATAGAGGAATCGAAGCTTGCAAGTGAAACCGTGACCCTAGACCTCTCTCCATTGGTTAATCTTTACATTTTAATTCTTGCTATTTATTTCTTTTTATTTTTAGTTTCTATAACCACCAAATATTTGTTCGTCTAAATAATAATTAATCTTAAGTAGTTTGGTACTTATTAATTAATCCATGTGGAGACAATATTTTTTATACTACTTCTGCGAGAGAGTACACTTGCTCTAAGTGTGTTTTTTAACGCAACAAGTTTTTGGCGCCGTTGCCGGGGATTAATTTAATAATATTAAACGAAAAAGATTTTTTATTGCTTTAGACATTTATTTTAATTCTTGTTTTAATTTAATAAAAAGAAAAAAAATTATATTTAGTTTTATTTTATTAGTTAGTTTTATTTTTATTACTATTACTAGTGCATGCTCACCCGCTCCCAGGAGCCTATTTTGGTTTTTGATCCAGAAATTGAAAGAACTGCTCGAAGGATAAGAAAAGAGACAAGAGTGATGGCTGCCAATCCGAGAAGAACTCTTCGGGACTACTTTACGCCCACAACGAATATCACTACAAGCATTGTCAATCCACCTGTGCAAGCTACTAACTTTGAGCTCAAACCCAGCTTGATTCAAATGGTTCAGAATTCAACTATGTTCAGAGGTGCACCAACAGAAGACCCGCACACCCATCTTAGAAACTTCTTGAGGGTGGCAGACTCAGTAATTTGTAATGGTGTCACTCCTGATGCCATTAGAGTGAGATTGTTTCCATGGTCATTGGCTGACAAGGCATCTGCTTGGCTAGACTCTCTACCTGCTGAGTCCATTACCACTTGGGATCAACTGAAGCAAAAATTCTTGACCAAATATTTTCCTCCAGGTAAGACTACTAAGATCCGAGGTGCAATAATCAGCTTTGCTCAACTCGAGCAAGAATCTTTGCATGAAGCTTGGGAAAGATTTCAAGACTTACTCCGAAGTTGTCCACATCATGGATTTGAGAAGTGGCAATTGCTTGAATATTTTTGCAACGGATTATCTTCTCAAAATAGGGGAATTATTAATGTGGCTTGTGGGGGCTCTCTAATGAATGGCGAACCTGCGACAGTATATGACTTAATTGCAGAGATAGCAGCCGATAATGCCCAATGGGACTCAAGTGACAGACACATCAAGAAATCAGCTGGGATCTACAAGGTTGAAGATGACACTAATGTTAACATAAAGCTGGATGCTCTCGCTAAACAGGTGCAATCTATAATGAAGGTACAAGCTCAATCTACTCCAATAGTTACCTCCACTAGTGACATCACAAATGATCTCTGGGGAGGCCTAACTGAAGAAGTCAATTATCTTGGCCAGAAGAAAAGTGAGTTAAGGCCTGGTATGCAAGAGGCTTTAGTTAGATACATGGAAAAAGTTGGACACCCGTGCATGGGTGTTTTATCCAATTACATGGACAGGACTGATGAGAGGTTGCAATCCATTGAAGAACTGATAAAAGCACAGGGCCGGCCAACAACTTCAACTGAAGAGGCCAATTATGTTCAGAATTCCAACCGGATCCAAAATGACCCTTATTCAAACACTTATAATTCGGGTTGGAGAAATCACCCTAATTTCTCTTGGGGAGGACAACAAAAGGAGCAAAGCTCGAACTCCTATAAGCCTCCACATGTGCAAAGGCAAGAGGAGAAAAAGTTGGACACCAATGATGTGTTGAAAAGGTTTATGCAGCAGACAAATGAAGAATTTGGAAGCCTGAAGGGTCAAATCTCAAATCTCATTACTGTGTTGTCTCAAAGGCCTCAAGGCTCACTGCCTACCCAAACTGAGCCTAATCCAAGAAATGAGCATTGCAAGGCCGTCACTCTTAGGAGTGGCAAGGAGCTGGTTCAAGAAAACAATCAAGACGGGCAGGCGCCCCAGAAAAAATACAAGCTCCTGCTGAGGGGAGTACTTCTGAGGAAAGCAAAAAGGAAAGGGAGAAATATGAGCAAGCAAAGGTAAATGTTCCTTATCCTCAAAGACTTAAAAATGAGCAGCATGATAAGCAATTTGCCAAATTTCTTGAAATATTTAGAAAATTGCATATCAACATTCCTTTTGCTAAAGCTATTGCTCAAATGCCTAAATATGCCAAATTTTTAAAAGAAATTATTTCTAACAAAAGGAAGTTAGAAGGCTTTGAGACAGTTAGGCTTAATGAGGAATGCTCTGCTATAGTTCTAGAAAAGTTACCACCTAAGCTCAAAGATCCAGGTAGTTTTACTATCCCTTGTACAATTGGTAACTCTCATTTTGAAAAGGCTTTATGTGATTTAGGGGCAAGTATAAATTTGATGCCTTTTTCTGTTTTTAGAAAGCTTAGTTTGCAGGAACCACATCCTACTAACGTCACTTTGCAGCTAGCTGATAGATCCATTGCCCACCCCCGTGGAGTGGTGGAAGATGTTTTAGTTAAAGTTGATAAGTTTATTTTCCCTTCTGATTTTGTTGTATTGGATATGGAAGAAGATGAGGAAGTCCCAATTATTTTGGGGCGTCCTTTCTTAGCTACAGGAAAAAGCTTAATTCATGTTCAGCAGGGAAAATTGACTTTGAGATTTGGAGATGAGGAAGTTGTATTTCAAGTCTTGAACTCATTAAAAAATCCCTCCTCATTTGCTTCTTGTAATTTTATTCAAGCTATGGATATTAATGATGTGGTTACCTCTGAAAGTTTTGATGATTTTAGAATTCAGGACCCTCTAGAAAAAGTACTTACTTTGCAGGGACTTGGCATATTGCAGGGTGGTGAGGAAGAAGAGTTCTTAATGTTTTTGCAGGCTCACCACCCTCAGAAAAACTGGAGTAACTATAGATTTAAGGAATTGGAATGGGGTAATACTCCAAATCCCAAACCTTCAATTGAAGAGGCTCCTGAGCTTGAATTAAAGCCTCTTCCTTCAAATGTAAAATATGCTTTCTTGCATCCCCCTTCCTCTTTGCCTGTGATTATTTCTGCAGATTTGACAGATACCATGGAGGATAAGCTTTTGAGGGTATTAAGGGCCAACAAAGAAGCCTTTGGATGGTCTATTCATGATATAAAAGGCATTAGTCCCTCAATTTGCACTCACAATATTTATATGGAGGATGATTACGAACCTCGGGTACTACCTCAACGCCGCCTCAATCCTAACATGAAAGAGGTGGTCAAAAAGGAAGTGATTAAGCTTCTTGATGCAGGTATCATCTATCCTATCTCTGATAGTAAGTGGGTAAGTCCTGTTCAATGTGTTCCTAAAAAGGGAGGTACTACTGTAATGGAGAATGATAAAAATGAATTAATTGCTGTTAGGAAAACTACCGGGTGGCGTATGTGCATTGATTATAGAAAATTAAATGATGCCACCCGAAAAGATCACTTCCCCCTTCCTTTTATTGATCAAATGCTTGAGAGAGTGGCGGGTCATGATTATTATTGTTGTTTGGATGGATATTTCGGTTATTTGCAAATACCAGCGGCTTCTGAAGATCAAGAAAAAACTACTTTTACTTGCCCATATGGAACATTTGCATATAAAAGGATGCCATTCGGCTTATGTAATGCCCCTGCCACTTTCCAAAGATGCATGATGGCTATCTTCTCTGACTTGGTTTAAAAATGCATTGAGATATTCATGGATGATTTTACCGTCTTTGGATCCTCTTATGAGGATTGTTTACATAACTTCAATTCAGTGTTGCAGAGATGCAGGGATACCAATTTAGTGCTCAATTGGGAGAAGTGCCAATTTATGGTACAAGATTGCATTATTCTAGGACATAAGGTGTCCACTAGAGGCATTGAAGTTGATCCTGCAAAGGTTGAGGTAATTGCAAAGTTGCCCCCACCCAATTCTGTTAAGGGGGTCCGTAGTTTTCTAGGCCATGCCGGATTCTATAGGAGGTTTGTTAAAGACTTCTCAAAAATTGCAAAGCCTATGACTGACCTCTTGGTTAAGGAGGCCACTTTTGATTTTTCTGACACTTGTTTGAAGGCTTTTAATTGTTTAAAGGAAAAATTAATTAGTGCCCCTGTTGTTGTTGCCCCCGATTGGTCGCTTCCCTTTGAAATTATGTGTGATGCTAGCGATACTGCTGTGGGGGCTGTTTTGGGGCAAAGAAAGAATAAGGTATTTTATACCATTTACTATGCAAGTCGTACTATTGATGATGCTCAAAGAAATTACACTACCACAGAGAAAGAGATACTAGCTGTAGTATTTGCATTTGACAAGTTTCGTCATTACCTTGTTCTTTCTAAAGTTATTGTCTATACTGATCATGCTACCACAGAGAAAGAGTTACTAATCAGGTGGATCTTGTTGCTACAAGAGTTTGACTTGGAGATTAGAGACAAGAAAGGCTCAAAGAACTTTGTAGCTGACCACCTCTCAAGGCTTGACCATAGTGTGATGCAGGCCTCAAATGATGGGGAGATCAAGGAGGTTTTCCCTGATGAGAGACTTTTAGCTGTTTCTACTATTCCTTGGTTTGCAGACATTGTCAACTACTTGGTGGGTAAGGTTGTTCCCCCTGATTTTTCTTCTCAGCAAAAGAAGAAATTAATTTTTGATGCTAGACAGTACTTGTGAGATGACCCTTACCTATTTAAAGTATGTGGAGACAAGGTTATTAGGCGTTGTGTGCCTATGGATGAGGTAACTTCTATCCTTGAGCATTGTCACTCTAGAGAGGTAGGTGGCCACTTTGGCCCAAATAGAACTGCATCTAAAGTTTTACAATGTGGTTTTTATTGGCCTACTATATTTAAAGATGCTCATGAATTTGTGAAAGCTTGTGATAGTTGTCAAAGGAGTGGCAATATTTCTAGGCGTCAAGAGATGCCTTTAAACAACATTTTGGTTTGTGAGATATTTGATGTATGGGGTATTGACTTTATGGGGCCCTTCCCTAAATCTTTTTCAAATCAATATATTCTTATTGCTGTAGATTATGTGTCTAAGTGGGTGGAAGCTGTAGCCTTACCCACTAATGATGCTCGGGTGGTGGTGAAATTTTTAAAGAAAAACATTTTCTCCAGATTTAGCACTCCCCGAGCAATTATTAGTGATGGTGGCACCCATTTTTGCAATAAACAAGTTGAAAATCTTTTGAACAAATATGGTGTCACTCATAAGGTGACAAGTCCCTACCATCCACAAACTAGTGGCCAGGTTGAAATTTCAAACAGAGAGCTGAAAAGGATTTTAGATAAGACAATTAGTGGATCAAGAAAAGATTGGTCTTTCACTACAAGAATAAGCCCCGTTTCCTACGAAAGTTTCCGACGAACTCTTATCCGTCGCAATTTCCGACGGATTTCCGACGAAAAAGTCGTCGCAAATGTTCAGCAAAAGAGGCGCTAAAATTTCCGCTTACGTTTGCGACGAAGTTGTTTTCCGTCGCAAATTTCCGACGGATATTTTCGTCGGAAACCTCTAAAAGTCCGTCGCAAAGTAGCTGATCCCAAATTAAACCCACGAACCCTCTCATTTCACGCATTCCACTCTCACTTCTTCTCTCTCAGTCGCCCTCCCACTCGTCTTTCACCCTCTCATTTCACCCTCTCATGGGTTCATGGGTTCATGGGTTTAAGGTTTCGATTTATATTTAGGAACTGAGTCAAAGCCTTCCGCTTCTTTTCGCAGGAGCCTTTGCAACGAGAAGATGGCGGCACTGTCTTTCACGCCTTCCGCTTCTTTTCGCAGCAGGTTCATGGGTTTAAGGTTTCGATTTCATCTGCTTTGATCCTTTTGCTGTTGATTTTTGCTTCTATTAATCTTTTTTGGTATATTGTTGTCATTTTGTACTTGCTATGCTTCTTTCAGGCAATCAGTTCTTCAATGCTACTTCGCAACGAGAAGATGGCACTGTTTTTGTTGAGGAAATGAAAAAACTATACGAGAAAAGGTAATGTTTGATTTTTTTTAATTGTTTCTTTTCAGACACAGGGTTTCTTTATTTTTTTGTTTTAGGGTTCTCCCCTTAGGTTTCCTCCCTCCATAGTCACTCTGTTTTAGCAATTATTTCTTTTCTGATTTCTATTTAGGAACTGAGTCAAAGCTTATTTCCATGGTTTTCCATTGTTGTGAAGGAAAGGGGTTTGAAGGTTTACTTTACTGGATGGGGACCATGGCTCCATTATCAATACAGCCACTTAGGTTTTTATCACGCCTCAGCCGTTAGCATGTTTTGTTCTATTTAATTTAATTTCGTTGATAGTTTATAATTTATTGATTTGTGCTTATGTCTTATCTACAATGATATCATGTCTTTATCTGCTCATGCACTTTTTAATTAGACACTTGCTGCCCGTGGTTTTTCAGTTTTTGGATTGCAAGAAATGAGAATATTGTTGCTGCTCAATTGTCTGTTTTTGATTTTTTAGTTTTGATGGCCTGTTTTTTCAAATTTCTCCCCTTCACTCTGTCTTCATACCACCTATTTGTAACATGATTTGGTTTTCCAATGCTGATTGAATTTGCAGTAAAAAAATATTGGTGTAGTTTACCACTGAGTAAATTCAAAGTTATCCCAAATTTGGAAGAAACATATTTTGGTAGAACTTAGGATTTGAGTTTATAGGTAAATAAATACTATTTCATTGTACATCAAACTATTCTTGGACATGTGGTTTTACATTTAGTTTTCTTTTCACTATCGTAACTTATCCAACATGGTTATCTGAGTGAGTTCTGGCCATTTAGATTGATTCCAACATGGTTTTTTTCATCACCTAAGTAAAAAATGGTATCTTCAGTAGCAAATGTGTTATATCTTCAGTAAATTCGTTGGTTGGTTATGTAATTTGATTACTCATGGTTGGACCGAAGTTTCTATCTCACAACAGATTTTTTTTTCCAATATTTAATGCAACTCATTGTAATCTAAAGTTTGTTTTTTGTCAATGCATAGATTAAAGATATTTCTAAACACTTATAAAGGTTGTCTAAAGTCTCAACTTGGCAATATATCATTTCACTTCATTTTGTCTCCATCAGTTTTGAAGAAAATCAATATTGAGAAGTTTAGGCTCCGGGTGTTATGCTTTTGCTACAGTTTGTACTACATGGCTTTTCCTTTTTAGTCAATGTCTTCCAATTGGTTGAACATTATGATGTATGGTACAGAGGCAACGGGAGGCCTTGCATCATCTTCAAATTTGCTGGTAAGTTTTGTAAATGTCTCTGTGTGATCCTATAAATCATGTTGCGTGCACATTTGATTTTCTTTAACTTGTATAACAGCATATTTTGATTATTGACTTGTAAGTCATACTTTTCATATTTTGTACTTGTAGCTTTCTGATCTATATGTTCAATTCAGTTGCAATTAGTTGAAAAAGACATTGTATCCAAAGCATCATGCAATGTGATATATATATTGATGTATGACTCTGACTAGTTTTGAAAAAGACACTCAGAAGCTGAGACATACACAAATACACTGAGTGAGAGAGAATGGATTTCAGTGAGTTGAAAAACACAATTGAGGAGTTGGAACTTGTAGATGGTCATGCCCATAACTTAGTTGCAATTGGTTTCCAGCTTTGTTTTTATCCATGCCTTTTCTCTAGCCCATGGTGATGCTCTTGCTTCAACACAACACTCTCAATCCTTCAAGGTAACTAACTGCTTTGTGAATTCAGTATAATAGTAGCATGTGTGTATTAGTTTGCAGTGCTTTTTGTGAATTAAGTATAATAATCTTGACCCTTGATTTCTTGATGTCAGAGAAATCTAAGAGATGTAGCTGCATTGTATGAATGCGAGTCATCTTTGGAAGCTGTTGAAGAATACCGAAGAGTCTCTGGATTAGAATCTATCAGCTCAACATGTTTCAAAGCTGCAAGAATCTCTACTGTAGTTTTTGATGATGGTATAGAGTTAGACAAAAAGCTTGATACAGATTGGCACAAGACTTTTACACCTCGTATTGGTAGACTCGTAAGGGTTGAAAGGCTAGCCGAGAAAATCCTTAATGAGATGAGATACCTATACACATTCACTTCTATTTTCAAATGGTTTAATTGTGATATTTAGGTTATCTTATATGTACATTTAATGCTTCCTGAAGGGTTTGCCAGATGGATTTTCTTGGACCCTGGATTCATTCACTAGTGCATTTCTCTCCAAGTTGGAATCATATCCTTTATGTGTTTCTCTCTTTCTCTCTCTCTCTCTCTCTCTCTAAATACAGACACAAAAAATTGTTGAATGTTTTAGTTGGATTCCTTAACTATACTGTTACAGTTGCTGGTGAGGTGGTTGGCTTGAAAAGTGTGGCGGCATACTACACTGGATTAGAATATTAATGTGACTAAAGAGGATGCTGAGGAGGGTCTGAAACAGGTGTTAGCCGGTGAGTAGAGATTACAAATTGGTTTTACTATGATCTGTGTTTCATTTCAGGATATTATATATGTATTCATACTCATTATTTATACTTCAGTTTGGAAGCCTGTCTTGTTAGCAAACAAAAATCTGGTTGACTATGTCTTCTTGAAAAGTTTCGAATTTGCTCAATCCCATGACTTGCCAATGCAGATACACACAGGGTAATGGAGGTTTGAATTTGAGACTGTCCAACCCCAATCCTCTTTATCTCCACAATGTTCTTGAGGACAAGAGATTTGCAAAGTGTAGGGTTGTTCTTTTACATACATCATATCCATTCTCAAAGGAAGCATCATATATATATATATATATATATATATATATATATATATATATATATATATATATATATATATATATGGCATCAGTGTACTCCCAGGAAAACATTTCAAAACTCAGTGACTTGTATTGTTATATTTGAATTTGAATTATATGTTGACTGGCAAGTAACTCAATCTTCTCCTACAGGTTTATCTTGATTTTGGGTTGGCAATTCCAAAGCTAAGTGTACATGGGATGATTTCTTCAGTGAAAGAACTTCTAGAGCAGGCTCCCTTAAATAAGGTGACAAGATAAGCAGCAATTTGAAAAATCGTTCACTGGGAATAGAAATTTTCAGATAGTTTACTAGTATACTAAAACAAATGAAGTTTTTGTTTTCTAAAGGTGTTATATCTTCTATATTAGAACTAGATTCTGAGTAACCAAAGGAAAGATATACATTGTGACCGTGGCATTTTAATGTCTACTAAGAGTAAACTTTGCATTCCAGGTGATGTTCAGTACTGATGCCTATGCGTTTCCTGAACTCTTCTACTTAGGTTGGTTAACAACGTTAATTTTGGCACCTAAATTTGAAGATTATATTGAAGTGCTTTTTTTGTTGTTGTTGTCTCGTTTCTCATGCTCTTCCTTTCTTGAATTGAAAATATACGTTTAATGAGTGCAAATGATACTGGTTAAAATTATGAGATTTGCTTTCACAGGTGCAAAGAATGCTCGTGAAGTTGTTTTCTCAGTTCTACGCGATTCATGCATCGATGGTGATCTCTTGATTCCTGAGGCAGTCGAAGCCGCAAAAGACCTCTTTGCACAAAATTCACTCAATTTCTATAAGTTTACCAACTAACAAGGCTGTATATCAGTCAATATTGTTGTTTTTCTATTATAAAAAATTTCTATTTTTTGTTATTGCCTTGACTTTACCTCAAGCTTGTTTCTGTTGTTTCATTATGCATATATATATATATATATATATATATATATATATATATATATATATATATATATATATATATATATATATATATATATCTTTTGTAGCTTCAAAAAGGATTTTTTTCACTAGATGTACAATTTAGAATTTTCCATGACTTGTTGGAAGACTTAATATTTGTTTTATCATAATAAGGTAGAAGATGATGACTCTGATACAATGTATTCAGATCAATATACTTTTCACATTGTATTTAGTTATGTACTTTTTTTAATTATGGTATTTTATTGTGAAGTTAATATGTATAGACATCACTATTTTTTTGTGAAGTTAATATCCACAAAGTTGTATATATACTTACATAGGAGAGGAAAATACAGTGACATTTACATATCCACAAAGTTGTATATATAGCTTTAGAATTTAGAATTTGATATATAATTTATTTTTTTTTTTAATTTTTTTTTAAATTTCCGACGGATTTGCGACGAAAATGTGTCAGAGTTTGCGACGACTTTGCCACGGATATTTGCGACGGGTTTCCGACGACTTTGCGACGGTGACATTTGCGACGAAAAAATCCGTCGGAAAAAAATTTGTGACGAGCGATTTTGCGACGTCTTTTTGTCCGTCGGAAAGTTCGTCGGAAACGTCAATTTGCGACGAAAATTGCCGTCGGAAATCGTCGTTTTTCTTGTACTGTTTGAAACTTGATGATGCACTATGGGCCTATAGAACTGCTTTTAAAACCCCCATTGGGATGTCTCCTTATCGTCTTGTTTTTGGAAAATCATGTCATTTGCCTGTTGAATTAGAGCATAAAGCACTTTGGGCTTTAAAATTTCTAAACTTTGATGCTCACCTTACAGGTGAAAATAGGTTGCGTGAGCTCCGTCTGGGAGCTTATGAGAATGCTAAGTTATATAAGGAGCGGACTAAAAAGTGGCATGATAAGCGCATCCAGCAGCGTGAATTCCATGTTGGTGAAAAAGTTTTAATTTATAACTCACGTTTGCGTCTTTTCCCAGGAAAGTTACGCTCAAGGTGGTATGGACCCTACACTGTTACTCGAGTTTTTCCTTATGGAGTGCTTGAGGTATCTCATGAAGATGGTACCACTTTTAAGGTCAATGGGCAGCGTGTGAAGCATTTTGAGGAAGGGCTAAGTTAAGTGAGCTATGTCACTGCCCTCAAGGATTGACTTTAGTACCGTCAGGCTCGGGACGTTAAACAAGCGCTTCGCAGGAGGAAATCTGTGCTTTATTTTCTCTCATTTTTGTTTTGTTTTGTTTTTAGGGATATGCTCGAACTACAAGCTCTCTCAGGGAAGTCACTATTACTCTCTCTCTCTCTCTCATTTATTTCTTTTGGTGTCTATTTGATCATTTTGCATTGAGGACCATGCTTCATGCTAGTGTGGGGGAGGAGAGTTTATTTTTTTGTCACTTGATCTCTATTAATGCACCAACCCACCATATATGTTGATAGCATTTTTTTTGGCTTGTTTTGAATGAATTATGCTAAAAGTTAAAAAAAAATAGAGATTTTCCTTTAGGGGATCCCATAATTAATTTACTTGACAGACTTGTGTTTGAAACTAACTGTGAGGATGTCCTTAGGAAGCTGATAATTAGCAATAGTCCCTGTTGAGTACTTTTTGTGAATTAGCTTCTAAATGTGAGATCTGAGCCTTCATAAGGGGATTGATACTAAATCATAAATTTTTACACCTTTTCTTTCTATGAGTGTGTTTCCCAATTTGCTACATTCTAGAATTTGTCTTTTGACCATTTCAAGGCGAAAATTGATTTGCATCATGTAAAAAGATTTGGGGAATTTAGGTATTTTTCTGGCCTCAGAGTTGTTTGTTGAATTTATCCCTTAGTTGCCCCTTTTGAGCTTAATTGTTATATTTTTTTTCTTTGGTACCCAGATATAATTTTTCTTTTTTTTGTTTGTGGTAACCATTTGGAATTAAATGTGGAGCAACTATTGAAAATTACAATTTCGTCCTATATTTTTAGTTGTCTATATTGTTAGGACTGAAACTTTGTCCTATACTTTAGTTATCTATCTTGTCAGGATAAAAAAAAAGAGTGAATCATGTACTTACCTTTTCCTCCAAAAAAAAAATGAAAAAAAAAATAGGAAGAAAATTTGAAAAAAAAAGGAAAGCAAGAAGGAGGAAAAGGCACATCAAAAGAATGAAAGAGCCAAATGGCAAATCCAAAAAAAAAAAAGAGTCATCTCAAGAGCAAAAAGCAAATCAAAAAGAGCTGACTTATTAGAAAAAGGTGAAGAAGGAAGTGATATTAACTTGGAGTTTGGACAAAATTTATAAAATAAATCGGAGCTCCGTATTTGGTTTCAAAGGTTACTATTTTTTTTTTGTTAGCCCTTTGATTATCCCTTTCTTCTTATACCCTACCTACATGAATTCACCCTGGCCCCTGTAACACCCCGGTAATTTTATCGACTAAAAATACCCAAGTGCACATTAGTAACACATCAGAGATATAATTCCTGCTTAGACACTGAATATCACTATAAATTTTTCGCTGAATATAACCCAAACAGTCTTATTTACAACAAGACAATATGGTTCTCAGACCATATACCATCAGCATCTATAGTATTCAGTATCATACAAGAAAGCGGAAGAAAGATATACATTAAATACATAATGTTTTAGTATACAGACAACAAAAGGGAAATAAGCTTAAACATAAAGCTAGGCTATCAGCAACCAGTCCGAGCTCAACCTACTCGTGCCTCTTGGATTTCCGCTGTCCCTGTGTCTCTGTAAAACAACAACATTTAAACAGTGAGATACAATCTCAGTGAGTTCTACCGAGACCCCTACTCGCTCTTTCGGTACTTGTTTAAAAACATTTTTAACTCAACACGGCACCGACTGCGTGACCGCTACATCCCGGTGAACCGCATTATTTTACACATAGCATTCCACCGGCTGCGTGACCGCTACATCCCGGGGAATCTGCTATAACTCAGTACGACACCGGCTGCGTGACCGCTACATCCCGGTGGATCGCACAACAAAACAATTCAACAGATCACCGACTGCGTTACCGCTACATCCCGGTGAACCTGTTATGACTCAGTACGACACCGGCTGCGTGACCGCTACATCCCGGTGGACCGCACAACAATTAATTTAACATAACACCGACTGCGTAACCGCTGAATCCCGGTGAACCCCCCTACCAATAGTACATTCTCCCATTGGCATGGAGCCTAGGAAAGGGGATCATGACTGCCCCGCCTAGTATGTTACACATGGGTCGTCACCCAACTCGATATATATACACACAGGTCTGTAATCATATGAACTCAGGGTCCATCACCTCAAATAACCAGTTGAACACTTAACCCACGTTTTTATAAAACCAAGTTCACACTCGCACTCTAGTTGACCACATTTCGACACAATTTTCAATATCAAAAACAGTTCATTTTGCCTTAAAAATAGAATATTCAGTTAGGCCTCTGAATAAGCTTTCCAACGCATCTTAGAACACCTCAATCGGGTTCCCGGATCAAAAGTTATCGCAAAACGAAAAACAGTGTTTGGTTGCTGAAATTCTGCCAAACTGCGCTGAAGTCGCGCTGGCGCGCGAGTTACGCGCGAACTGGCAGCAGGATCTGCCAAATGGCGCTGGAGTTGCGCCTGGGGCGCAAGTGGAGCGCGAAATGGCAGCAAGGGGGGTCTGTTAAGGCAGATTTTGACGATTTCGCACAAAAAACCGCGATTCCGCTCAATTCCGATTCTTGTTCCGATTAAAAACAGATTTGACAACCATAAAAACAGTTCCAATCAAAGTCACACAATTATTCAAGTCAATCAAAAACTCATTCAAAACGGATTTTATCAAAATGCGACATATTTTCCAAATAACGGTTTTAAATCAAAATCCCTCGAATCAAATCACCAAAAATTCCATTTTTAACACGACGCAACCCGAGACTCGCCCCAATCGATTCCTAACCCGAATCAGACAGTATCACATAATATTCCAGTCCAGCGAAAGCGATAAAACAGTTTATCAATTAATTCGAAAAACAAAAATCCTAAACGTGAGTAGAACTCACCCTTGAAGCGTGAACCTCGATCGAGCCGAAATCACCGAGTAGCCACACGAACGCTCCCTGCTCCGGCGATACCCAATTCGCTTCCAAAGCTTCCCACTCGACCTCGAGAAATCTTTCGACCGTAAAACCGAATTCCCGAAATCATTGCACGTTCCGGCGACACACAAAACCGCTTTTGACCGAAATGCCGAATTCCTCGAAATCCTCCTTGGACACTATTCATCATCTTCTTCAACCTCAAATCACTATTCACCAAAAACCCCAATCTTGATTTTCAACTCCAAATCACCCAATCGATCTTCAATACTCGAGTAATCCACCTTGTGCTCGCTCCTAAACATCATCCTTAGCTTTCCCTTGAGTTACAACCATCAAAACTCCAATTTTCTCCTCAAATTCGAAAATGGCAAAGTGAGGGAGAGTGAGTTGATGATGAAGATCTTGGTACCAAATTGAAGAGGAAGTAACGCTGAGCATTTTTCGTGTTGGAAGGAAGTCGTTTCGTTGAGCGGAAGTGCCCCCTTTTTCCCCTTCTTCTTCCTCCCCCTTTCTTTCTCTTTTCTCTCTTTTCTTCTCTGTAACTCTCGCATCCTCTCTTCTTTCTTTCTTCTTTCTTTCATTTTAATTCTTTTCTTCTCCTCTCACAAGCACACACGTATACACATATATATTTATTTAATATATAAGCTGTAACGCGGTCAAATTACCATATTGATCGAAATCTCCTATTTCGATTCCGAAACTTCCTTGATCCGTATTATCCGGTTAACGATTCGATGACAACAATTAAATAATTTTTGCACTCGATAAATTTACCAGTTAACTACTAAATTGGTTTAATTGGGTTAACATCCAAATAATTTGGTTAATTATTTTGCGGATGTTACATTCTCCCCAACTTAAAAGAATTTTGTCCTCAAAATTTCGTCAAGTCTTTCATCCGACTAACCGAGGATCGACATTCCCAAAAAGATCTAAATTTGCGAGAAAACAATCTTAGATCAACGAAATGAGTGTAGAAAATCTTTCCAACCCAGCACATCAATCGTCAAGTATGATCCACTACTACCTTGATATGAACTCTCTTGTTACGAATCAATACGAGAAACTCATCATTCGCCTTCATAGGCTCGACACCGCGTTCGAAAACACTTCTGAAGCTTCATTCCTCACTTGCTCCCCAACTTGATTAATCCAAATCAAAGTACTCCTCGGTAGATGTAAAAACAAACACGATTTCCTCGAAAGGTGTAAACACTTTCTCAACAAATCTTCTAATATCCTTAACGGTTCTCGTACATACCGACAATGTGACGAAAAAAAGTCACTTGTGAAACTTCTTGACTTGCTTCCAAGTCTTCGAGGTAAAACTTTTCCAAAAAGATGAGATTTGGGTTTCATCAAAAGCTCTGACCTTAAACGTAGAAATAAACCACGGGGACATCAAATAAATTGAACGTAATGAAAACCACCTCAGTTGTTGTCCAAACCACTATCAAACAGAACTTCGAGCTCCTTTCCGAATTAGTCAATAGCGTTGAGAGCTTCCCCTCAACCTAAGTAATCCTCCCAGGATTTTCCTCCTCAATCATATTCTATTAGCCTCTTAACTCGTTCCCAAAATTTACTTTAGCATGCGGGTTTTCACAAAAACGATTTTTCAAAACTACCACACCGCACGCCAAGCTTCACTTCGGAAATTCTAGTCCCTTGCAACGGATCCATCAATTAATCCTTTGGTGCTTATTCGTAATGTGAAAAACAGTCAACAGACACCTTATTTTCATATTCGTATTCACGTTTGGCTTGTCAAACAGAATCACATAATACTATCTCCTTGTTAACCTTCACAAAGGAGAGGTTAACAAACTAATACCTCGCCACTGATACATCTGCTTTATACTCTGTACACCCTGGAACAGAATATAAACTTCGGTATGCTTCCTCTAACACTTGCCTTTTATCGTTCTCATCATCGGCCGCACAGATTCTACCGTTGAAACAACTGACTCCATCATTATCCATGGTAAAATCTGGAAATATCTTTGTGATCGTAGCTTCACATCAACTTCCTGTGCTAAGCGTATAGAATCCTTTAGGGAACTAGAGATCCTCATATGGCTCAACACTAACCGGATTCTCCTTGATCTTGAATTCAGATTTAAGTCTCTATTAGACTCGAATGATTCCATCTAATGCATCATAATACTGCCGTGTGTAGCGATTTCCTATTATTCGCATCAGCTACAACATTGGAATCTCCTGGATGATACTTCAACCCGAAGTCATAATCCTTCAGAAATTCTACACACTTCTCTGCCTGCTATTCAGTTCTTTCTGATCAAACAGATACCTTAAACTCTTGTGACCACTAGAGACTTCGAAACGAGACCCATACAGGTAATGTCTTCAAACCTTCAGTGCATACACAATAGCTGCCAATTCCAAATTATAAATTGGATAATCCTCCTCATGGACCTTCAACTGTCTGGATGCATAAGCTACCACTTGATGATTCTGCATGAGAACACATCCTTGACCCTTCCCTGAAGCGTCGCTGTAACTTGGGAATCCCAAAAACGGATCTGGAAGAATCAGGGTTGGAGCAGAAGTCAAAATCTTCAACTCTTGAAAACGTTCTTCACAATCGGCATCCCACGTAAACGGATGACCCTTACGAGTTAACCGAGTAAGTGGAAAACTAACCGTGAGAACCCTTGAACAAATCTCTTATAGTAACCGGCTAGACCCAGAAACTTTCGATCTCTGCGGCTGACGTCGGTCACTCCCATTCAACACCGCTTCCTTCTCACTGGGACCTACAGAAACTCCCGACTTGGGAAATTGCCTATCCCAGAAACTTTACCTCAGGCATCCAGAAATCACACTTCGAAGGTTTCAAGTACAACTCCTTTTCTCGGAGTACACTCAGAACAATGAGGAGATGTTGGACATGCTCCTCAATGGTCTTAGAGCACATCAAGATATCATCGATGAAAACGACTTCAAACTGATCCTAATACGTATGAAAAACTCGGTTCATGTAATCCATGAATACCGTTGGAGCATTAGTCAAACCGAAGGGCATCACTACGAACTCGTAACGTCCATACCTAGTACGGAAAGCTGTCTTCGGAATATCTAAGGCTCTAACTTTTAATTGATGATAACCTGACCTCAGATCAATTTTTGAAAACACCACGGCACCTCGAAGTTGATCCAGCAAATCGTCTATCTTTGGCAAGGGATATTTATTCCTGATCGTCACTTTGTTGAGTTGTCGATAATCAATGTACGATCTCATGCTACCATTTTTCCTTTCGACTAACCACACCAGAGCACTCCATTCCCTTGAATTCTCAAGAAACCTTCAATAAGAAACAATAGATATTGATCCCGTGCCAGGAACCAATTCTACAGTAAACTCTACCTCTCGCTCTGGAGGTTCAGAAGGAACCTCATCGTGAAAACATCCAGAAAGTCATTCACAACTTGTACAGATGATAAATCTAATACTAGTTCCGGTGGATGCAGATAACCTACTAACAAGTGCTTCCGCACCTTGGAATGAAGATTGACCGTCTTAGGTGAACTAGGTAACCGCTTCAGAATTTGTCCTAGACAACTCAACTGATTCTGAAGCGAAGCTGATAGTTGATTAACACAGTCGATTGTAACATGATTTGCGGTCATCCAATTCATACCCAACATGGTGTTCACTCTTCTCATAGGCAAACAATAAATTCTACTACGAAATTTCTGTCTCCTATGACAAGTAGACAATTCTGACTCAAGGATTGGGTCTGGACACGTTCTTCAGCAGCAGTAAATATAGTTATTGGCTCAGACAACGGAGACAATGCTAGTCCCAACCGATCCGCACATGATTGTGCTATTTTACAATGGGTTGCACCCGAATCGTGTAATATACTAACGGAGTTACTAAAAACTGATCTCATACTCCTCAGTAGATTGTTCTGCAGTCGTAACTGTCTAAACATCCAGAATGTTGACTCGTCCTTGCCTTAGAGCTGCTTGTAACTTCTTGAAACTCTTCCTTACAGGACACTATTTACCATAGTGACCCTCTACATTTCTATAATAACACCGATTAGATCTTCGCTTGCAATCACCGCTGTGAGGCTTTCCCCAGTTAGAACATCTTCTGACCTTTGAAGGATCAAAGAATTGCATCTGTTTTTCCTTTGATGAAATTATCTTAGGACTTTGCATTCGGAGTTGATAATTCAACTACCTTCTCCTTCCCCATACTTCCTATGAGGTCATCCTCGGCGACATAGGCTGATTACACTAAGGCAACATAATTGGTAGCAGTATAAGAACTGAGACCATAAATCATAAAAACACTTAGGCCCGTCTCATACTTCTGCATTCTCCGTTCGTCATCCGAAGCTTACTTTACCACTTGGTAAAACTGAGACAACTTCTCAAACTTAGCGGTGTATACTTCCACCGTTATGTCACCTTTCCTGAGGATGCACCGGTTGGAGACTCCGGTCTTGGTCGAGGATTGCATCTTGATCATCCAGTCATAATTCCGCTTATGATGCACTAAGTATTAAGTTGATCAGGCTCAATGTCTCTTAGCATCACAAGTGTAATTACAAAAGGGACTAGCAAGGAATCGACTCAACCCTAAACTAAGTCCGACTAGGTCGAACTGCTCTGATACCAACTGTAACACCCCGGTAATTTTATCGACTAAAAATACCCAAGTGCACATTAGTAACACATCAGAGATATAATTCCTGCTTAGACACTGAATATCACTATAAATTTTTCGCTGAATATAACCCAAACAGTCTTATTTACAACAAGACAATATGGTTCTCAGACCATATACCATCAGCATCTATAGTATTCAGTATCATACAAGAAAGCGGAAGAAAGATATACATTAAATACATAATGTTTTAGTATACAGACAACAAAAGGGAAATAAGCTTAAACATAAAGCTAGGCTATCAGCAACCAGTCCGAGCTCAACCTACTCGTGCCTCTTGGATTTCCGCTGTCCCTGTGTCTCTGTAAAACAACAACATTTAAACAGTGAGATACAATCTCAGTGAGTTCTACCGAGACCCCTACTCGCTCTTTCGGTACTTGTTTAAAAACATTTTTAACTCAACACGGCACCGACTGCGTGACCGCTACATCCCGATGAACCGCATTATTTTACACATAGCATTCCACCGGCTGCGTGACCGCTACATCCCGGGGAATCTGCTATAACTCAGTACGACACCGGCTGCGTGACCGCTACATCCCGGTGGATCGCACAACAAAACAATTCAACAGATCACCGACTGCATTACCGCTACATCCCGGTGAACCTGTTATGACTCAGTACGACACCTGTAACACCCTAAATATTTAATTAAATTATTTAATTAAGTGTTTAGGAATTTAAATTAATTAAGTGGATATATTTTAATTATTAGAAATTATATTAAAAGGTGTAGGGGGTATTATGAAGATGGAGGTGCCAAATTAGATGGACTTGGGCTTAAGTGAGGAGCCCAAGCCCATGAATTAAGTCATATGCGAAGTAGCAAGGCACAAGGGGTTAGGGTTTCCTAGCTATCATTTGCGAAAGTGGAGAAAGAGAGAAAGAAAGAAAAGAGCGTGGGATAGAGAGAGAGGAAGGAGGCGGCCAAGAGAAGGAGGAGGAGAGGAATTCGAAGAGCAAAGAAGAGGGGATCTCCGTTGTTGCTGTGGATCTGTAGGTGACTGCATCCTAGGCATCGATTTCTTCTTGAAAAGGTTAGGGGAGCTCTATCACTCTATTTAATAGTTCCTATGACGAGTCCTAGATCTAGGGTTAGAATAGAGTTCTTGATGCATTGTTGATGTTGGATTTTATATATAGATGTATGCGAATTGATGTATGCATGATTCTTGATGTTCTTGATGCTTTGTTGGTATTTGGCCATTATATGTATGCGTGTATGCGAAGTGGGATTAATCATGAGACTGAAATTCTTGATGTGTATGCGTTTGTGTTGGTAAATTGTGACATTCGAATTGAGCATGAAACTGAAATTGTGTTGGATGTTGCTTGTGTTGTTCGCAAAATTGGGTGGATGGTGTATAGGCGCCTAGGGCGCCAAGGGGATAGGGAAGATAATGCCAATTGAATTTTTGAGAAATTGATTGAAATATGTGCATGTTTAGTTGCTGGGAAAATGTTGAGGTTTTATGATTTAGAATTGTTAAGAAAACAATTTTCAGTATTAAAAAGCGTTTTGGGAAAATTCTGGATGTTGCTGCTGGTTTCTGGGCGCTGGGCGCCTATGCTGGGCGCTGGGCGCCTGTTCTGTGTTGTTGTTGCGCGTGGGGGCGCGCCTGGGCGCTGGCGCCCGTGTTGTGTCTGTGTGTGCGTGTGCGCGCCTGGGCGCTGAGCGCCTATGGCGCTGTGTTGTGCGTGCGTTGCTGCCCCTGGGCGCTAGGCGCCCGTGTCATGTGTTGTTTGGTTGCGCTGTGTGGCGCGCTGTTGCCCCTGGGCGCTGGGCGCCTGTGCACTTGTTGCCTGGTTGCCTGGGCGCCTAAGGCGCCTGTTCCCTGGATGTTGCCTGATTTTTCCAAAATTGTTTTTATCATAACTTTTGACTCAGACGTCCGTTTTGAACGATTCGAAAAGTGCCGTGAAGCTTTTTACGTTGTCTATTTGTGGGTTCAATTTTTAAAATGAAAAGTTGTTATTTTCTGACTGTTTGTGGGCGCCCAAGTGGCTGCCCCCGGTGATCGTCCCAGTGACATTGAAAAATGACGTGGAACTCTTTAAAAATCCCTTTTGGTGTATAAACAACAGTTTTAACACGGTAGTGTCAAAAATGACTGTTTTGCCCCTAGTGGCCAAAGTTAATGATAATGATGTGTAAATGACGAGGATGCCCTTGGTGGCTAGTCAAGTGACTGTTTTGCCCCTAGTGGCCAAAGTTAATGATAATGATGTGTAAATGACGAGGATGCCCTTGGTGGCTAGTCAAGTGACTGTTTTGCCCCTAGTGGCCAAAGTTAACGATAATGATGTGTAAATGACGAGGATGCCTTGGTGGTTAGTCAAATGACGTTTTTGCCCTCAGTGGCTAATGTTTGAGTTGAATGATGTTTATGTGTAAGTGACATTTGGGGCCTGAGTGGCTAAGTGATGTTAAGGCCTAAAAAGGCTAAGTGACGTTATTTGTGTGTGAATTGTGAAATGACAGGTGCTGTGCCTTTATTCGGCAAACCGGTAAGTGACGGGTCACATAGTTGACCATAAATTGAGTATTTGTGTATGTGTGTATTGTGAGTGGTGCATGTCATAGTGTCTCATGCCCATATGCATAAACCCAGTGATGTTTTGAGGCCTGAGTGGCTAAGTGATGATAAGGCCTGAGTGGCTAAGCGACGTTTTGTGAAAAGGTACCTTCATGCATATACCCGCGAGTGGGTTGCATTTTCATAAGCTTACACGACATGAGTTGAGTATTGTAAATGATGTGAATGACGACTGTGATGTGGATGTTTAGTGTATTTGGATGCTGATTATTCTAGTGTGTAGCCTATGATTTAGTCCTTATCATATTTTCTATTATATAGACTGAAATGATGCTCACCCTTTCCTGTTTGAATGTTGCCCCCGTGTTGGTAACGTGCAGGTGATCCCCAGTGAAGGTCTTAGCTTCACTTTTGAGTCGAGTCGTCATGCTCTGATATGTAACACTAGGGAGGGGAATGAATGTTGTTTTAAGTCATTTATGACATGTTGTGGTTATCGGATTTTAGTATTGCAAGCCTGGCATAGTGTAATGCCCTTTATGACTAAACTATTGAATTTTCGATGTGAAGTTGTATCTTTTTTGATAATGTCGTTTTGAAGTTATTATAAGACTGTTTTTCGAAAAGCGAGTTATTTGAAGAGTGACGTTTTAGTGAAGTAAGTGTGACATCCCTTGTGGTGTAAACAAATTTTGAAAACTCGGATATTTTATAAAACAAATTACCGTATAGAAAAGGGGTGTTACATTAGTGGTATCAGAGCAGTTCGGTCTGTCCGGCCAAGTTGTCCAGTGTGGAGTCTAGCTATCTCTCGAGTCTTGGTACTCGTTCTAACCATAAGTTGTGTTGCAGTGATTAGCTAAATTGGTCAGACGGTATGACTGCTATTGTTGTTACTGGCGCTGCTTAGTGTCTTACTGCTGCTATGTGTGTGTCTACTCTGAGTACCTTGTGTATGACTGTAATGTGTTGCTTGGTGTGTTTTCTGTGTCTCTCGTCGATTTTCGACGAAGACCTTGTGGTGAATTTTGTTTGTTGCCATTGGGTGTTTTTAGTATTGTTGTGATTTGACGAGTAGGTGTAAAATTGATGAGGAATTGAGTACATTGTGATGTTGATGTTGTCACGTGTAATTTCGTGCCTTGATGTTTGATGATGATTGAGGTTGAATTAAGATGAGGAGTATGATGTGTTATAAATTTTAATAATTAATTTGTATGTTCTGACGTGTGAATACAATGAGTTGAGACGTTTTAAAAAGAAAATTAAATGTTTTGAAAGTATGTATTCTATACATCCCCACGGGTGTATAGGCGCCAAATTCTAATTGTGTATATGTGTTGCTGTGTTGTTTTAAAAATAAATAGTGTACTGTTTTTACACTGTTTCGAGTTGCCGTTTTGTTTGGAAACAATGGTGTGTTGTTTTTACATTGTTTAAAGTGCTGGTTGTTTGTAAAAATAATAGTAAGCTGTTTTTATGTTGAAAAGGTGTTGCCGCTTCATCGTTTAAATTAGATATATGAGATACTGTATTTACAAGTAAATGGGTTGCTGTTATTCACTCGGTTTTGCATGCTGTTTCTATGCGCAGTTTTGTTTTAAGCGCTGTTTTTGTAGGAGCTGTTTTTCCTCAGCTTAAAATGCGATGTTTTCCCCATTTGAAATGTGGTATTTTCTAAAAGAAAAGAGTGTATTTTTCTAAAATATAAGGTGATGATTGAATTGAATCGGATTGAATTGAATTGATAATGGTTCGTAGAGTTGATAATTGGATTTGATGTTTTCAAAGAAATCAAAGTTACAATTGTATTTAAAATAAATGGTGTGCTGTTTGACAGTGTTTCAGGTCGCTGTTCTATTTTTTTTTTTTGATGAATAGTGTGCTGTCGTATATTGTTCGGAGTTGCTGTCTTGCTGTTTTTCAAAATAAAATACTGCGGTTTGCTTAAAAAAAAATAAGTTGCTGTGTTGCGGTTTATTTCTATGAAATGAGTTGCTGTTTTTATGAAATAATCGTATTGCTGTATTACGAAAATGAAGCGCTAATTTTTTTTTTTATGTTGTAAACGTGTTGTTTCCACTGCCGTTGCGCGCTAAAAGGAAGTATTATTTTCACTCCGTGTATTGCTGTTGTTGCGCGCTAAAAGACCGCTGTTTACGCCTTACTGTTGTTGTTGTCCTTCTTGGTCTTGCTGTTGCCGTTTTACTCAAATAATGTGGTTGTTTTGCCACTGCTCTTATAAATTAATGTACTGTGTACTCATTTCCAAGCACACTGTCTACCCAAAATTTTACGAGGATGTTTACAAAAATTGACGTGCTTTTCCCAAAGTTAAAGAGTTGGTTATATTGTTTACAGTTGCTGTTTCGTTTTTGAAAAAAAAAAAAAAAAAATAATAGTGCGCTGTTTTTATATGGTTTAAAGATGCTGTTTTGTTTGGAGATTAATGGTGGGCCATTTTTATGTCGTTAATGTTGTCGTATTTGCTGCTGTTTTCGCACATTAAAGTGTACTGTTCTCTACAATTTAGAGTGTTGTTTTCTTCGACTTAAATGTGAAGTTCACTCAAAATTAACGTGTTGTTCTCTTAATACTTTAAGTGTCGAGTTCTTAAAATTAAAATGATGTTTTCTTGAATCAAGTGGGCCGTTCGAAAATTTTTGAAAAGAGCTGTCTTCCTATTTTCCTTAGTACTGTTACGGTATTGTGAGAGGGTGCTGTCTCGATCTGTGTTATTTTATTTTTATGTATTATTTTATTTTATGTGCTGTTTGGTCCCTATGCACGTTGACTTAGTCCTTTATTGACAAAGGAGTCGCGTAATTAATTGTGATTGATGTGATTGATGTGGTGTGTGCTTCACTTTGGTGAAATTATGATGTGTTGTTGATGAGTCGGTCCTATGAAGGACCTAGGGGAGAAATAGGAGTTGAGGAACTCTCAGCGCAAAGATGTCGTGGTTGGTGTTGTCACTTTCGTTGAAGTACTTTAATGGGTGTCGCGCCAATTTCAAGTGAATGGGTGTTGTAGTCGTAGCTAAGTTCGATCATAGTGTGAGAGGACCAAAGAAACAAGAAGAGATGAAGGTTAGGCGTGTAGGGTGACATAAGGACCGAGATGTGGTTACCTGACTATTAGTGGGACGAAGTGCAGTGTTGCAGCATTATCAATGTATGTAGAAGCTAGTGTGGTTGAAGCATAAAGTGCATAAGTGCAGCGTATGGGTGGCAAGGAGAATGATGGAGAACCGAAGTAGGTGTAACCGAGATAGTTGTAGAAGTGAGTGATGATGAGGTGTGGTTGCCTAAGTGAAGTGTCACGGTGTTTGGGGTAGTTGAGTGTGACTTTGATGACCTTCGGATTAGAACGTCTAATTAAGAGTAACAATGTGGAGAAGGGTGATGGACGGGGATGGTTGGAAGTGACAAGAAGATTGGGTTTCGTTTCGTGAGTTGGAGTAAATTTTCGAGGACGAAAATATTCTAAGTGGGAGAGAGTTGTAACACCCTAAATATTTAATTAAATTATTTAATTAAGTGTTTAGGAATTTAAATTAATTAAGTGGATATATTTTAATTATTAGAAATTATATTAAAAGGTGTAGGGGGTATTATGAAGATGGAGGTGCCAAATTAGATGGACTTGGGCTTAAGTGAGGAGCCCAAGCCCATGAATTAAGTCATATGCGAAGTAGCAAGGCACAAGGGGTTAGGGTTTCCTAGCTATCATTTGCGAAAGTGGAGAAAGAGAGAAAGAAAGAAAAGAGCGTGGGATAGAGAGAGAGGAAGGAGGCGGCCAAGAGAAGGAGGAGGAGAGGAATTCGAAGAGCAAAGAAGAGGGGATCTCCGTTGTTGCTGTGGATCTGTAGGTGACTGCATCCTAGGCATCGATTTCTTCTTGAAAAGGTTAGGGGAGCTCTATCACTCTATTTAATAGTTCCTATGACGAGTCCTAGATCTAGGGTTAGAATAGAGTTCTTGATGCATTGTTGATGTTGGATTTTATATATAGATGTATGCGAATTGATGTATGCATGATTCTTGATGTTCTTGATGCTTTGTTGGTATTTGGCCATTATATGTATGCGTGTATGCGAAGTGGGATTAATCATGAGACTGAAATTCTTGATGTGTATGCGTTTGTGTTGGTAAATTGTGACATTCGAATTGAGCATGAAACTGAAATTGTGTTGGATGTTGCTTGTGTTGTTCGCAAAATTGGGTGGATGGTGTATAGGCGCCTAGGGCGCCAAGGGGATAGGGAAGATAATGCCAATTGAATTTTTGAGAAATTGATTGAAATATGTGCATGTTTAGTTGCTGGGAAAATGTTGAGGTTTTATGATTTAGAATTGTTAAGAAAACAATTTTCAGTATTAAAAAGCGTTTTGGGAAAATTCTGGATGTTGCTGCTGGTTTCTGGGCGCTGGGCGCCTATGCTGGGCGCTGGGCGCCTGTTCTGTGTTGTTGTTGCGCGTGGGGGCGCGCCTGGGCGCTGGCGCCCGTGTTGTGTCTGTGTGTGCGTGTGCGCGCCTGGGCGCTGAGCGCCTATGGCGCTGTGTTGTGCGTGCGTTGCTGCCCCTGGGCGCTAGGCGCCCGTGTCATGTGTTGTTTGGTTGCGCTGTGTGGCGCGCTGTTGCCCCTGGGCGCTGGGCGCCTGTGCACTTGTTGCCTGGTTGCCTGGGCGCCTAAGGCGCCTGTTCCCTGGATGTTGCCTGATTTTTCCAAAATTGTTTTTATCATAACTTTTGACTCAGACGTCCGTTTTGAACGATTCGAAAAGTGCCGTGAAGCTTTTTACGTTGTCTATTTGTGGGTTCAATTTTTAAAATGAAAAGTTGTTATTTTCTGACTGTTTGTGGGCGCCCAAGTGGCTGCCCCCGGTGATCGTCCCAGTGACATTGAAAAATGACGTGGAACTCTTTAAAAATCCCTTTTGGTGTATAAACAACAGTTTTAACACGGTAGTGTCAAAAATGACTGTTTTGCCCCTAGTGGCCAAAGTTAATGATAATGATGTGTAAATGACGAGGATGCCCTTGGTGGCTAGTCAAGTGACTGTTTTGCCCCTAGTGGCCAAAGTTAATGATAATGATGTGTAAATGACGAGGATGCCCTTGGTGGCTAGTCAAGTGACTGTTTTGCCCCTAGTGGCCAAAGTTAACGATAATGATGTGTAAATGACGAGGATGCCTTGGTGGTTAGTCAAATGACGTTTTTGCCCTCAGTGGCTAATGTTTGAGTTGAATGATGTTTATGTGTAAGTGACATTTGGGGCCTGAGTGGCTAAGTGATGTTAAGGCCTAAAAAGGCTAAGTGACGTTATTTGTGTGTGAATTGTGAAATGACAGGTGCTGTGCCTTTATTCGGCAAACCGGTAAGTGACGGGTCACATAGTTGACCATAAATTGAGTATTTGTGTATGTGTGTATTGTGAGTGGTGCATGTCATAGTGTCTCATGCCCATATGCATAAACCCAGTGATGTTTTGAGGCCTGAGTGGCTAAGTGATGATAAGGCCTGAGTGGCTAAGCGACGTTTTGTGAAAAGGTACCTTCATGCATATACCCGCGAGTGGGTTGCATTTTCATAAGCTTACACGACATGAGTTGAGTATTGTAAATGATGTGAATGACGACTGTGATGTGGATGTTTAGTGTATTTGGATGCTGATTATTCTAGTGTGTAGCCTATGATTTAGTCCTTATCATATTTTCTATTATATAGACTGAAATGATGCTCACCCTTTCCTGTTTGAATGTTGCCCCCGTGTTGGTAACGTGCAGGTGATCCCCAGTGAAGGTCTTAGCTTCACTTTTGAGTCGAGTCGTCATGCTCTGATATGTAACACTAGGGAGGGGAATGAATGTTGTTTTAAGTCATTTATGACATGTTGTGGTTATCGGATTTTAGTATTGCAAGCCTGGCATAGTGTAATGCCCTTTATGACTAAACTATTGAATTTTCGATGTGAAGTTGTATCTTTTTTGATAATGTCGTTTTGAAGTTATTATAAGACTGTTTTTCGAAAAGCGAGTTATTTGAAGAGTGACGTTTTAGTGAAGTAAGTGTGACATCCCTTGTGGTGTAAACAAATTTTGAAAACTCGGATATTTTATAAAACAAATTACCGTATAGAAAAGGGGTGTTACAACACCGGCTGCGTGACCGCTACATCCCGGTGGACCGCACAACAATTAATTTAACATAACACCGACTGCGTAACCGCTGAATCCCGGTGAACCCCCCTACCAATAGTACATTCTCCCATTGGCATGGAGCCTAGGAAAGGGGATCATGACTGCCCCGCCTAGTATGTTACACATGGGTCGTCACCCAACTCGATATATATACACACAGGTCTGTAATCATATGAACTCAGGGTCCATCACCTCAAATAACCAGTTGAACACTTAACCCACGTTTTTATAAAACCAAGTTCACACTCGCACTCTAGTTGACCACATTTCGACACAATTTTCAATATCAAAAACAGTTCATTTTGCCTTAAAAATAGAATATTCAGTTAGGCCTCTGAATAAGCTTTCCAACGCATCTTAGAACACCTCAATCGGGTTCCCGGATCAAAAGTTATCGCAAAACGAAAAACAGTGTTTGGTTGCTGAAATTCTGCCAAACTGCGCTGAAGTCGCGCTGGCGCGCGAGTTACGCGCGAACTGGCAGCAGGTTCTGCCAAATGGCGCTGGAGTTGCGCCTGGGGCGCAAGTGGAGCGCGAAATGGCAGCAAGGGGGGTCTGTTAAGGCAGATTTTGACGATTTCGCACAAAAACCGCGATTCCGCTCAATTCCGATTCTTGTTCCGATTAAAAACAGATTTGACAACCATAAAAACAGTTCCAATCAAAGTCACACAATTATTCAAGTCAATCAAAAACTCATTCAAAACGGATTTTATCAAAATGCGACATATTTTCCAAATAACGGTTTTAAATCAAAATCCCTCGAATCAAATCACCAAAAATTCCATTTTTAACACGACGCAACCCGAGACTCGCCCCAATCGATTCCTAACCCGAATCAGACAGTATCACATAATATTCCAGTCCAGCGAAAGCGATAAAACAGTTTATCAATTAATTCGAAAAACAAAAATCCTAAACGTGAGTAGAACTCACCCTTGAAGCGTGAACCTCGATCGAGCCGAAATCACCGAGTAGCCACACGAACGCTCCCTGCTCCGGCGATACCCAATCCGCTTCCAAAGCTTCCCACTCGACCTCGAGAAATCTTTCGACCGTAAAACCGAATTCCCGAAATCATTGCACGTTCCGGCGACACACAAAACCGCTTTTGACCGAAATGCCGAATTCCTCGAAATCCTCCTTGGACACTATTCATCATCTTCTTCAACCTCAAATCACTATTCACCAAAAACCCCAATCTTGATTTTCAACTCCAAATCACCCAATCGATCTTCAATACTCGAGTAATCCACCTTGTGCTCGCTCCTAAACATCATCCTTAGCTTTCCCTTGAGTTACAACCATCAAAACTCCAATTTTCTCCTAAAATTCGAAAATGGCAAAGTGAGGGAGAGTGAGTTGATGATGAAGATCTTGGTACCAAATTGAAGAGGAAGTAACGCTGAGCATTTTTCGTGTTGGAAGGAAGTCGTTTCGTTGAGCGGAAGTGCCCCCTTTTTCCCCTTCTTCTTCCTCCCCCTTTCTTTCTCTTTTCTCTCTTTTCTTCTCTGTAACTCTCGCATCCTCTCTTCTTTCTTTCTTCTTTCTTTCATTTTAATTCTTTTCTTCTCCTCTCACAAGCACACACGTATACACATATATATTTATTTAATATATAAACTGTAACGCGGTCAAATTACCATATTGATCGAAATCTCCTATTTCGATTCCGAAACTTCCTTGATCCGTATTATCCGGTTAACGATTCGATGACAACAATTAAATAATTTTTGCACTCGATAAATTTACCAGTTAACTACTAAATTGGTTTAATTGGGTTAACATCCAAATAATTTGGTTAATTATTTTGCGGATGTTACAGCCCCATTACAACTCATAACACCCAATCTTTTGCATGCATGTGAACTATGTAGTGGAGATTTGGTCAAATTACAAGCTTATGGTAATGTGCATTTTGTGGAAACTTGAGTGTATATTTCCCTAGTCCCTAAACACTTAGAGAGATTGTGAGCGAGTGCCTTTGTTCACAGAAATGTATTCTTCAGGGACATGAGCCTCTAATTGGGCAACCTTTTGACACCTCATATGTGCTATATTGTCTATTGTTTGTCATTATGCTTCTAATTGTGGATCTCTTATTTGGCTGCCTCTATTTATTTGAAAAATTTCTTGAGCCAGAAAATTTGCTTGAGGACAAGCAAAGGTTAATTGTGGGGGAGTTGATAAGCTCTAATTTAGTGCATTTTTAGAGACACTTTTGAGTCATTTTTTAGAGCTATTATTATTATCTAACTAAATAAGTGACTCAAATTGCTATTTATTTTGTAGGAAAGAAGATAGATAAAGAAGTTGTTTCAATGAGTTATTTGAAGCAAAATAGGGGTGTCGTTAGCAAAAGAAGCATGTGGCCCAAGTGTGAAAAAATAAAGTCCAAGTCCAATTCCAAATAAACCTAACATGAGAAGAAGGGACGTGAGTTAAAAAAGAAAAGCTTGGGCAATAAGAAAGATAGTAGCCGCGGCAATTAAAAAAATCCAATTGGCAGACATACTGTAGCCAGACAAACTTTGACGGAGGAGAGAAGAAGAGAATTAATTAAAAAGGGATTGAGAGGAGCGTGAATTGCAAAAGGGGGAAGCCGTAACACACCACCACACATATGCTACAGTAGCCGCGTACAACAACAAAGACAACGCATAGCACCGGCAAGTTGAAAAGGAGAGTATTTGGTACCCGTTTTTGACACCGTGAGAGAGCTCTGGAGCAGAAAAAGGAGACTAAATTCTCAAGATCAGAAATTTCTCTATCCGGGTTATTTTTATTTCTGTAATTTATGACTCCTAATTTTATTCCAATGTTCTTGACTAGTATGGATAGCTAAATCCTCTTCTAGGGTCTTAGGTGGATCTTGCATGTTTAGAGACCTTTTTATGTTCTAATTTCATATCTGAATTCCGGTGTTTATTTCAATTAATATTATCCTATTGTTTTTATCACAAAATTAGGATTGACAACCCTTTGCATGTTCATAATCAATTAGTTGATCAGCGACCGTACTGCAATTAGTTGGTGGACCTATAGGATAATTGAGACTAAGATTAATGCATGACCAAACGTTAATTTAGTCTTCCAGTCATTCAACCTTTTTGTTCTTTATGCTTTTCTTGGATTTAAATTCTTGCATGACCAAACAAGAGTTAATTTAGGAAAAAGAATATTAATCGCGAATGACCAAACGGATTAATAGTTTTAGTAAAGGGATTGGTAATTGAATAAAACAAGGAATTCAGGTAGAAATAGACATAGAGGAATCGAAGCTTGCAAGTGAAACTGTGACCCTAGACCTCTCTCCATTGGTTAATCTTTACATTTTAATTCTTGCTATTCATTTCTTTTTATTTTTAGTTTCTATAACCACCAAATATTCGTTCGTCTAAATAATAATTAATCTAAAGTAATTTGGTACTTATTAATTAATCCCTGTGGAGACAATATTTTTTATACTACTTCTGCGAGAGAGTACACTTGCTCTAAGTGTGTTTTTTAACGCAACAGCAGACATTTGTCATTGGGATTGTTTCTAATCAGACGCTGGGTTGAGGGAGTGTTTTCTGGATCACGCTATTGTGGTTCCCTGGGGTCTTTGTGCTCGCCAGTTTCGAGATCACGTCCGCCCTTGCATTTTCTGATCTAGGGATGTGTCGGACCTCTACGTGCTCAAACTGCTCGAGCAGTTCTCGTACCTTAGCGAGGTATCTTTGCAAAATTTCATCTTTGGCATCATATGCCTCTCCAATATGGGACACTACTAGAAGAGAGTCAGAGCGAAGCTCGACCCGTTGTGCTTTGAATTCTCTAGCGAGCATAAGTCCTGCGATGCACGCTTCGTACTCCGACTGGTTATTTGAAGTGGAAAAGGAAAATGATAGCAAGACCTCTACCTTCGTCCCTTCTGGGCTCTCTAGGATCAAACCAGCCCCGCTCCCTTTACTGTTTGAGGAGCCGTCTACATACAGCGTCCAGGTCGATTCAGGCCCCTCTTCCTGGATCGGGGTCACCTCTGCTAGGAAGTCCTCCAGGATTTGTGCTTTCGTGGTCGTTCTTGTTTCGTATTTGACACCGAACTCTGAGAGCTCCACCGCCCACTTAATCATTCTTCTCGCTAGGTCAGGTCGATGCAAGATCTGTCGAATGGGCTGGTCCGTTCTGAGGACGATTTGGTGGGCCACGAAATACGATCTCAGCCTTCGGGCTGCCACGATCAGTGCCAGGGCTAGCTTCTCAATCCTTTGGTACCTGAGCTCTGGTCCCTGGAGTGCTTTGCTCACAAAATATACAAGATTCTGTTTTTCCCCGTTCTCCCGTACTAGCACGGCTGCTAGTGCTTCGTCACTGATGGAGAGATACAGATACAGCGTCTCCCGGGCACTGGAGTAGTCAAGATGGGCGGTTGCAACATAACTTTTTTCAACTGATCTAGAGCTTGGTCGCACTCGGGCGACCACTCGAATTTTGCCTCCTTCTTAAGCAATTTGAAGAGTGGGAGAGACTTACTTGCCGCCTTTGAAATGAATCGTGAGAGTGCAGCTATCATTCTGTTCAGCCTCTGGATTTCTTTTTTGCTGGTGGGCGACTTCATTTCTGTCATTGCCCTGCATTTATCTGGATTCGCCTCAGTCCCCCGCTCTGTGAAATAGAACCCCAAAAACTTGCCCGCCCAGACTCCGAACGTGCACTTCTCAGGGTTTAGTTTCAGCAAGTACTTGCGGGCTTCCATAAATACCTCTTTGAGATTGGCTTCATGATCAATGTCTCGTTCTTCCGATCTGTGCTCGAAAAACCCTTTTCATCATTCTGTGGTAGGTGCCCCCCGCATTCTTCAATCCGAAAGGCATGACTAGGTAACAATAGTTCCCTCTTGCTGTCATGAAGGCCGTCTTTTCCTGGTCGGGTGGGTGCATTGAGATCTGGTTGTAACCCGAGTAAGCATCTAAAAATGAGAGTAATCGAAACCCGCTTGCGCTGTCTACCAACCGGTCCACACTGGGCACCGGAAACGCATTATTACGGCTTGCCCGGTTAAGATCAGTATAGTCGACGCACATGCGCCATTTCCCATTGGCCTTCTTTACCAGGACGACGTTGGATAGCCACGTTGTATACTTGATTTCTTTGATGAACCCGGCGTCCAGCAAATCATCGACCGCTTGCCCTTTCTCCTCACTCTGCACCCTTCTTCTTTGGGCGACCCATTTTGCAGTGGGGTTAACAGCCAGGTGGTGACAAGCCACCTCTGGTGGAATGCCTGGCATGTCAACAGCACTCCAAGCGAATACATCAGCGTGTTCTCTCAAACACTGGATCAACTGATCTCGTACCTCCGAAGGAAGGTCGCTTCCCACCGTTACTGTTTTCTCTGGGTCGTCCCGTAGTTGTATTTGGACGAGTTCAGCGTCCGGCTCTGGTCTTTTAATTCTCTTCTTGAGTTCTCGGTTTAGATCATCGTCTCCTTCTTCTGCATCACTGTCTGGATCATAGCGAGCATCTAAATCGGCTACATTGACCATATTCCCACCCTTAGTTGCGGCGACCGTCTTTCTCGCCCCATACTCTCCTAGTTCCTTCATGCTCATGAAGTGGCATCGCCGAGCGGCTTGCAGATCCACTGGAACGGTGACCACGTCATTGCTGTCCGAATAAAATTTCCTTTTCAAATGGACGGTTGAGGTCACGGCCTCTAGCTTTCCCAAAGTGGGGCGACCGACAATGCACTGGTATACCGACTTGCATGGTAGCACCAAGAAGTTTACTTTCACGGTTCTGCATTTGGGTTTCTCTCCGCTGTTGTTCCCGGACGTTACCATAAATTCCACCAAGCCGAGGGGTGTGGTGGACGATCCGTTGAAACCTATTAGATCGGATCCCCGGTAGGCTGTCAGCTCGCCCCTGGGTATTCTCAACACGTCGAGGAGGTCTTCGAAGATGATATCGGCTGAGCTTCCCTGGTCAACCAGGATTCTTCTGACCTCGACATTAGCCATTACCGCGGTGACGATCAGCGGGACGTACTTGTTTGGTTTCCCATCGAGCAAGTCGTCATCGCCGAATGCCAAGGGCGGCCTATTTGAGGGGAGTCTGGGCGCGGAGGTCGAGGCGACGTTCATTATCTCTTTCCATCGCCTTTTAAATGACTTGTTCGTTTCTCCCCCTTCCGGGGGGCATCCCCCAGTAATTACCATCGCGACTGCGCGTCCCCTTGACCTCCTTTGGTCGTTCCTTTCCTCGCTGTCCTCATCCTCGTCCTCGTTCGTGTCTTTGCCGACTTCATTTAAGACGGACTTGCCCTTTCGAGGGGATCGATCCCTGTTCTTCTCTTCTCGTTTATCGGTTTGCCCTTTCTTGATATACTGGGTCAGCTTTCCTTTCCTAATCAGCTCTTCGATGTCGTCTTTTAGGGCCATGCAATTGTTGGTGTCATGCCCGTTGCTTCTATGATAACGGCAGTACCTGCGAGATGGGCGCTGCCCTTCTTTAAGGACGAGTGGGTCGGGCCTCTTTACATCTTTAAACTCCGCGTTGGCGCACTCGGCCAGGATCTGGGAGTATGACGTGTTAAGTTTGGTCCGATCGGAGAATTTCTTCTGTCTGAATTCCCTGGATGTACCTTCCCTGTCTCCCCAATCCCTCTTGGGGTCTCGGGCTCGGTCCGTTTGGGGTTCCTTTGACTTCCCTGCGACGGCTTGGGTGGCCATCGCTCTTTCCTCGTAGTTCATGAACCTCTGCGATCGTCGTAGGAAAGTTTCGAGATCCGGAGGTTCATTCACACAAACTTCTATCTCAAACAAGCTTCCAGTTCGGAGATCGTCACGAAGGAACCACAAGCGCATATCGTCCTCCAGCCCTCGTACGTTGGAGGCCTCTTTGTTAAAGCGTTGAACATACTCACGGAGGGACTCGTCCGGACCTTGCCTGATCGCCTTCACGATAGCGTGCGATTTAGGCTTCACCCTTGATGCAGTGAAGCGGGCGCTAAAAGCTCGAGCCAATTGTTCCCAGGGTGAGATGCTACTGGGCCTTAACTCGGTGAACCATTCCCGAGGGGGTCCTTCTAGGGTCAACGGGAAGATCTTGCATTTGACAGGCCCGTCTGCTGTTAGGACTTTGGCAAGTGTACCAAATTCGTTGCAAGTAATAATTTAAACGGTAAGTACCGGTCGTATCCACAGGGATTGCGTTTTATTATCAATTAGGCAAATTTATTAATTCTTAGCGGTAGAAACGAAAAGATAATATTTTTGGGATTTTGTAAATTAAATGCAAGATAGTGTTTGAAAATAAAGCAAGATACAAGCGATTAAGGATTGATTCATCTTCCCTACGCTATCCTATGACCTTCAGCTAATTACAGATTAGTTGTTTGAACTACCAGATTCAATTCACTATGATAGGTTAAGAGCAATTCCTTGCCTCAGAACCCCTTTTACCTAATTGAGTTACCCTAATTCCTTAGGTGAATCATGCCAATCGGTAAAGCAATAAACTCAAGAAATAAAGAATTCATGCATCCAACCCCATATTCCTATGGTGATCACAAGTACATGATCTAATACCCCATATCCAGCATGCAACCCATATTCCTATGCAGTCACATAACCTAGATCATTATAATTATCATATGTAACTATAAAGCATTAAACTCAGAGGCATAGACTTATGATAATTCAAACTACTAATTGTATTAACCATAACAAAGCATTCATAGGATAGTTTTGGGAAGAGTCATCTCTCCCTAATCAAAAGAAACTAAGTAGACAACATCATAAGAATAGAAATCAAGAGTAGGAGAAGATTACACAAGTAAGGATCCATTAGAACCTTCGAACCCTTGTTCCCAAGGTGAAGGAAGGCCTCCAAATTCACCCCCAGCTGCTGCTCCAAACCCTAGCACTGCTCTCCAGACGAAGTCCCTGAACAATTCGCTGAAAACTGATATTTAACCTAACTTTCTGAAGTCCATCGCGACGCGGCCCGTAGCCATCGCGACGCGATATTGCACAGAATCAACAATCCTCCTGTTTTATGCTTCCCTCGCGACGCGAACCCTCCTGGTCGCGATGCGAAATTGCTCAGAAACTCAAATCTTCCCAATTGTGCTGCATCTCCGGGCAAGTGTCTGGTTCGCCGAATGATAACACACAAATTGGAGGTCTTCAAGTACAATTTAGCTCCAAAAGTGAAGGAATTGCTTACAACAGGACTTCCTACTACAATTATCTAAAACTATGCCAAATCCCTTAACGATTGACTGAAATAAACTTAAATGACTAACAAATTGGTTGCAAACTGAATAAAAATATACATATGATGAGGACTCATCATCTGCCCGCCTGTACTTCATTACCAAGTCAAAGTACCGCAGGTGGACGTCGGGGTCTTTTACCCCGTTATACATCCTGAGCTCCGAGGGAGGCTTTTCTAGCTCTCGCGGGATGGGGTACTCATCGATTACGCAGGTAAAAGGTCCCAAATCCACATCGCCCGTCCTCCTACGAGATGGTCGGTCCTCGGGGTGGTGGCCCCGATGACCACGTCGTTAAGGAGGGGAATCATATCGACGAGGCCGTGACGGTGGGGGCGCATCATAATATGGGCGAGGGAACCTTTCCAGTGATCGGCTTCTGAACCGAGTTAACGAACCAGATGAGTCATATGAAGATTCTTGGTAGGACTCCTCCTCGGACCAGTAGGTGGGGTCGGTCGAGGAGAGTGGAGTCCGTGGTCTTGGCCGGGCCACTCCTCGCCTTCTTGGCGGCGATCGGTGCCCCAGTAACCTCCTCGGGGGAGATCGATGTCTTCTGGATAGGTGGCCTCTAGGTCTAGACAATTCATCGTCGCGGCGACGTTGCTCTGGCGCGGTGTACGCTCTCCTAGAAGCGGCCTGATCGGTGATGCTCCTGTCTCTTGTTCTCAACAGATCGCGCAGTTCCTGTAGGATCTCGTTTGGCAGCATGACACTTGTGTGGTCGGCAGGAACCCCTTGTGCACTGGATGAAGTATCGCCTACGTCGGTGACGTTGCCCTCCGGCGTCTGCTGTCGTTGAGGGATTGCAGCCACGATTCGTGGGCGCGGGGCGCTGCGTGGTCTTCCTCGCAGAGGCATGTCAGTCATGGTGGGGATGTTCTCTCTCCCACTGTGGTCGCCAATGAACCAAACTCTTCTTTGAGCGATCGGTCCTCTTGTTGCCGTAAGTATATCAGTGCTGGTGCTGGTCTGGAAGCTTGGGCGAGGTGTTGAAGTCGTTTCCGTATGAAAGCTGGTCGCCTTCAGAGCTCCCGCGGGGTGTACCTGCGATGGTACTCCAACGCCCAAGTCAGTGGGGTGATATTTGAGTATAGTAACACTATGTGTAAAAACGTACCTGTCAAGTGATGTCATGGACTCTTTATATAGTACCAGGGTGCCGCAGTCGGCCGTCGGATCCTGCAAGGATTCCTCTCTGTCCTTGATTTTCCCATCGTGGGCATTGGATGGCGATACTGGGCCGGGTCACTATTGGGCCACTCGCACAGGCCCAACATTCTTCACGGGTCGCGACCAGATCCAAGTCGGTGTGTATAGCTGGCAGATTATTTGGGCCGCGCGACCCAACCCAGTATTCCTCGTGGGCTCCGGTCCAGTCCAGAACAATTGTTAAAAGTAATTTTTGATTAGTAAGATGAATTGAATAATAAAATCCTAGCCAAGCTATCTTTTTAATCTTGTTTTTTTAAATTAATTAAGATATGAGGTGGATGGACACACATTTTCATTTGGTTTTCTTGTCATAGATATAAAGTGTCTACAAACTATTTATCTCGGGAGAGCAAACGTTGTAGACGACAATCGATGGAATCTATTGTGGAGTATGACATCACTTTACAATATTATCTCAAGAAGGTAAATGTTGTAGTCAACATATTGAGTAGAAAGAGCATTCACATCTCAACAATAATCAACAATGGTACAATTGTTGGAATTCCTTAAAAAATGTCTTGATCTGGATTTTAGTTGGTATAATCAACAATGTTAAAAAAGCAAGTAGAAAGTACCTTTGTTGCGTAGTTGACATGTTTGAAGACAAAATTAGAACATCAACTATCAATGGGGATGGTTTCATCTAATAAATTTGTAGAAATTTATAGAAAAATTCAGATGTAAAAGAAAATGTATAATTTAAGCAATGAGTTATTATTATCTAAAATCATATTTATAATAAGGCTTAAATATGTTTTAGGCCCTTGCAAATATAGGGTGTTTTCGTTTAACCCCTGCAAAATTTTTTTTTTGTTAAAAGCCCTTGCAAAATGACATATGTTGTTATAAGCCCTTCTATGACTAAAATGTTAGCCTTAACATGGAATGCTATGATTGCTGGATATGTTGAGAAGGGCTTATAACAAAATATTTCATTTTGCAAGGGCTTTTAACAAAAAAAAAATTTGCAGGGGCTTAAACCAAAACACCCTATATTTGCAGGGGCCTAAAACATATTTAAGCCTTATAATAATTATGCACTAAAAATTATTATGGTACTGAAGATTAGAAAATTCCCCACGAATCTTATTGGTGGAAACCAACTTGTAAGTTGCAACTACTCTATTTAATTCCCACTTACATTTGTTCTTTCTTTTCACAAATATATCTATTTCATTAATTTGCTCTCACCAACTTCACTAGCTATTTCTTCAGCTGCAAAACACCAAGTATACTTCTTTCATTACTCTTTTATCTTGTCCCCATCCGGACCGGCTGGTTCCCACATCCGCTCGGCTCTCAAAGGACCTTTCCTGAAGACTGACCGATCAGCCAGAAATATCTCGCCTCTACCTCTCCCAGAAAGTAATGAAGCATAATCAAAGGGAAATATCCCTGATTTCCCTCCCCCTGTCTGTAACGGCCAACTCGACCATTAAATGTATTTACTACCATTAATGAGCCTTGTGATATAAATACAGCCCTGAGAGGTCGATAAACGGATCCCCGCCCTATTTTTCCACAATACAAATGTGTAACCTCTGAATGTGTGTTCGGTCCTTTGTCAAAAAGAGAAACCGACTGTAACATTGGCACCCACCGTGGGGCCTGGTAAAACTTTTCCCATGCCTCACCCATCAAAAATCATCCCTCACAAACAATGGGGACAACCAGGAACAAAACTAGTGAGCCTACAAACTCCCATGGTCAACACCATAAGGAAGATCCTCGCCTAGAGGAGCTGATGAATGCGATACATTTTCTCCAAACTTAAAATGTAGACCAGCAACGACGAGCAACAGATACCCTTCCAGGCCCTAGAGGCAGGAGAAGCACAGCTGCAACAATAACTAGCTAATATGAGACGGTTCACCCAGGTGCTGGAGGCTAGAAGAACTCCTCTGCGCGCATTTCAGTGGTTTATGGCGGAGATCCAAGCGGTGGGGATTCCACCCAGATTCAGAGAAACGGCAGTTGGAAGTTACAACGGCTCTAGAGACCCTTGGAGTCACGTCGATGCCTTCCAGACCAAATGTTTATCAGCGGCGGTAATGACGCCATCATTTGCAAGATGTTTGCAGGTACCCTAGCGGAGGTAGCTCCAAAATGGTTCAAAGGGCTTCCAGTGAGATCTGTTACGGGATTCGAGGACCTGGCCAGCAAGTTTGTCCAATAATTATATGATTACCATAATTATTTGAACAATCCTCCAAGGATGGTTGAATATTAAGTTTTTTTTTTAAGTTCTTCAAGAACTATCACAAATTTTCACATTTTAATTCTACCCGGATACTCGGATTTTTTTTTTCAGTTCTTCGAGAGCTATATAACAAATCATCACAAAAAATTCTTTAAGCAATCCTACAGGGATTGTTGAACATTTTTTTCCCAGATCTTCAAGATCTATATCACAAACCTTCATACTTTGAGCAATCCTATAGGATGCTTCAATATTTAGTTATTTGTGCAATCCTTCCGGGACGCTTGAATGATGAATTCTTCTGGAATTCATCAAGAATACAGACAAACACAATATGCTTCAATATTAAGTGTTTTTTGTGCAATCCTTTTAGGATGCCTAAATGATGAATTCTTCTAGAGTTTATCAAGAACACATAAACATGATAGTTGTCCCTATGCAATCCAATAGGGATGCTTGAATATTGAATTCTTCAGGAATTCATCAAGAATAGACAAACATGCTAATTGTCTTTATGCAATCCAACAGGGATGCTTTAATGTTGAATTCTTCAGGAATTCATCAAGAATAGAAAATGATAACCATAGTAGCTAAAATAAATTCTCAATAAAATTTCTATACAAGAAATATAAAATGTTAACATGATAAAATAAAAGCTATAAGAAACAAAACATGATAATGAGTTAGATTAACTATAAGATAGTAGAAGAAAACATATCTTTGCCAAATAGCCTCCAAGCTTATTAAGCCGTCATTTTGGTAGAGCTTCGTGCTGGTAACGTGTTATGAAATTGATCCAAACAAGAGTAAGATATAACCATTATAATAAACTATAGATGAAGAAAAAATAGAAGAAGAGAATGAGAGAAGAAAAGAACTTTTGCATTCTACTCTTGAAGGTGTCATTTACATTACCATATAAGTCCTATTTATAGGATACAAATCTTGTAACTTACAAGCACAAAGTTAAGAGCAATAAGAATGAGTTAAAGCTCTTTACTCATGGGAGTTATAGAGTATCCTAAGTAATATGAAAGGACTAAGGAGAAATGGACATCCACCAATTATTCATAACAAAAAACATGTTATAGCACAAGTGGTAGATACCTGAGCTCCTTAACCATTTGGTCACGGGTTCGATCCCTCACCGGTGCGTATGGAAAAATACCTGGTGAGAGAGCTCAACCCCTTAAATAGATCTCAGTATCTCGGGGGATTAGTCGCTGCAGTTACGCACTGGGAATACCTTCGTTTACCCAAAAAAATAGTAAAACACGTCTCTAATTTCATATAAGTAACAACAAAGTTTAAGATCTATTTTGTTTTAATAGTCTATAATTTTTAACGTTATTTCATATTTTTTAGTAATATAGATGTAGTTGATTTGTACTTATGAATAGATGACTTGTGCTAGGTTAATAAAAGTCATGTATAAGTATGTTGTGATTTATATGCCATTTAGGAGTAACATCAAAGCTAGTACAAAAGTACCAAAGTTTAAGACTACAATTTCGGTAGCAACAGTGTCGATTGTTAAATAAATTGCTACATCGATCTAAAGCATGTGTTTTGTGAATTCCATGTCAATCAGACACTCAAACAAAGGGTTTATGACAAACCACTAACAGGTATAAAAGCTGCATGTTAGCTTGGTTTATGCATGTCAGAAGATTCCGACTTTCTATTCATTCGTCTGACCTTGGCCGAGGAAATAGACTCCCATCTGACAACAACTACGACCGCAGATTCCGCATCACTGATCCCGAGGCAAGGTACACAACAATATATATATATATATATATATATATATATATATATATATATAAAAGTTGCATGTTCGCTTGGTTTTCTTCTGACAATTCCTCGAATGCCGAATCTTTGTCCTTGTCCCTACTAAATTCCCCAGTAAGGGCAATTTCACTGGGCTTTCCACCCACATTTTGAACAACATATGTCAGGATCAGGATCCTCTCCATTTAATGGAGGGTTCCATTTGTAGAGAGAGTGACACATTGAATATTTTAATATTATTTTTAAAATAATATTAAAATATTCATTGTGTCACTCTCTCACCAAATGGAACCCTCCATTAAATGGAGAGGATCCCAATCCCATATGTCATATCTTCAACATCAAAAAAGGCTGAAGTTTGTATTTTTTACAATCTACTATATATCTACTATATCTACTATCTACTATATCTACTAGGAAAAAAAAGCATTTGGCCGCCGTCGCTGGGAGGGGGGGGGGGGTGTTCTCCCTCCCCGGTTTCTTCCCCTCTCCTCTCAGTGCTCCTTCTCCCTGCTGTCGCTATTGGCTTCGGTCTGGTTGAGTCTGTTCCTCTGATCTGCGCTCTTTTGGATCTGTTGGATATGTTGTTAAGCGATTTGGATCTCTTCGCGATATGGATCTGGATAAGTTCTTGCGCCGTCGCCATTTCGTGGTTGGATCTTCGACTTCGGTTGTTCCGGTGGCTGTAAATTAATAAAAATTGGTTGGGCGCTGCTTGGGTTGGAACCGCCGTTGGGGGCTCCCTTTCCTCGGATCTGATCTCCTCTGTGACGTCCACGACCTCTCCCCCGAGGCGTTGATGGTCGGATCTCCCTGTTGGTGGATCTGCGCGCTTTTGGAGGTACTATGGAGTGCTTCTGTTCGCGGTGGTTTGTGGCTCTGTTCGCGCAGGGGTTGGTTCTGATGCGGTGTTTTGCGGTGTTTCGCGGTGTTTCACGGTGGTTTGTCTGATGTTCGCAATGGTGGCTGTCGTTTCGGACTTTGGACCCGCAGTCACGCCTCCTCTCCTTTTGTCGTGGGCACTCCTCCCTGTCGCTCGCGGTTTTGCTTGATTGTGCCACGGTGTTGGCCGGGGGCGCAAGGCCGCGGTGGTGGCTGGTGGCTCGGCTACCTCGATCAAGCTAGGTGTTGTCGCGGTGTTGGCCGGTAGCACGACTTCGCGATGGTGGCTGGAGTCACGGCGCCGGATGTCTGGGGGTGTGCTGTCGGTGGGTGCTAATTCGATAGTTTGTACCTTGTCGGACGCCAGATTGCAGTTTGCAGATCGCCGGGCTCCTCCCTTTTGCCTTCTGCTTCTTTGCCCCCTCCCAATCGTCTCCGGGCCTCCACCTCTAACCTCGATGCTTTGTGATGTGCTTAATGTGAGGATAGCGAGGTGATACAGGCTGTTGTGGTTTGGAGTGTGAGTTCAGGAGGTGGTGGGTGGAGGTTGTGTGGGGACTCTCAGGTGTTGCCCTGCCTCCTTTCGGGTTTTCTGTTCGCCTTAGAATTTCTTCCATTAGAGTTCTATGGTTGTTTATTTTAGAGGCCTTGTTGGGCATTCTATTATTGTCCTTATTACCAAGGGTTTTGGTCTAGTCCCCCTTGTGCTTTTTATATCTCTCTTTATTTTATTAATAAATTCGGGCTGACTGCCTTTTTGATTAAAAAAAAAAATACTATATCTACTATATATCTACTATATATTTATACAAATTCACCACATATGATTTTACCAATACCCTCATTCTATCTAAAAGACACCTCAAATTTTTGAGGATAAAAATGTCATTACACTCTATTTTTTCTTTTATTTTCTCTTTATTATTATATTCTCTTTCTTACTTTTCACTTTTCTCTTACACTCTCTTTCTTCCTTTTTTCTCTTTCTTCTTACACTCTCTTTTCTCCTTTTCACTTTTCTTTTACACTCTTTTTTTTTAATTTACTTTTCCCATAAATAATCTACTATATATTTATACCAATTCACCACATATGATTTTACCAATACCTCCATTCTATCTAAAAGACACCTCAAATTTTTAAGGATAAAAATGTCATTACACTCTATTTTTTCTTTTATTTTCTCTTTATTCTTACATTCTCTTTCTTACTTTTCACTTTTCTCTTACACTCTCTTTCTTCCTTTTTTCTCTTTCTTCTTACACTCTCTTTTCTCCTTTTCACTTTTCTTTTACACTCTTTTTTTATTATTTTTAATTTACTTTTCCCATAAATAATTATTCTCTTTCTCTTATCACTTCACTTTAATTCTTTTAACTAAATTTTTAAATTTATACAAACACTACTTTAATTAAAAATTTTGAAGACTACTACTATAAACATACTATCTAAAAAACAAGAAGACTTAATGAGTATTTTAATTATTAATTAATATTTAAAACAAATATTTCTTATTGATAGTCTAATATTTAACTTTTATTATCTACTATAATCTACTAATCAACTAAAATAATCAATTGAAACTATGAGATAACTGCAATGATATATAAAAACACACGGGATAACTACACCAATATATAAAAAAACACGGGATTAATATTTGTCATTGATAATTAAATTTTTGAAGACTACTATAAACCTACTATCTAAAAATCAATAATATTTTGACTATTTAAACTACTGATTAATATTTAAAATAAATATTTCTTATTGATAATCTACTATCTCTCTTTTACTATCTACTATAATCTACTAATCAACTAAAATAATCAATTGAAACTACACAGGGATAACTTCAGTGATATATAAAAAACACGGGATTAATATTTGCCATTGCTAATTATAATTTTTGAAAACTACTATCTACAAAAACAAGAAGGCTTAATGACTATTTAAACTGATAAATATTTAAAACACACGCGACAAATATTTGTCACTAATACCTAAAAAGGGACAAATAATTGTTACTCACATATAAAAAAACACGGGATAAAATACTAATCAACTCAAATAATCAATTGAAACTATAAGATAACTGCACTGATACATAAAAAAACACTGGACAACTGCACTAATATATAAAAAAATACGGGGATAACTGCAATGATATATATAAAAACACGGGATAGTTGCATTGATAAAAAACAGGGGATAACAACACTGATATATAAAAAAACACTGCACTGATATATACAAACACACGGGATAAATGCACGTATTGTTTTTAAATGATACTTTTACATTTTTAGTTTTAATATTTATCAATTTTTTATTTGAAACTCATTTTTTATCTATAAATTTTTCTTTATTTTCACGGGGTAATGTTCAAACTATTTAAATACTGTCTAAATTCATTCATAAAAAGAACACGACAGCACATGTACGTATGCAAATCATCTTCTATATTTTACAATTGATTTTAGATTAATTAGATTTCAAATTAACGTTTCTATTTGAGGTAATCGTATCGCGTAACGCGATCGGCCCTTAGTTAGAGAAATAAAGGTAGGTAAGAAATAATGGAAACTGAGTATATGCAGGAAGTGTATGGAGAAAGAACTTAATTTAGTAAGTGAGAGAGTCAAAAATGAGATTAGAGGGACAGACAAAGGAGAATGAGAGATGTAATTATGTAAAGAGAATAAATGTGAGAGATGCAGTTTACCCCACCATGTCGCATTGCCTCTCCCGCTTCATCTCTTTTTTCATTGCAGAACAAAACGAAAAACCAAAATGAAAAACTGAAAAAATAAAGGGAAGTTAATGGAAGTTATAAGTTTGAGTGCAACAAAGAAATAGCAATAATTGGTGGAAAATGATGCACAAAAATTTGACACGTGTAAAAATGCAAAGAAAAAGCAATAATATTGGTAATTGACTCATAACATTCATTCAAATAACGAAGGTTTGATTCAGAAGCATAAACGATTCAGAAACTGTTACTCATCCCCAACAACAGAAAATTTAGCTAGATATGGATTCAAAAATCGTTACTCATTCTACTTTTGGTATACTCATCCAAAACTTAGAACAATTGCTTGTCCTCAAGCAACCACAAACTTAATTAGAACAATTGCTTGGACACCCAATTTTGTTAACAGTTGTATTATTATCGAAATTTTAATGGTCTAGACCCACATAACAACGCGTTACACTCTTCTAAGAGTTTGCTTTAGGCTTCCAAACTTGTTGGGTATGCCCTGCTGGTTGAATAGTGTGATTAGGTGTGGCGTTTTGGTTGAATGCGTGATTTATCCGATTCAGAATCCAAAAGCTATGAGTCGTTGTAGAATTATTTATTTGAGGGGTGTGCATCCAATTTTGAATGTGGACTCTTTCTGTTCCTACTAAGGTAGGAGGTTTTTGTTGTAGGCTTTTTTGGGTAGACACCCGACAAGGGAAGCTCATTCTGTTAGAGAAAATTTATGTTAGAACAATATGATGGGGAACATGCTGCAACACTCGAACAATGATGAAGATGATGAGACTGCACTTGATTCTAAAGCGTGTGTAAACACAATAACCTTTCGGTTCAATTCGCCCCTACCAATTCTAACCAATTGGATGCAATAAGGTGTCCTGCGAATCACCAATCGTATCTTTCACTAATAGTTTACGGAATAAAGTCTCAGTACTCACACTTGTGCACTAGAGAAGTAAAGAGATGACTTAGAATAATAAAAATAATGGGATTTTGTGTTGGAGAAGTTAAATTCGTGTGTGTTATTAAGTTCAGAAAGTCTCTTTATATAAAAAAATTCATGCCTTTTAATGAAAGAAAACAACCTTTGAAAAACAATTCCTGTCACCTAAAACGGTTATATAAAGTTAGTTTTCGTATCTATTCATAGAATTCGCGTTGGTCTACTTGTTGATTTTTGCGCGTGTTCAATTTGGCGAACCGAGTACGAATACGCCAGATGCCAATTCACACCTTTTCATTTCCTTTTTGTTCGTTAAATAAATCACGCACAAAATTAAAAACTGCCGCAGCACAGATTCAATCTCGAGACCTTCAACTCACACTAAATGCCCTCTACCAATAGCCCATTCGCATATTTATCAATAATAAACAATTTCACATTTATTTAATCATTGAGAAAACACTTCAAATAAATATTTTGAAAATTTCACCAACATTTTAGGTGATAATTATACTTTTCCTCTTTGTTTTAAGCAGGATGAAACTTGTTAATTTCCATTTGTTTTTAAGTTGTCCAATGTCTCTTTGCATTTGGCATGCTACTAATCTTTGGCTGGGATCCCCACATATTGGGTTGCTAGACCATGTTTCTCATTTTACTAGTTACAGGTTGTTTGTAAATTGGAAAAAATCAAAGAGGGTGGATAACTTTGTGTGGATAATAGTGGTGTGGTGTATATAGTTTACCAGAAATTCTATATTGTTTAAAGGGGATGTTGTTAAAGTCTCAAGCTGGTGTAGTGTGCCATATGAAGAGTCTCTCATAAGAGTGATTTATTAGTATAGTCGGTAATATTCAGGTTGTTTTGTTAAAGATTGTCTTAATAGTTTCACATCCTTTTATATTGAGTTGGAGCACTCCTAGTGCTTTGTTTCTCTTCCCTTTTGCTTATAAAAAAAAACTAACTCGTTACTAAAGCTTTTTTCGTCAAAGACAAAAGATTGTTAAAATTAACTTTTCATTAGCAAGATGAATTAATAATAAAATCCTGGCCAAGCTATCTTTTTAATCTTGTGATAAACATACACTACCTTTATTTTTTTTAAATTAATTAAGATATGAGGTGGATGGACACACATTTTGATTTGGTTTTCTTGTCATAGATAAAGAGTCTACAAACTATTTATCTCGGCAGAGCAAACGTTGTAGACGACATCACTTTACAATATTATCTCAAGAAGGTAAATGTTGTAGTCGACATATTGAGTAGAAAGAGCATTCACATCTCAACAATAATCAACAATGGTACAGGAGTTGGAATTCCTTGAAAAATGTTTTGATCTGGATTTTAGTTGGTATAATCAACAATGTTAAAAAAGAAATAGAAAAGTACGTTTGTTGATTAGAACATCAGATGTTTGAAGATAAAATTAGAACATCAACTATCAATGGGGATGGTTTGATCTAATAAAGTTGTAGAAATTTATGGAAAAAATCAGATGTAAAAGAAAATGTATAATTTAAGAAAATGAGTTATTATCTAAAATCATATTTATAATAACTATGCACTAAAAATTATAATGGTACAGAAGATTAGAAATACTAGAATTTTATTCATATATATTGCAACTCATTATGGGATTGGGAAGTACACCAATTTTATTCATATATATTGAAAATCATTTCTGCACAGTTATTCAGACTTCCACGAGGAGTACCAGGAACACAATCTTTGTATTGGGCACCACTTGTATCGTAAAAAACTCTAATTTCAGATAAACAAAAATCGTTTAGTTTTCCAATCTCGTACACACAATTTCTCTCGCAGATATATCTTTCTTTATGTATATGTGTGCACTACTTTACTTTGTTGCTTCCAGGTGTAATTCCCGCCATTTGAAGGATAGTCTTGAGGTCTTTTTGTTTTATGGATACTAGTATTATACACGTGCATCCGTATGGGCCGATCGCGATACGTGATATGATTACCTCAAATAAAAACGTTAATTTGAAATCTCATTAATCTAAAATCAATTGTAAAATATAGGGGATGACTTGCATACGGACAGGTGCTGTGGTGTTCTTTTTATGAATGAATTTAGACAGTATTTAAATAATCTGAACATTACCCCGTGAAAATAAAGAAAAATTTAAAGTAGATAAAAATGAGTTTCAAATAAAAAATTGATAAATATTAAAACTAAAAATGTAAAAGTATCATTTAAAAACAATATGTGTATTTATCCCGTGTGTTTCTATATATCATTGCAGTATTTTTTTATATATCAGTGTTGTTATCCCGTATTTTTTTTATATATCAGTGCAACTATCCCGTGTTTTTATATATATCATTGCAGTTATTCGTGTATATTTTTATATATCAGTGCAGTTGTCCAGTGTTTTTTTATGTATCAGTGCAGTTATCTCATAGTTTCAATTGATTATTTGACTTGATTAGTAGATTATTGTAGATAGTAAAAGATAGATAGTATATTATCAATAACAAATATTTATCCCGTGTTTTTTATATTTGAGTAACAATTATTTGTCTTTTCTTGGGTATTAGTGACAAATATTTGTCGCGTGTGTTTTAAATATTAACCAGTTTAAATAGTCATTAAGCCTTCTTCTTTTTTTAGATAGTAGTTTTCAAAAATTATAATTATCAATGACAAATATTAATCTCATGTTTTTTTGTATATCAGTGCAGTTATCTCGTAGTTTCAATTGATTATTTTAGTTGATTAGTAGATTATAATATATAGTAAAAGAGAGATAGTAGATTATCAATAAAAAATATTTATTTTAAATATTATTCAGTAGTTTAAAAAGTCAGTAAATATTATTGTTTTTTAGATAGTATAGGTTTATAGTAGTCTTCAAAAAATCTCATTATCAATGACAAATATTAATCATGTGTTTTTTTATATATTGGTGTAGTTATGCCGTGTGTTTTTATATATCATTGCAGTTATTTCATAGTTTCAATTGATTATTTGAGTTGATTAGTAGATTATAGTAGATTATTGCAGTTATCCCGTGTTTTTATATTAGATTATTTGAGTTGATTTGTAGATTATAGTAGATTATTGCAGTTATCCCGTGTTTTTATATTAGATTATTTGAGTTGATTTGTAGATTATAGTAGATTATTGCAGTTATGCCGTGTTTTTTTAGATAGTAGGTTTATAGTAGTTTTCCAAAATTATAATTATCAATGGTAAATATTAATCATAAGTTGTCAAAAAAAATTATAAATATCAATGGTAAATATTAAGCCAGTGTTTTTTTATGTATCACTGCAGTTATCCGGTATTTTTTTATTTATCAGTGCAGTTATGTCGTAGTTTCAATTGATTATTTTAGTTGATTAGTAGATTATAGTAGATAATAAAAGTTAGATATTAGATTATCAATAAGAAATATTTGTTTTAAATATTAATTACTATTTTAAATAGTCATTAAGTCTTTTTATTTTTTAGATAGTAGGTTTATAGTAGTAGTCTTCAAAAATTTTAATTAAAGTAGTGTTTGCATAAATTTAGAAATTTTGTTAAAAGAATTGAAGTCAAGTGATAAGAAAAAGAGAGTAATTATTTATGGGAAAAATAAAGTAAAAAGAAAAAACGAAAGAAAGAGAGTGTAAAAGAAAAGTGAAAAGGAGGAACGAGAGTGTAAAAAGAAAGAGAAAAAAGGAAGAAAGAGAGTATAAGAGAAAAGTGAAAAGTAAGAAAGAGAGTGTAAGAATAAAGAAAAAAAAAGAAGAAATATAGTGTAATGACATTTTTATCCTCAAAAATTTGAGGTGTCTTTTAGATAAATTGGGGGCTTAAATATATCTTCAGCCCCTGCAAATATGGTCAAAATCCATTTAAGCTCCTATAAAAAAAACTTTAAAATGACCCTTGCAAAGATTAAGCGTTTGCGGTTAAGCCCCTTGGTCAATTTTTCATCAAAAAAGCTGACGTGGCCAACAGTGATGATGATGTCACTGCCACGTGTCATCATCCTATTGGGCCTATAAAATAAATGAAAAAATTGCCTTATATGGGGCTTGAACCCTTGACCACTTAGCCACAAACAACAACTGCACTAGTTGTAACACCCCGGTATTTCTAACTAGTAGGAATACCTAAGTGCACCATCGCTAATAGATCAGAGATATTATTTACTGCCTAATTGGTTGGTTGCACTAGGGCAGCATAATTGGTGAGAGTATAAGAACTGAGACCTTGAGTCATTCAAGCACGAAGGCCCATCTTATACATCTGCATCCTCCATTCCTCTTTCGGAGCATACTTTACCACTTGGTAAAACTGAGACAGCTTCTCAAACTTAGCGATGTATTCTTCCACCGTCATGTCACCTTCCCTGAGGATGCATGTAACACCCCGATATTTTCTAACTTGTAGAAACTACCGAAATGCACTACTGGCATACATCAGAGTACCTCCTGTTTTAAATACTGAACACATACTAATACTCGATGCTAAAAACCATCAAGCGCGTTACATAACTTAACATGAAAAATACATAAGGCGTTCTTACACCACTCAACTAGTGTTTAGTACCAAAATAGGAAGTCTGCGGAAGCGATTTACAACTTGGAAGACATAAGTCGTACAATCGAATAGTCTTAAGATACTGAATAGAAATTCGGAAATACAAAGGAAACTGAAATATGAGACATAATAAAATAAAGATAGCGGCTGCTCCTCAAGCGTCTCCATGACCATGCCTCATCATCTTCAACTTAGCCTGCAATTCTGAAAAACAACAACATGGATTGGGTGAGACAACTGTTACCAAGTGGGTTCAGTCTCAAGAGGGGGGGTGAATTGAGATTTAAAACTTTTCAGATCTTTCGAAAACGTTTTTCCCCTTTTCAATGACTTAGATCAATTTTCGCGCAGGTTAAGTGGAAGCGAAGGAATTAGAATGAAAAGCAGTAAAGCGGTATAACAGTAAAGCAGGAAAGCAGTAAAGCACGCAGAGATTCATCCTGGTTCGGTCACCTCCTAGTGACCTACGTCCAGTCCTCTCACCCTTGTGAGATTTTCCACTAACCAAAACAACAAGGCTTACAGGTGCCTTGGAAAACCTTTACAGACTCAGGCACTCTCCTCCTAGGATACCCCACCCCTGTTACAATCAACTGCCCTAGAAAGATACCCCACTTCCTAGTACATGCAGCTACCCTAGAGAGATACCCCACTCCCTAGAACAAAACACAACAATTAAATAATAAATAATTGTAAATACAGAAATACCTCTAATGTAGGCAGATATTACAACTTGAAGAATGCAACCCCAACTAACTCTTAGCAATAGATCAGCTCAGACAGACCAACGGTGCGTGACGAGCAAACGTACAAGCGTGAAGAGTTTTCTCAAAGGTTTTCTGTTTCATGCAAATGGGTTGTGTTGTGTGTTTTTGTAAAATGAATCGTGAAGCACTGCCTATTTATAGGCTATGAGGAAATTATTTTTTTGTTGAAAATAGTGTAGGAATCGATTCTTTGTTAAAATGAATTTGATCTAGGAATCGATTTATTTAGGTGAGGAATCGATTTATCTTTGTTTGGAAAATATGGGAAATCGATTCTTGAGTACCATGGAAAGCTAGGAATCGATTCTATACTTAGTGAAAATGTGTATGAATCGATTTTCAGCTTGCCTGAGACAAGTGGGAATCGATTCTCAGTTATGTGCAAAAGATTGGGAATCGATTCTTCCCTTAAAAATTGTTTGGCTCAGAAATCGATTTATGTACTGAAAGTACATGACCTGAAAATCGATTTCTACCTTTTCTAATTTACCTGAAAATCGATTTTGATATTTGTTTATGCATGAGGAAATCGATTTTGTTATTTTAAAGGTGATAGAAATGTTTACGTAAATATGCATGCAACTTTAAAAAACTTTGTGAGTGTGTGAGACTTTGATATACGAGCAGACCTTTGAAAGAGCTTACACTTTTTCCTAAGACACACCCAAACCCTAAGGACTACCCTTATATTTAAGGACTACCCTTAAACTTGAATCTTCAGTTCTTGGCTTGCTTGTCTTGGATTGTGACTTTGACGTTTAGTCACTTTTATTGACTTTGATCGTCAACTTTTACCTTAGTCTTTTTCATCATCAAAACACATCCTGCAATATCAGGTTACCTGCAACACAAGGTATCCACATTCTCCCCCTTTTTGATGATGACAAAACATTAACTCATCTCAAGGTGGGAGGTTAGTTCAAACAGATAATGTATATGATACTCCCCCTATCACGATGCTCCCCCTGCTTTATTGACTGTATGCAAGTAAGTGCAAAGGCATGTTGAATATTAAAACTTTATTCTAAATATTAAAAACTCTATTCTTCTCCCCCTTTTTGTCATGATCAAAGAGGGCAACATGTAATAGAAATGCGAATCTAACAGCATGAAGAGGAATCAATGATTCCAAGTTCTCTTCGAATGAAGAAGAATTTTTCTTTTTGTAAAGGTTTTGTAAAAATATCAGCTAGCTGTTTTGCCGATTCCACAAATTCGATTACACAATCCCCTTTTTGGACATGATCTCTAAGAAAATGGTGTCTTATCTCTATATGCTTGGTCCTAGAGTGTTGGACGGGGTTCTTTGTAAGATTGATAGCGCTGGTATTGTCGCATTTTATAGGGATATGATCTAGATCTATACCATAGTAAAGAAGTTGTTGCTTCATCCAGAGGATTTGTGCACAACAACTCCCTGCTGCAACATATTCTGCTTCAGCAGTTGACAGTGCGACACTGACTTGTTTCTTACTGTGCCATGAGACTAATGCACTACCTAGTATGTGACATGTTCCACTAGTGCTTTTTCTATCCAACTTACATCCTGCAAAGTCAGAATCTGAATATCCAATAAGACTACATGTGGCGCCTTTTGGGTACCATAGACCAACATTTTGAGTGCCTACCAGATATCTCATTATTCTTTTGACAGCTACTAAATGTGACTCTTTTGGATTTGCTTGATACCTAGCACACATGCAAAGACTAAACATGATGTCCGGTCTACTAGCAGTTAAGTAGAGAAGAGAGCCAATCATACCTCGATATTTGCTTAGTTCTACCGGTTTACCTTCTTCATCTTTGTCTAAGTAGCATGAGGTGCTCGTTGGTGTGGACATTTCTTTTGCTTTGTCCATTTCGAATCTTTTGAGTAGTTCTTTGCAGTACTTTGATTGAGATATGAAGATGCCGTTGTTTGTTTGTTTTATTTGAAGCCCAAGGAAGAAGTTGAGTTCTCCCATCATTGACATTTCAAATTCATTCTGCATAATACTTGAAAATTCTTTGCAAAGCAATTCATTAGTAGCACCGAAAATAATATCATCCACATAAATTTGCACGAGTAAGATGTCATCTTTTGACCTTTTTATAAAAAGTGTAGTGTCAACTTTTCCTCTTTGAAAATCATGATTGAGTAGGAATTTGCTCAATCTTTCGTACCAAGCTCTGGGAGCTTGCTTCAGACCATATAGAGCCTTTTTGAGTTTAAAAACATGGTCTGGTTTTTCAAAATTTTCAAAACCAGGAGGTTGTTCAACATATACTTCTTCTTGGAGAAAACCATTTAAGAAAGCGCTCTTAACATCCATTTGATACAGTTTAAAATCCATGATTGATGCAAAAGCAAGTAACATGCGAATAGCTTCTAATCTAGCTACAGGAGCATACGTTTCATCATAGTCTATTCCTTTTTCTTGATTATAACCTTTAGCAACTAGTCTAGCTTTGTTCCTAATTATTATACCTGATTCGTCTAGCTTGTTTTTAAACACCCATTTTGTGCCTATTATCTGGTGTTTATCAGGTCTAGGAACTAGATCCCACACTTCGTTTCTTTCAAACTGATTTAACTCTTCTTGCATAGCAATAGTCCAATGTTCATCAACTACGGCTTCATCTATATTTCTGGGTTCAATTTGAGATACGAAAGCCATATGATTACATGCATTTCGAAGAGAGTTACGAGTAGTTACCCCTTTTGTTACATCACCTATGACATTTTCAAGCGAGTGATCCCTTGGGATTCTCCATTCCTTGGGAAGTTCACTGCTTGATCCTTCTTCTGATTTCTCTTGAGAGGAGGTTTTTGTTTCTTCTTCTTTCTTCTTCTCACCTATCTGTAACTCTTCAGATTCATCTGCAATATCATCAATAACCTTTCCCATCCTTTTGGGGTTAGTTTCATCAAATGTAACATGTACAGATTCCTCAATTACCTTATTTCTTTTATTGAAAATTCTAAAGGCCTTGCTAGATAAAGAGTAACCAAGAAAAATTCCTTCATCGGCATTAGCATCGAATTTACCTAGGTTTTCTTTTCCATTATTCAATACAAAACATTTGCAACCAAAAGTGTGAAGGTGTGAAATATTTGGTTTTCTCCCCTTGTAAAGTTCATAGGGGGTTTTCTTTAAAATGGGCCTAATAAGAACTCTATTCATAACATAACAAGCAGTACTTACAGCATCCGCCCAAAAGTATTTTGGGATGTCATGATCATTTAGCATTGTTCTGGCGAGTTCCTCCAATGATCGATTTTTCCTTTCAACAACTCCATTTTGTTGAGGAGTTCTAGGTGCTGAGAAGTTGTGATTTATACCAAGTTCTTCACATAGGTTCTCAAATTTTTCATTTTCAAATTCTCCGCCGTGATCAGAACGGATTGAGATGATCTTCAATTCTTTTTCATTTTGAATGCTGCGAGCAAGCTTTTTGAATGCTCCAAAAGCTTCGCTCTTATTTGCCAGAAAGAGAGTCCAGGTATACCTTGAATAATCATCAACTATAACTAGAGCATAGTAATTTCCACCATAACTTTTTGTCCTTGAGGGACCAAATAGATCCATGTGTAACAGCTGCAAGGGTTTGTTAGTAGACACAATATTCTTTGATTTAAAAGACACTTTTACCTGTTTACCCTTTTGACATGCATCACACAATTTATCTTTTTCAAACTTGATATTAGGCAAACCACTAACTAGATCTTTAGACACAAGCTTTTTAAGGTGATCCATATGAATATGAGCTGTCCTACGGTGCCATAACCAAGAGTTTTCTTCCTTACTAATGAGGCAACATGCATTATGTGATGAAACACTATCTAAACTCATCATGTATATGTTTTCTACTCTATTTCCTATCATTCTAACTTGTTTACTTTGTTTATCCTCAATGATGCATGAACCTGAGTCAAATATTACCCTATTTCCTTTATCACAAAGTTGGCTAATGCTTAATAAATTATGTTTAAGACCTTCAACATAGAGCACATTATCAATAGCAGTAGATAAATCTTTACCAACTTTACCTTCACCAAGGATTCTTCCTCTGTTATTGTCACCATAAGTCACATGACCGCTTGATCTGGGGGTAAGAGTTAGAAACTTTGTAATATCTCCAGTCATGTGCTTTGAGCATCCGCTGTCAAGGTACCAATCTGACCCCCGTACCTTGAAGCATACCTGCATTGGTTCAAAACAAGGTTTTAGGTACCCAAATCTCTTTGGGTCCTTGTGGGTTAGTGTTTGGTATGGTCCTTTTGGGAACCCATACCTTTTTCATAGTTTGCTTACCTCTTGCCCTGCAAACAGAAGCTGTATGTCCAGGTTTATCACAATAGTAACATCTAATATAAGGTCTAGTGGAAAACTTAGGTCTATGATGCATTTTGTTTTTCACAAAATTATTTTTCTGAATCCTAGGATGCAATTTGGACATTTTGTCTATTGTACATTCAAGCTCATTGATTTTCATTTCATGTTCTATACATTTATCACATGCATAATTTTCTTTGAAATAGACAAGTTTATCATTATCTTTCCTAAGTTCTAATTTTTCTTTAGTTAAAACATTAACTTCATCTTGAAGATTAGCAATGGTTTTCTTTGATTTACTTAATGCCTTAGCTAATTTCATAGAATCATCATGCAACTCAGTGAAAGCTTCATATAAATCATCATATGCATTTTGTAAAGAGTCAGAGTCAGAAATTACCACGTTTTCATTTTCGCTTTCATGATCAGCCATTAATGCAACTTGAGCTTCTTCATCTTCTGATTCATCTGATGAATCCATGCAGTTGTCTTCCCATGCGATGTAGGCTTTTCTTCCTTTGTTATTTTTGAATGCCTTCTTTTCAGATTTGGAGTCCTTTTTCTGTAGATTAGGACATTCCATTTTCATGTGCCCGGGTTTCCCGCATTCATAACAAGTAGGAGGACCGGATGTACTTTCTTTGCTGGAGAACCTTTTTGATTTGAAGTTCTTCTTTGGATAGTTGTTGCCTTTCATGAACCTTTTGAACTTTCGAACCATAAGAGCCATATTCTCTTCATTTTCATCAATTTCATCATCTGAGTTGTCACTATCATCAAATTGACTAGAACAAGATGCTTTTAGAGCCAAGCTTTTCTTTTTCTTATCTGTATTTTCGTACTCAGCTAGACGGGTGAGTTCTAGTTCATGCTCTTGAAGTTTACCGAACAGAGTAGCCAGAGTCATAGTAGCTAAATTTCTTGATTCAGCTATAGCAGTAACCTTGGGTTGCCACTCTCTATTCAGACATCTCAGAACTTTGTTGATTAGATCCTCTGCAGGAAATGACTTACCCAACAAGCTTAACTGATTCACTATGTGAGTGAACCTTTTCTGCATTTCTGGTATTGTTTCACCTGTATTCATTCTAAATAGTTCGTACTCTCTGATAAGAGTATTTGTTCTTGCCCTTTTCACTTCATTTGTACCCTCATGAGTAACTTGGATATTATCCCACATTTCTTGGGCAGATTTACAGTTTGAAACTCGAAAAAATTCATCAAGACTTAAAGCAGAAGTAATAATATTTTTGGCACGTAAATTATGTTGCACTTTTCTTTTCTCATCATCAGACCATTCATTTCTACTTTTAATTGTAAGAATACCATCTACTATGTGTGTAGGGACATAGGGTCCTTTTTCCACAGCGTCCCAAACATCTAAGTCTACCCCTTCCATAAAGATTCTCATTCTTTCTTTCCAATATGCATAATCTTTCCCGTTGAATCCCGGAGGACGGGTAAGAGAAGCACCCTCTTGCGTAGACCAACCTGAAGCCATTTCTCTTGAAGCTGCTAGGCCCTTTATACAAGAGTCTAGCTTTGATACCACTTGTTACCAAGTGGCTTCAGTCTCAAGAGGGGGGGTGAATTGAGATTTAAAATTTTTCAGATCTTTCGAAAACGTTTTTCCCCTTTTCAATGACTTAGATCAATTTTCGCGCAGGTTAAGTGGAAGCGAAGGAATTAGAATGAAAAGCAGTAAAACGGTATAATAGTAAAGCAGGAAAGCAGTAAAGCACGCAGAGATTTATCCTGGTTCGGTCACCTCCTAGTGACCTACGTCCAGTCCTCACACCCTTTTGAGATTTTCCACTAACCAAAACAACAAGGCTTACAGGTGCCTTGGAAAACCTTTATAGACTCAGGCACTCTCCTCCTAGGATACCCCACCTATAGAGAGCCCTCAAATCTAATATAACAATAACAAGAGATACCCCACCCCTGTTACAATCAACTGCCCTAGAAAGATACCCCACTTCCTAGTACATGCAGCTACCCTAGAGAGATACCCCACTCCCTAGAACAAAACACAACAATTAAATAATAAATAATTGTAAATACAGAAATACCTCTAATGTAGGCAGATATTACAACTTGAAGAATGCAACCCCAACTAACTCTTAGCAATAGATCAGCTCAGACAGACCAACGGTGCGTGACGAGCAAAAGTACAAGCGTGAAGAGTTTTCTCAAAAGTTTTCCGTTTCATGCAAATGGGTTGTGTTGTGTGTTTTTGTAAAATGAATCGTGAAGCACTGCCTATTTATAGGCTATGAGGAAATTATTTTTACGTTGAAAATATTGTAGGAATCGATTCTTTGTTAAAATGAATTTGATCTAGGAATCAATTTATTTAGGTGAGGAATCGATTTATCTTTGTTTGGAAAATATGGGAAATCGATTCTTGAGTACCATGGAAAGCTAGGAATCGATTCTATACTTAGTGACAATGTGTATGAATCGATTTTCAGCTTGCCTGAGACAAGTGGGAATCGATTCTCAGTTATGTGCAAAAGATTGGGAATCGATTCTTCCCTTAAAAATTGTTTGGCTCAGAAATCGATTTATGTACTGAAAGTACATGACCTGAAAATCGATTTCTACCTTTTCTAATTTACCTGAAAATCGATTTTGATATTTGTTTATGCATGAGGAAATCGATTTTGTTATTTTAAAGGTGATAGAAATGTTTACGTAAATATGCATGCAACTTTAAAAAACTTTGTGAGTGTGTGAGACTTTGATATACGAGCTGACCTTTGAAAGAGCTTACACTTTTTCCTAAGACACACCCAAACCCTAAGGACTACCCTTATATTTAAGGACTACCCTTAAACTTGAATCTTCAGTTCTTGGCTTGCTTGTCTTGGATTGTGACTTTGACGTTTAGTCACTTTTATTGACTTTGATCGTCAACTTTTACCTTAGTCTTTTTCATCATCAAAACACATCCTGCAATATCAGGTTACCTGCAACACAAGGTATCCACAACAACTTGTCTCAGTGAGTTCTATCGAGACCCCTTACTAACTCACTCGCGGTTCAATTATGCTTGATTCGTTATTCTTGATTCATAATTCACAGTCTTAATATTAGACTATGTGGCTAACATGGACGTTGTCCTCATAACCCTCATAAGCAGTTATAAGAGGCAACACATAAACAATGATTGTTAGCGTGTCCTCGGTCACTTGGCAAAATAAGCTCCCGGTGAACCCAATCCACTAATCCGTACTTCAGTGGGCAAACCTCAAGGGGCCTAGGTTCATAGGGCTCATGACTTCCCCTCCCCTAGCACACTAAACTAAAATAGGGTCGTCACCCTAACATAATGTATATATTTTAATATACCTTGAACAATGAACAATGAACAATGATCTATGAACATGACAATGAGCTTGAATAACAATGGTCCTAATCTTAACCTAATCTTATACTTAACATGTTTTTTTTGTCATTAGGTGATCTCACACGGAATTACTAACATTGTTAACTTAACTTATAACCATCCGTTACCTAGTCCACATCATAATGTATCGCCCATACTCAACATTATGATAACCTAACTTAGTCATAATCGATCTCATAAATACCATATCGGGCCATCACATAAACAATGACATGAACATAACATAAAACTACTTCGATCGTACTTGATTTCATGATACTAATATATTTCCATCCTTGGGAAACCTTGAGGAGTGGATTAGAAGGGACTTAGGACCAATCGGAATGACTTAGGACATAGTTTAAAATTTGGCATCAGCACGGGACGCACGATCCGTGCGCCTTGGCACACGATCCGTGCTCAGTTTTCATAAAGTCCACTGTGAATGCCAGAACCTCACGCACGACCCGTGCCCAGGGGCGCACGGTCCGTGCGTGGCCATCAGCATTTCAGAAAAACCATTTTCGCATTCTCTTGTCCATTCCGATCATTCCCGTATCCATTCCGATTCACATCCGAACTTAATAATGCATCAAAACAGACATGGAAACCAATCAATCATCACATAACAATCGACAATCATAACAACAATCAACGGTTTTACTTAACCAATCACATAATTTAACGATTCATCCATGTTTTCGTAAAACGGTTCAATACCGGGTTTCATAACTTGCGAGACCAAAACTCAGAGCATAACACACATGACCATAACATCCTAGTGAGTATAGAACTCACCTATTTGCCGAGACTTTAATGATTCAACCGTTCCCGAGAACCACGAACTCTCCTCGGACTCGATCACAACACCAACTCACGAACTTTCTCCGGAATCGCTCCAAAACACTCCCCACCGAAACCCAGCCACTGAGATGACTTCTAATGTTGTTCAAACACGTGACCCGGGTACTGAAATTCGTTCCACAGCTATCTAATTCGACATGCACCAGTTTGGGTTTCAGTTTTGGCTAAGTGAAGCTTTGATGGTCAACAATGGTGATCTCAAGGGAAAGGAGCGGATGATTTCGAACTTAGCATCAATGGAAAGGAAATAGGGAGCTGATTCAGAATATGATGATAGATGAAGCATGCATGATGGTTTGAAGAAACTCTCACCTCTTCCCTTCCTCTCCCATTCGCACCCTCTCTCTTTCTCTCCCCTTGGTTCTTGTTTTTCTGAAAAAATGAAAGATGAAGTGTGTGTTTTTGTTCCAGCTGACTGAGTTTATAAAGGGATAAGGTAAAAAGACCACATTGCCCCTCACTTACACATTTCATTCCTAATGACTCCTCTTAACCCTAATCACCCTAACTTAACATAATTAAATTCTCAATCACACACAATTTCATACTTAATAAATCAACAAGTCATTTAAAATTTAAATAATTTCTATCAACTAAATAAATCACTAATAAATAATATTACGCCAATATAATTAAATAGAAAAATAGGGGATGTTACAATGCACCGGTTGGAGATTCCGATCTTGGTTGAGCATTGCGTCTTGATCATCCTGCCATAATTCCGCTTATGATGCACTAAGTATTGAGTTGATCAGGCTCAATGTCTCTTAGCATCACAAGTATAATTACAACAAGGACTAGCAAGGAATCGACTCAACCCTAAACTAAGTCCGACTTGGTCGAATTGCTCTGATACCAACTGTAACACCCCGGTATTTCTAACTAGTAGGAATACCTAAGTGCACCATCGCTAATACATCAGAGATATTATTTCCTACCTAGATACTAAACACCACTATAAATTTTTCGCTGAATAATACCAAAACAGTTTTAAACATAGTTAAAACCACAACGGTTCCATGACCATCAACATCAGCATGATACAGTGTTCAATATCGTACAAGAAAGCGCGGAAACAAATACATAACTTTGTAATAGTTAAAGTCATAATGTAGTGATACATAGCTACTAGGGAAAACATAAATTTAAGCATAAAAGCTAAGTCTTCAGCAACCATCCGAGTACAACCTACTTGTGCCTCTTGGATCTCCTCTTTCCCTGTTTCTCTGTAAAACAACAACATATAAACAATGAGATACAATCTCAGTGAGTTCTACCGAGACCCCTATCTACACTCTCGGTCCAATTAAGAATCCAATTTAACTTAACACGGCACCAATTGCAACTTTGCTAAACCCCGGTGAACGTGTTTATAACTCGGTACGACACCGACTGCAATTCTGCTAACCCCGGTGAACCGTACAACAACTTTTTAACATAACACCGAATGCAACTCTGCTATATCCCCGGTGAACCCCCTTACCACTAGTACATTCTCTAATGGTATACGTGCCTAGGGTAAGAGATCATGACTTCCCCGCCTAGTATGTTAAGCTCGTGGGTCGTCACCCACACTCGATATAATATATATATCCACCCGCATTGGGCCGACTTTTACATTCGATATAATTTATATATCGTGAATCATAGACCGATTTTCTTTTCAATAAAGCATGTCCTCACGCGTGTTCTAATGTTCGGTTTTTCGAAACAGTTAATAACCTCAAAAATAGTGCATTATACAATTTAAACTACATATTTGATTAGGCCTTTTAATAAGCTTTCGAACGCACCTAAGAACACCTCAATCGGGTTCCCGGATCAAAAGTTATCGTGAACACAAAATCAGTGACTTTTACTGAAAAACTGCTAAGCGTCGCGACGCGAACAGATTCCGTCGCGACGCGATAAGTGACAGAAACGAAAACTGTCAAAATTTCAGGAAGCGTCGCTATTCCGCTCATGGCCGATTAAAAACATTTCAAACACCAATAAAAACACATTCATTCAACATCACACAATCAATCAAATCAATCAAAAACTCAACATATTTAAATTTTGTCAAAATACGATATATTTTGAAATAACGGTTTTCGACTCAAAATCTTTCGAAACCAATCAACACAAAATTTATTTTCAAAACAAAATAAACCTAAACGTGAGTAAAACTCGCCGATTGTGATGAAAATCACAAATAGCCGAGACTTTCCGCGAAATTGCTTTTCCGACATAATCACACGAACGTTCCCCGAATCAACTTTATGCTCCGACGACAATCGAATCCGCTTCCAAATCTTCTCATTCAACCATGAGTCACCCAAGGACACTATTCATCATCTTCAAGCTCTAGTCACTATTCTTCCATAAAACCCCAAATTGATTTTAAAACCCTAACTCACCCAATCTTTGATTCCTTTACTCCTATCTTGCATCCAAACTCTCAAATGGACTTCCCTAACCTTCAAACTACTTGATTGAAGAAGATAGCTACAAGACTTCTCTTTTTCCTTCAAATTTGAAAATGGCAACATGTGAGATAGTGAGTTGTTGTTGATGATTCTTGTACCAAATTGAAGAGAATAAAATGTTGATAATTTTTCGTGTAGGAGGGATGATGTTTTGATGAACCTTGGTATCCTCTTTTTCTCTTCTTCAATGGAAACCCATTATTTTCTCTTCCTTTCTCTTTTCTTCTCTTTTCTTCTCCTCTGTCTCGCTTCCTTTCTTTCTTTCTTAATTTGCTTTCTTTTATTTCCTTTCTTATATATTAAGTGGTAATGTGGTCAAATGACCACATTGCCCTTAATCTCTAAATTCGTTTCTAAATCGTCATTGCCCCGAATTAACCGGTTAACGATCCTAAGACAACTAATAATTAATTTTAGCACTCAATAAATTTACGAATCAAGTACTAAATTAATTCAATTGGGTTAACATCCAAATAATTCAATTAATTATTTTGGGGATGTTACCGCAGCTGTGCTTTTTGATGCAAATTGCACACTGAATTTATATATTATTAATCAAACCGTTCGGAATTAAAAAAACACTATTTTTCTTCTTCACCTAGCAACTCAGAAAACGGGTTGTGATAGACCCGATTTGATCTCTCATTTTAAAAAACGATAATCCACGATTTTAGATTACTTCAATTCGGAATTCAACGGAAAAGGAAGCCCTAACGTGATTTGCAGAATTATCAATCCATTTGAGGAAACGGGTCCTTTTTTTGAAGCCGAAAAGAAAAATGTTGATTTCTAACGATTTGCTCAACAAAAATGGTTGACATTTAAGTATGTAATTCGTATGATGCAAACAAACAAAAACCCCAAAGAAAATTACGAAATTTTTCTTGAAATCATGAGTTCAAATATTGGTTAAAAAGCTAGAAACGAAATCGATCTATTATTTGTTTCGAAGGTTAATTAATTTCAGATCTGTGAGTTTTATTGTAACACCCCGGTATTTTTATTTAGTAAAAATACCCAAGTGCACCATCCCTAGAACATCAGAGAAATATTTCCTTCTTAGACACTGAATATCACTATAATTTTTCGCTGAATATAAACCAAACAGTCTTATACACAAACAAGATGATACGATTCTCAGACCATAAACCATCAGCAACTATAGTATTCAGTATCATACAAGAAAGCGGAAGAAAGATATAACACTAAAGACATAGTGTTTCAGTACATAGACAACAAGGAAAATTATAACTTAAGCATAAAGCTAAGTCATCAGCAACCATCCGAGCTCAACCTACTCGTGCCTCTGTGGTCCTTTCTTTCCCTGTTTCTTTGTAAAACAACAACATATAAACAATGAGATACAATTTCAGTGAGTTCTATCGAGACCCCTACTAACACTCTCTGTATAAATATAAATCCTGTTTAAATTAACATGACACCGACTGCAATACACTGCTAATCCCGGTGAATCGTATTATAGGACTTTCTTTTATTCGTGATTTAATTCATAACCACACACATTTTAATTCAACACGACACCGACTGGAATCCACTGCTAATCCGGGTGATCCGTGCTATGACTCAGTACGACACCGACTGCAATCCACTGCTAATCCCGGTGTATCGTACGACAAAAATTTCAACATAACACTGACTGCAATCCACTGCTAATCCCGGTGAACCCCCTTACCAATAGCATTTTTCCTAATGGCACGGAGTCTAGGGTAAGGGATCATGACTGCCCCGCCTAGTATGTTAACATCATGGGTCGTCACCCAAACTCTATATAGATTATATACATACATACATATATATATATATATATATATATATATATATATATATATATATATCTACTATCATATGAACCCTTAGTTCATTTATATTAGAGCTTCATTTGAAGATTTAGTTCGCATCATAAACAAGATCTACGTTCACTCTCGCATACTAACCGCTTTTCGAAAAAATTTAAGACCTCAAAAACAGTTCATCTTACCTTTTAAATAGTATATTCAGTTAGGCCTCTGAATAAGCTTTCAAACGCATCTTAGAACACCTCAATCGGGTTCCCGGATCAAAATTTATCGCAAAAACAAAATCAGTGTACAGTTGCTGAAAATCAGCAAAGCGTCGCGACGCGAACTGCTACCGTCGCGACGCTAAAAGAGTCAGAAACATTTGCGTCGCCAAAACTGAGCCTGGTCGTGACGCGATGGGGACGGGTCGCGACGCGACCGTCTGCTGAAAAATGCTGGTTTTTCGTGTTTTCGCGAAATCCGCTATTCCGCTCATTTCCGATTCTGGTTCCGATTAAAAACAGTTCAATTGACCTTAAAAACAGATGCAATCAACATTAAAAAATCAATCAAAAACTCAATGAAAACGAATTTTACCAAAGTACGATGTATTTTGAAATAACGGTTTTCGACTCAAAATCTTCCGAACCCATAACACATGTCCAGAAATACCTTTCGCCGGACCATCATCGGCTTTGCCTTCCTGAGCGTCCAACACATAGACCCTACCGCGGGCGGGGGTTGCATTCCCTTCTCTGCTCCTCTTCTTCGCCGGGCACTCGTTAGCATAATGCCCTTCTTCTTTGCAGTAATAACACACAGTCGTTCCCAGACGACACTCTCTCCAGTGTGGGCCCTTCCGCATTTTGGACACTTACCGATTCTTGGAAATTCAGATACCATTGCTTGCTTTCCTTTGCGGGAATTGTCCTTCGGCTCCTCTCTTGGGGTTGACAATTCCAAAGCCTTCTTCTTTTCCTTCCGATACTCCTTCCTTTCTTCATACAACCTGTTGAGGTCCGCTTCTGCAACATACGCTTGTTGCACCAATCCAGCGTAACTGGTCATAGCAAAAGAGCTAAGACCTTGGGCCACATCCGCACGAAGACCTGCCTTGTGCATCTGCATCTTCCACTCATCATTCGGCGCATGCTTTGCTAATTGATAAAACTGTGGCAGCCTCTCGAACTTGGCGGTGAATTCACACACCGACATTTCTCCTTGCCTCAGATTGACAAACTCGGTTTGCTTGCTTAACTTCATCACCGGAGGGAAAAAGTGACCAATAAACATTTCCTTGAAGTTGACCCAGGTAACCGGAGTTCCCTGATTTACCATCAACTCATGAGCATTGGTCCACCAGGTTTGAGCATCTTCTTCGAGGATATGGGCGGCAAAAAGAACTTTTTCTTCTTCACTGCATTGAAGAGTTCTAAAAATCTTCTCCATTGAATCCAACCAGAAATGAGATACCATTACCTCAGGTCCTCCCTTGAAACTTTGAGGATTCATCTTCTGAAAACGGAAATAAGTCTTATTCGGATCTTCCTGAGGAGGTTGTTGAACATTCAGTTGCTGCTGATTCATCATCCCATGATGCATCTGGGCCATTTGAGCCATCTGCTGCTGCCGCATTAACATCATGTCATTCATCATCTTCTGCTGCGTCTCGATGACATTCTGCATCCATTCGGAATGAGGATCGACGGGGACGCTTCTCCTACTTCCAGCAGCCATGATTCTGCAAAATATGCACAAAGTGTTTAGTTGATCAGGCTAAACGTCTAATAGCATACTAAGAGGAATCACACTTAGAAGACATAAGAGACTCTTGAATTCTAAGCCCGACTAGGTCGAACTGCTCTGATACCAATTGTAACACCCCGATAATTTCTAACTTGTAGGAATTACCGAAATGCACTACTGGCATAAATCAGAGTAACTTCCTTTTTTAAATATTGAACACAATCTAAAACTCGATGTTAAAACCCATCAAGTGCGCTTACATAACTGAACATGAAATACATAAAATCGTTCCTTGCACGCTCAACTAGTGTTCAATACTCCAAACAGAAAGTCCGCGGAAGCGATTTACAACTTTATAAACATAAGTCGTCCAATCGTACAATCTAAGATACAAAAGAGATTAAAATACATAGCATAATGAAATAAAAGCGTCAGCAACTCCTCAAGCATCTTCATAGCCATGCCTCACAGCCTTCCGACTCTTTCCCTGCTTCACTGAAAAACAACAACATGGATTGGGTGAGACAACTTGTCTCAGCGAGTTCTATTGAGACCCCTTACTAATTCTCTCGGTTCAATTATGCTTCATTCGTTATTTTTAACTCATAAATCATAGTCCTCAAAATTGACTATGTGGCTGAACTAACGTTGTCCTCATAACCCTCAAGCCGGTTACGAGAGGCAATGTAACACCCCATTTCTACCCGGTGAAATAATGCAAAATCAGAGTTCATAAAAATCTTTTTCAACAAACAATGGAGTGCCACATTTGCTTCGTGAAAACAATAGACGGGTTAATTCGCTTTTGGACACAGATACTCAGCGCTTTCGGATGAACCGACAAAACAACCTTTCAAAACAAGTCAACTTCTTTTAACTAAGCAGCGGAATTTCAAATGGTTCAACTAAACAATCGTGGCAACTATGCAAGATTCATAACTCAAAACCCAACAGTAAACAACTTAAATAACATAAATAAAATAGTAATAATATGCGTTCATCCCCCCGAGTGCTACGTATCAGAGCGACGACACCGACTCGAACTAAAGAAGGTACACAGCCTTCATTCATGGTTACCTATACGTTACCAACATAGGGGTAACATTCAAACAGAAGGGGTGAGATATCGAACTATATAATGAATCATATGAAAGACAATATGTATCAGGTCAGGACATCAAATCATCATTTCACAGCAATTAGGTATTCTCAATCATCAAGGGTCAACAACATAACAGCTTAAATATGCAAATGGGCCATCAGCGGTACCCTCAACAAAATACAAATGGGTCATCAACGGTACCCTCAACAAAATACAAATGGGTCATCAAATCATCATTTCACAGCAGTCAACATCATCATATCACAACGGTCAGGTCATTACATCACAACAGTCAAAATCATTTCAATCGCATAAATATGCAACATGAATGCAAAATGCGACTCGACTCAGGGTCACCGCCCTATAATGCATGTGGTACCATAATTCAAGCCCGTAAATAGGGGCATCAACATCGCAACATCGTCGTCGTGGTTTGCCAATCCAGGCCATCGTGGTTTGAGCATAGCTCCATCGTAAAAATATGCTATGCATGCGACGCTATGTAAATGCACAAACAAATAACAACAGTTACATAGCAACGCAACAACATCGGAAAGCAGCATTGGCCGTAGGTCTACAACACATCACCTGCCAAAGAATAGAGGCAAATTCGTCTTCGTACAACCTTCGTCGTCACAAGTTACAACTTAGCAATTTTCAACATTCTGGCAACATCGCAATAATTTAGCAACTTTCAACCATTTGGCAACTTTGGGCCTAATCACATATTCAACATCATTTTAAATAACAATCGTGAAATTCACATTTGGGCAGCCACCCTTGGCGCCCTTGGCGCCCACTGCGGGCAAGCAACACAACCGGGCAGCCACACTGGCGCCCTTGGCGCCCAAGGCGCCAGACACACTGACAACAACAGCAACAGAGCAGCACCAACAGCAACAACAGCAACGGCAGCAACAACGGCAACAACAGCAACGGAACGAAATCGAGTTTTTAAACATCAGTTTTTTGCATTTCTGCAACGCATCGCTTCGCGACCTGTGGCTGTCGCGACGCGACCATGAATATTTTTGCGAAGGTTTTGGTTCTGTAACTTTACGCGTCGCGACGGAACCTGTTCGTGTCACGACACAGTGTAATTTTTTAACAAACCTAACCGATTTTGTTTTCGCGATATCTTTTGATCCGGTGGTCCGATTGAAATGTTTTAAAATGCGTTGGAAAGAATATTAAAAGACCTATTCAGATATGTCAATTAGATTTTGAAATGCCCTTTTCTGAAGGTTAAGTTCATGATATAATGTTGAGTGTTCATGCTATGTTAAGTGGAGTATTATTGATGTATTGTGTTTGGACTGACTGGATGATTAGTGTAAGTTTAGTTAATAACTTTAGTAAGCCGTGTGAGATCACCTAAGGTTAGTAATCAGATCATATTAGTAATTAGATCATGTTAATGATAAGATCATGTTAGTATTGAGACCATGTTAAGTTAAGCTCAGTGTTAAGTTAGGTTCATTATTATGGTCAGTTCATTGTTATGTTCAGATCAGTATTCAGTTCAGGTAAATTAAAATATATACGTCAGTTCAGTTAGGGTGACGACCCTATTTTTAGTTTAGTGTGCTAGGGGAGGGGAAGTCATGAGCTCTATGAACCTAGGCCCCATGAGGGGTCCAGTCGATTAGCGGAATGGGTTCACCGGGAGCTTATTTTGCCAAGTGACCGGTGACACGCTAAAAATTCAGTTTAGTTTATGTGTTGCCTGTAACGCCCCAAAATTTAATTAATTATTTAATTGAATTGTTTGGCAATTTAATTGGGAGAAATATAATGGAATAACTATATGTTAGTGTATGTAGACCTGTTATTAGTGTTAGGATTAGTAAAGGAGAGGTGTTAGGGAAAAAGCCCATGATTAAGTCGCATTAGCTAAGAAAAGCCCATAAAATTAAATAAAGTATAAATAAGAGAAATGTTAGGGTGTGCTCATTTAGAAGGAACAAAATAAGAGGGGCCTTGGAGAGGAGAGCAAGGGCGCGACGACCAAGAGAGAAAAAGAGGGAGAGAGCGACGCCAAAAGGAGAGAGGAGGCTAGGGTTTCGTGATCTTCTAAGGCTAGGGTTCGTGATCTTCTAAGGCTAAGGTAAGGGTGGGATTCAAGCCTTATAATGGGATATATGAATTACTTTACGTGGGGGTTAGGGTTTGATGATTGTCATATGTATGATCCTATATGTATTGAATGCCTTGTTGAATAATTATATTTGTGTGATTGATATTCCTATGCCCTAGAACTGTTATTGTATTTTGCCATGATCATGAGAAATTGAATTGGTTGCTGAAAGTGGCGCCCTGTCACTGTTTTTGTTGTTGCTGAAAGTGGCGCCCCATCCCTAGGCGCCCAGTCCTTGTGTTGTTGCTAAAATTGGCGCCGTAGGCGCCCAGTTCCCGTTGTTGTTGCTGAAACGGGCGCCCTAGGCGCCCTGTGCTGGGTGTTTTGTTGCTTGCTAATAATGGCGCCCCATCCCTAGGCGCCATGCTCTATTTTTCTCTGTTACTGGTGTTGGCGCCTTGTCCTCAGGCGCCACACCCTAATTCTGTGCTGTTGTTGTTGGCACCCTGTCCCTATGCGCCATACCTTATTTTGCTGTTGTTGCTGAAGGCGCCCTGTCCCTAGGCGCCTGTTCCTGTTTATTGTTGTTGCATGTTGGCGCCCTGCCCCTAGGCGCCAATTCCTGTTTGATGTTGTTGCATGTTGGCGTCCTGTCCCTAGGCGCCAATTCCTGTTTGTTGTTGTTGCATGTTGGCGCCCTGCCCCTAGGCCCCAGTTCCTTTTTGATGTTGTTGCATGTTGGCGCCCTGTCCCTAGGCGCGAGTTCCTGTTTGATGTTGTTGCATGGCGCCGACATGCAACAACATCAAACAGGAACTCGCGCCTAGGGACAGGGCGCCAACATGCAACAACATCAAAAAGGAATTGGGGCCTAGGGGCAGGGCGCCAACATGCAACAACAACAAACAGGAATTGGCGCCTAGGGACAGGACGCCAACATGCAACAACATCAAACAGGAATTGGCGCCTAGGGGCAGGGCGCCAACATGCAACAACAATAAACAGGAACAGGCGCCTAGGGACAGGGCGCCTTCAGCAACAACAGCAAAATAAGGTATGGCGCATATGGACAGGGTGCCAACAACAACAGCACAGAATTAGGGTGTGGCGCCTGAGGACAGGGCGCCAACACCAGTAACACAGAAAAATAGAGGATGGCGCCTAGGGATGGGGCGCCATTATTAGCAAGCAACAAAACACCCAGCACAGGGCGCCTAGGGCGCCCGTTTCAGCAACAACAACGGGAACTGGGCGCCTACGGCGCCAATTTTAGCAACAACACAAGGACTGGGCGCCTAGGGATGGGGCGCCACTTTCAGCAACAACAAAAACAGTGACAGGGCGCCACTTTCAGCAACCAATTCAATTTCTCATGATCATGGCAAAATACAATAACAGTTCTAGGGCATAGGAATATCAATCACACAAATATAATTATTCAACAAGGCATTCAATACATATAGGATCATACATATGACAATCATCAAACCCTAACCCCCACGTAAAGTAATTCATATATCCCATTATAAGGCTTGAATCCCACCCTTACCTTATGTAACACCCCGGTATAATTTATTGATTAAAAATACCAAAGTGCACATTAGTAACACATCAGAGATATATTTCCTGCTTAGACACTGAATATCACTATAAATTTTTCGCTGAATAAAACCCAAACAGTCTTATTTACAACAAGACAATATGGTTCTCAGACCATATATCATCAGCAATTATAGTATTCAGTATCATACAAGAAAGCGGAAGAAAGATATACCTTAAATACATAATGTTTTAGTATACAGACAACAAAAGGGAAATAAGCTTAAATATAAAGCTAGACTATCAGCAACCAGTCCGAGCTCAACCTACTCGTGCCTCTTGGATTTCCGCTGTCCCTGTGTCTCTGTAAAACAACAACATATAAACAATGAGATACAATCTCAGTGAGTTCTACCGAGACCCCTACTCGCTCTCTCGGTACTTGTTTAAAAACATTTTTAACTCAACACGGCACCGACTGCGTGACCGCTACATCCCGGTGAACCGCATTATTTTACACATAGCATTCCACCGGCTGCGTGACCGCTACATCCCGGTGAATCGCACAACAAAACAATTCAACAGATCACCGACTGCGTTACCGCTACATCCCGGTGAACCTGTTATGACTCAGTACGACACCGGCTGCGTGACCGCTACATCCCGGTGGACCGCACAACAATTAATTAAACATAACACCGACTGCGTAACCGCTGAATCCCGGTGAACCCCCCTACCAATGGTACATTCTCCCATTGGCATGGAGCCTAGGAAAGGGGATCATGACTGCCCCGCCTAGTATGTTACACATGGGTCGTCACCCAACTCGATATATATACACACACAGGTCTGTAATCATATGAACTCAGGGTCCATCACCTCAAATAACCAGTTGAACACTTAACCCACGCTTTTATAAAACCAAGTTCACACTCGTACTCTAACTTACCTCTTTTCGACACAATTTTCAACTTCGAAAACAGTTTATTTTGCCTTAAAACTAGAATATTCAGTTAGGCCTCTGAATAAGCTTTCCAACGCATTTTAGAACACCCCAATCGGGTTCCCGGATCAAAAGATATCGCGAAACGAAAAACAGTGTTTGGTTGCTGAAATTCTGCCAACTGGCGCGCGAGTGGCGCGTGGCGCGCGTGTTGACAGTCAAGTTCTGTCCAGTGGCGCGCGAGTGGGGCGCGGCGCGCAAACGGCGCGTGGACTGGCAGAAAGGGGGCCTGTCAAGTGCAGATTTTGGCGGTTTCGCCCGAAAATCGCGATTCCGCTTAATTCCGATTCTCGTTCCGATTTAAAACAGTTTTCACAACCATAAAAACAGTTCCAATCAAAGTCACACAATCAATCAAATCAATCAAGAACTCAATCAAAACGGATTTTATCAAAAACGACATATTTTCCAATTAACGGTTTTTAGTCAAAATCTTTCGAAATCAAATCACCGAAAATTCCATTTCAACGCGACACAACTCGAGACTCGCTCCGATCGATTCCTAATCCGAAACAGACAATATCCAGAAATATTCCAGTCCAGCGAAAGCGATAAAACAGTTAATTAATTAATTCGAAACATAAAATCCTAAACGTGAGTAGAACTCACCCTTGAAGCGTGAACCACGAGCGGCCGAATCCACCGAGTAACCACACGAACATTCCCCGCTCCGGCGACACCCAATCCGCTTCCAAAGCTTCCCACTCGATCACGAAACCGCTTTTGACCGAAATGTCGAATTCCTCGAAATCCTCCATGGACACTATTCATCATCTTCATCAACCTCAAATCACTATTCACCAAAAACCCCAATCTTGATTTTCAACTCCAAATCACCCAATCGATCTTCAATACTCGAGTAATCCACCTTGTGCTCGCTCCTAAACATCATCCTTAGCTGTCCCTTGAGTTACAACCATCAAAACTCCAATTTTCTCCTCAAATTCAAAAATGGCAAAGTGAGGGAGAGTGAGTTGATGATGAAGATCTTGGTACCAAATTGAAGAGGAAGTAACGCTGAGCATTTTTCGTGTTGGAAGGAAGTCGTTTCGTTGAGCGGAAGTGCCCCCTTTTTCCCCTTCTTCTTCCTCCCCCTTTCTTTCTCTTTTCTCTCTTTTCTTCTCTGTAACTCTCGCATCCTCTCCTCTTTCTTTCTTCTTTCTTTCATTTTAATTCTTTTCTTCTCCTCTCACAAGCACACACGTATACACATATATATTTATTTAATATATAAGCTGTAACGCGGTCAAATTACCATATTGATCGAAATCTCCTATTTCGATTCCGAAACTTCCTTGATCCGTATTATCCGGTTAACGATTCAATGACAACAATTAAATAATTTTTACACTCGATAAATTTACCAGTTAACTACTAAATTGGTTTAATTGGGTTAACATCCAATTAATTCGGTTAATTATTTTGCGGATGTTACATTCTCCCCAACTTAAAAGAATTTTGTCCTCAAAATTTCGTCAAGTCTTTCATCCGACTAACCGAGGATCGACATTCCCCAAAAAGATCTAAATTTGCGAGAAAACAATCTTAGATCAACGAAATGAGTGTAGAAAATCTTTCCAACCCAGCACATCAATCGTCAAGTATGATCCACTACTACCTTGATATGAACTCTCTTGTTACGAATCAATACGAGAAACTCATCATTCGCCTTCATAGGCTCGACACCGCGTTCGAAAACACTTCTGAAGCTTCATTCCTCACTTGCTCCCCAACTTGATTAATCCAAATCAAAGTACTCCTCGGTAGATGTAAAAACAAACACGATTTCCTCTAAAGGTGTAAACACTTTCTCAACAAATCTTCTAATATCCTTAACGGTTCTCGTACATACCGACAATGTGACGAAAAAAAGTCACTTGTGAAACTTCTTGACTTGCTTCCAAGTCTTCGAGGTAAAACTTTTCCAAAAAGATGAGATTTGGGTTTCATCAAAAGCTCTTACCTTAAACGTAGAAATAAACCACGGGGACATCAAATAAATTGAACGTAATGAAAATCACCTCAGTTGTTGTCCAAACCACTATCAAACAGAACTTAGAGCTCCTTTCCGAATTAGTCAATAGCGTTGAGAGCTTCCCCTCAACCTAAGTAATCCTCCCAGGATTTTCCTCCTCAATCATATTCTATTAGCCTCTTAACTCGTTCCCAAAATTTACTTTAGCATGCGGGTTTTCACAAAAACGATTTTTCAAAACTACCACACCGCACGCCAAGCTTCACTTCGGAAATTCTAGTCCCTTGCAGCGGATCCATCAATTAATCCTTTGGTGCTTATTCGTAATGTGAAAAACAGTCAACAGACACCTTGTTTTCATATTCGTATTCACGTTTGGCCTGTCAAACAGAATCACATAATACTATCTCCTTGTTAACCTTCACAAAGGAGAGGTTAACAAACTAATACCTCGCCACTGACACATCTGCTTTATACTCTGTACACCCTGGAACAGAATATAAACTTCGGTATGCTTCCTCTAACACTTGCCTTTTATCGTTCTCATCATCGGCCGCACAGATTCTACCGTTGAAACAACTGACTCCATCATTATCCATGGTAAAATCTGGAAATACCTTTGTGATCGTAGCTTCACATCAACTTCCTGTGCTAAGCGTATAGAATCCTTTAGGGAACTAGAGATCCTCATATGGCTCAACACTAACCGGATTCTCCTTGATCTTGAACTCAGATTTAAGTCTCTATCAGACTCGAATGATTCCATCTAATGCATCATAATACTGCCGTGTGTAGCGATTTCCTATTATTCGCATCAGCTACAACATTGGAATCTCCTGGATGATACTTCAACCCGAAGTCATAATCCTTCAGAAATTCTACACACTTCTCTGCCTGCTATTCAGTTCTTTCTGATCAAACAGATACCTTAAACTCTTGTGACCACTAGAGACTTCGAAACGAGACCCTTACAGGTAATGTCTTCAAACCTTCAGTGCATACACAATAGCTGCCAATTCCAAATTATAAATTGGATAATCCTCCTCATGGACCTTCAACTGTCTGGATGCATAAGCTACCACTTGATGATTCTGCATGAGAACACATCCTTGACCCTTCCCTGAAGCGTCGCTGTAACTTGGGAATCCCAAAAACGGATCTGGAAGAATCAGGGTTGGAGCAGAAGTCAAAATCTTCAACTCTTGAAAACGTTCTTCACAATCGGCATCCCACGTAAACGGATGACCCTTACGAGTTAACCGAGTAAGTGGAAAACTAACCGTGAGAACCCTTGAACAAATCTCTTATAGTAACCGGCTAGACCCAGAAACTTTCGATCTCTGCGGCTGACGTCGGTCACTCCCATTCAACACCGCTTCCTTCTCACTGGGACCTACAGAAACTCCCGACTTGGGAAATTGCCTATCCCAGAAACTTTACCTCAGGCATCCAGAAATCACACTTCGAAGGTTTCAAGTACAACTCCTTTTCTCGGAGTACACTCAGAACAATGAGGAGATGTTGGACATGCTTCTCAATGGTCTTCGAGCACATCAAGATATCATCGATGAAAACGACTTCAAACTGATCCTAATACGTATGAAAAACTCGGTTCATGTAATCCATGAATACCGTTGGAGCATTAGTCAAACCGAAGGGCATCACTACGAACTCGTAATGTCCATACCTAGTACGGAAAGCTGTCTTCGGAATATCTAAGGCTGTAACTTTTAATTGATGATAACCTGACCTCAGATCAATTTTTGAAAACACCACGGCACCTCGAAGTTGATCCAGCAAATCGTCTATCTTTGGCAAGGGATATTTATTCCTGATCATCACTTTGTTGAGTTGTCGATAATCAATGCACGATCTCATGCTACCATTTTTCCTTTCGACTAACCACACCAGAGCACTCCATTCCCTTGAATTCTCAAGAAACCTTCAATAAGAAACAATAGATATTGATCCCGTGCCAGGAACCAATTCTACAGTAAACTCTACCTCTCGCTCTGGAGGTTCAGAAGAAACCTCATCGTGAAAACATCCAGAAAGTCATTCACAACTTGTACAGATGATAAATCTAATACTAGTTCCAATGGATGCAGATAACCTACTAACAAGTGCTTCCGCACCTTGGAATGAAGATTGACCGTCTTAAGTGAACTAGGTAACCGCTTCAGAATTTGTCCTAGACAATTCAACTGATTCTGAAGCGAAGCTGATAGCTGATTAATACAGTCGATTGCAACATGATTCGCAGTCATCCAATTCATATCCAAAATGGTGTCCACACTTCTCACCGGCAAACAAATAATCCTTCTACGAAAGTTCTGTCTCCTATAACACGTAGACAATTCTGACACCAAGATTGGGTCTGAACACGACCCTTAGCCGCAGTTAAGATAGTTATCAGCTCGGATAGCGAAGATAAGGTTAATCCCAACCGATTCACATGCGATCGGGATATACAGCAATAGGTTGCACCCGAATCTTATAATATACTGACGGAGTTATTGGAAACTGATCTCATACTCCTCAGTAGATTGTTCTGCAATCGTAACTGTCTAAACATCCAGAATGTTGACTCGTCCTTGCCTTAGAGCTGCTTGTAACTTCTTGAAACTCTTCCTTACAGAACACTATTTACCATAGTGACCCTCTACATTTCTATAATAACACCGATTAGATCTTCGCTTGCAATCACCGCTGTGAGGCTTTCCCCAGTTAGAACATCTTCTGACATTTGAAGGATCAAAGAATTGCATCTGTTTTTCCTTTGATGAAATTATCTTAGGACTTTGCATTCGGAGTTGATAATTCAACTACCTTCTCCTTCCCCATACTTCCTATGAGGTCATCCTCGGCGACATAGGCTGATTACACTAAGGCAACATAATTGGTAGCAGTATAAGAACTGAGACCATAAATCATAAAAACACTTAGGCCCGTCTCATACTTCTGCATTCTCCGTTCGTCATCCGAAGCTTACTTTACCACTTGGTAAAACTGAGACAACTTCTCAAACTTAGCGGTGTATACTTCCACCGTTATGTCACCTTTCCTGAGGATGCACCGGTTGGAGACTCCGGTCTTGGTCGAGGATTGCATCTTGATCATCCAGTCATAATTCCGCTTATGATGCACTAAGTATTAAGTTGATCAGGCTCAATGTCTCTTAGCATCACAAGTGTAATTACAAAAAGGACTAACAAGGAATCGACTCAACCCTAAACTAAGTCCGACTAGGTCGAACTGCTCTGATACCAACTGTAACACCCCGGTATAATTTATTGATTAAAAATACCAAAGTGCACATTAGTAACACATCAGAGATATATTTCCTGCTTAGACACTGAATATCACTATAAATTTTTCGCTGAATAAAACCCAAACAGTCTTATTTACAACAAGACAATATGGTTCTCAGACCATATATCATCAGCAATTATAGTATTCAGTATCATACAAGAAAGCGGAAGAAAGATATACCTTAAATACATAATGTTTTAGTATACAGACAACAAAAGGGAAATAAGCTTAAATATAAAGCTAGACTATCAGCAACCAGTCCGAGCTCAACCTACTCGTGCCTCTTGGATTTCCGCTGTCCTTGTGTCTCTGTAAAACAACAACATATAAACAATGAGATACAATCTCAGTGAGTTCTACCGAGACCCCTACTCGCTCTCTCGGTACTTGTTTAAAAACATTTTTAACTCAACACGGCACCGACTGCGTGACCGCTACATCCCGGTGAACCGCATTATTTTACACATAGCATTCCACCGGCTGCGTGACCGCTACACCCCGGTGAATCGCACAACAAAACAATTCAACAGATCACCGACTGCGTTACCGCTACATCCCGGTGAACCTGTTATGACTCAGTACGACACCGGCTGCGTGACCGCTACATCCCGGTGGACCGCACAACAATTAATTAAACATAACACCGACTGCGTAACCGCTGAATCCCGGTGAACCCCCCTACCAATGGTACATTCTCCCATTGGCATGGAGCCTAGGAAAGGGGATCATGACTGCCCCGCCTAGTATGTTACACATGGGTCGTCACCCAACTCGATATATATACACACACAGGTCTGTAATCATATGAACTCAGGGTCCATCACCTCAAATAACCAGTTGAACACTTAACCCACGCTTTTATAAAACCAAGTTCACACTCGTACTCTAACTTACCTCTTTTCGACACAATTTTCAACTTCGAAAACAGTTTATTTTGCCTTAAAACTAGAATATTCAGTTAGGCCTCTGAATAAGCTTTCCAACGCATTTTAGAACACCCCAATCGGGTTCCCGGATCAAAAGATATCGCGAAACGAAAAACAGTGTTTGGTTGCTGAAATTCTGCCAACTGGCGCGCGAGTGGCGCGTGGCGCGCAAACGGCGCGCGAGTTGACAGTCAAGTTCTGTCCAGTGGCGCGCGAGTGGCGCGCGGCGCGCAAACGGCGCGTGGACTGGCAGAAAGGGGGCCTGTCAAGTGCAGATTTTGGCGGTTTCGCCCGAAAATCGCGATTCCGCTTAATTCCGATTCTCGTTCCGATTTAAAACAGTTTTCACAACCATAAAAATAGTTCCAATCAAAGTCACACAATCAATCAAATCAATCAAGAACTCAATCAAAACGGATTTTATCAAAAACGACATATTTTCCAATTAACGGTTTTTAGTCAAAATCTTTCGAAATCAAATCACCGAAAATTCCATTTCAACGCGACACAACTCGAGACTCGCTCCGATCGATTCCTAATCCGAAACAGACAATATCCAGAAATATTCCAGTCCAGCGAAAGCGATAAAACAGTTAATTAATTAATTCGAAACATAAAATCCTAAACGTGAGTAGAACTCACCCTTGAAGCGTGAACCACGAGCGGCCGAATCCACCGAGTAACCACACGAACATTCCCCGCTCCGGCGACACCCAATCCGCTTCCAAAGCTTCCCACTCGATCACGAAACCGCTTTTGACCGAAATGTCGAATTCCTCGAAATCCTCCATGGACACTATTCATCATCTTCATCAACCTCAAATCACTATTCACCAAAAACCCCAATCTTGATTTTCAACTCCAAATCACCCAATCGATCTTCAATACTCGAGTAATCCACCTTGTGCTCGCTCCTAAACATCATCCTTAGCTTTCCCTTGAGTTACAACCATCAAAACTCCAATTTTCTCCTCAAATTCGAAAATGGCAAAGTGAGGGAGAGTGAGTTGATGATGAAGATCTTGGTACCAAATTGAAGAGGAAGTAACGCTGAGCATTTTTCGTGTTGGAAGGAAGTCGTTTCGTTGAGCGGAAGTGCCCCCTTTTTCCCCTTCTTCTTCCTCCCCCTTTCTTTCTCTTTTCTCTCTTTTCTTCTCTGTAACTCTCGCATCCTCTCCTCTTTCTTTCTTCTTTCTTTCATTTTAATTCTTTTCTTCTCCTCTCACAAGCACACACGTATACACATATATATTTATTTAATATATAAGCTGTAACGCGGTCAAATTACCATATTGATCGAAATCTCCTATTTCGATTCCGAAACTTCCTTGATCCGTATTATCCGGTTAACGATTCGATGACAACAATTAAATAATTTTTACACTCGATAAATTTACCAGTTAACTACTAAATTGGTTTAATTGGGTTAACATCCAATTAATTCGGTTAGGGGCAGGGCGCCGACATGCAACAACATCAAACAGGAACTCGCGCCTAGGGGCAGGGCGCCGACATGCAACAACATCAAACAGGAACTCGCGCCTAGGGACAGGGCGCCAACATGCAACAACATCAAAAAGGAACTGGGGCCTAGGGGCAGGGCGCCAACATGCAACAACAACAAACAGGAATTGGCGCCTAGGGACAGGACGCCAACATGCAACAACATCAAACAGGAATTGGCGCCTAGGGGCAGGGCGCCAACATGCAACAACAATAAACAGGAACAGGCGCCTAGGGACAGGGCGCCTTCAGCAACAACAGCAAAATAAGGTATGGCGCATAGGGACAGGGTGCCAACAACAACAGCACAGAATTAGGGTGTGGCGCCTGAGGACAGGGCGCCAACACCAGTAGTAACACAGAAAAATAGAGCATGGCGCCTAGGGATGGGGCGCCATTATTAGCAAGCAACAAAACACCCAGCACAGGGCGCCTAGGGCGCCCGTTTCAGCAACAACAACGGGAACTGGGCGCCTACGGCGCCAATTTTAGCGACAACACAAGGACTGGGCGCCTAGGGATGGGGCGCCACTTTCAGCAACAACAAAAACAGTGACAGGGCGCCACTTTCAGCAACCAATTCAATTTCTCATGATCATGGCAAAATACAATAACAGTTCTAGGGCATAGGAATATCAATCACACAAATATAATTATTCAACAAGGCATTCAATACATATAGGATCATACATATGACAATCATCAAACCCTAACCCCCACGTAAAGTAATTCATATATCTCATTATAAGGCTTGAATCCCACCCTTACCTTAGCCTTAGAAGATCACGAACCCTAGCCTTAGAAGATCACGAAACCCTAGCCTCCTCTCTCCTTTTGGCGTCGCTCTCTCCCTCTTTTTCTCTCTTGGCCGTCGCGCCCTTGCTCTCCTCTCCAAGGCCCCTCTTATTTTGTTCCTTCTAAATGAGCACACCCTAACATTTCTCTTATTTATACTTTATTTAATTTTATGGGCTTTTCTTAGCTAATGCGACTTAATCATGGGCTTTTTCCCTAGCACCTCTCCTTTACTAATCCTAACACTAATAACAGGTCTACATACACTAACATATAGTTATTCCATTATATTTCTCCCAATTAAATTGCCAAACAATTCAATTAAATAATTAATTAAATTTTGGGGCGTTACAGGCAACACATAAACTAAACTGAATTTTTAGCGTGTCACCGGTCACTTGGCAAAATAAGCTCCCGGTGAACCCATTCCGCTAATCGACTGGACCCCTCATGGGGCCTAGGTTCATAGAGCTCATGACTTCCCCTCCCCTAGCACACTAAACTAAAAATAGGGTCATCACCCTAACTGAACTGACGTATATATTTTAATTTACCTGAACTGAATACTGATCTGAACATAACAATGAACTGAGCATAATAATGAACCTAACTTAACACTGAGCTTAACTTAACATGGTCTCAATACTAACATGATCTTATCATTAACATGATCTAATTACTAATATGATCTGATTACTAACCTTAGGTGATCTCACACGGCTTACTAAAGTTATTAACTAAACTTACACTAATCATCCAGTCAGTCCAAACACAATACATCAATAATACTCCACTTAACATAGCATGAACACTCAACATTATATCATGAACTTAACCTTCAGAAAAGGGCATTTCAAAATCTAATTGACATATCTGAATAGGTCTTTTAATATTCTTTCCAACGCATTTTAAAACATTTCAATCGGACCACCGGATCAAAAGATATCGCGAAAACAAAATCGGTTAGGTTTGTTAAAAAATTACACTGTGTCGTGACACGAACAGGTTCCGTCGCGACGCGTAAAGTTACAGAACCAAAACCTTCGCAAAAATATTCATGGTCGCGTCGCGACAGCCACAGGTCGCGAAGCGATGCGTTGTAGAAATGCAAAAAACTGATGTTTAAAAACTCGATTTCGTTCCGTTTCGCTTTTAATCCAATACCGAGACATTCTATAATCTCCGAGACATAAAAACAGACATTCTATAATCTCCGAGCAATCATCAACAATTCAATCACAATCCCAACCGATAATCATAAAACTCAATAACTCACCAATACGTAGGAATCCCGAGAGTTGAGCCGAGAGATGAAGTCACCGAACCGTAATACAAATGGGTCATCAAATCATCATTTCACAGCAGTCAACATCATCATATCACAACGGTCAGGTCATTACATCACAACAGTCAAAATCATTTCAATCGCATAAATATGCAACATGAATGCAAAATGCGACTCGACTCAGGGTCACCGCCCTATAATGCATGTGGTACCATAATTCAAGCCCGTAAATAGGGGCATCAACATCGCAACATCGTCGTCGTGGTTTGCCAATCCAGGCCATCGTGGTTTGAGCATAGCTCCATCGTAAAAATATGCTATGCATGCGACGCTATGTAAATGCACAAACAAATAACAATGGTTACATAGCAACGCAACAACATCGGAAAGCAGCATTGGCCGTAGGCCTACAACACATCACCTGCCAAAGAATAGAGGCAAATTCGTCTTCGTACAACCTTCGTCGTCACAAGTTACAACTTAGCAATTTTCAACATTCTGGCAACATCGCAATAATTTAGCAACTTTCAACCATTTGGCAACTTTGGGCCTAATCACATATTCAACATCATTTTAAATAACAATCGTGAAATTCACATTTGGGCAGCCACCCTTGGCGCCCTTGGCGCCCACTGCGGGCAAGCAACACAACCGGGCAGCCACACTGGCGCCCTTGGCGCCCAAGGCGCCAGACACACCGACAACAACAGCAACAGAGCAGCACCAACAGCAACAACAGCAACGGCAGCAACAACAGCAACACCGCCAACACCGACAGCAGCACCAACAGCAACAGCAACAACGGCAGCAACGACACCAACAGCAACACCAGCAACACTGCAACAGCAGCAGCAGCAACACCAATAGCAACACCAGCAACAGCAACAGCAGCACAGCCACAACAACACAGAAATAGCAGCACAGCAACAGCAACACCGCAACAGCAGCACAGCAACAGTGACACAGCAACAGCAACACAACAACAGCAACACAGCAACAGCAGCACAGCAACGGCAACACAGCAACAGCAACACAGCAACAACAACAGCGAACTAGGGTGTGGCGCCTAGCGACAGGGCGCCAACACCAGCAACACAGGAATGGGTGTGGCGCCTGGGGACATGGCGCCAACATGCAACAACAAAAAACAGGAACTGGCGCCTTGGGGCAGGGCGCCAACATGCAACAACATCAAACAGGAAATGGCGCCTAGGGGCAAGGTGCCAACATGCAACAACAACAAACAGGAACTGGCGCCTAGGGACAGGGCGCCAACATGCAACAACATCAAACAGGAACTGGCGCCTAGGGGCAGGGCGCCAACATGCAACAACAATAAACAGGAACAGGCGGCTAGGAACAGGGCGCCTTCAGCAACAACAGCAAAATAAGGTATGGCGCCTAGGGACAGGGCGCCAACAACAACAGCACAAAATTAGGGTGTGGCACCTGGGGACAGTGCGCCAACACCAACAACACAGAAAAGTAGAGCATGGCGCCTAGGGATGGGGCGCCATTATCAGCAAGCAACAAAACACCCAGCACAGGGCGCCTAGGGCGCCAGTTTCAGCAACAACAACAGGAACTGGGCGCCTAGGGCGCCAGTTTCAGCAACAACACAGGGACTGGGCGCCTAGGGATGGGGCGCCACTTTCAGCAACAACAAAAATAGTGACAGGGCGCCTAGGGACAGGGCGCCACTTTCAGCAACCAATTCAATTTCTCATGATCATGGCAAAATACAATAACAATTCTAGGGCATAGGAATATCAATCACACGAATATAATTATTCAACAAGGCATTCAATACATATATGATCATACGTATGACAATCATCAAACCCTAACCCCCACATAAAGTAATTCATATATCCCATTATAAGGCTTGAATCCCACCCTTTCCTTAGCCTTAGAAGATCACGAACCCTAGCCTTAGAAGATCACGAAACCCTAGCCTCCTCTCTCCTCTTGGCGTCGCTCTCTCCCTCTTTTTCTCTCTTGGCTGTCGCGCCCTTGCTCTCCTCTCCAAGGCCCCTCTTATTTTGTTCCTTCTAAATGAGCACACCCTAAAATTCCTCTTGTTTATACTTTATTTAATTTTATGGGCTTTTCTTAGCTAATGTGACTTAATCATGGGCTTTTTCCCTAACACCTCTCCTTTACTAATCCTAACACTAATAACAGGTCTACATACACTAACATATAGTTATTCCATTATATTTCTCCCAATTAAATTCCCAAACAATTCAATTAAATAATTAATTAAATTTTGGGGCGTTACAACTCTCCCCCACTTAGAATATTTTCGTCCTCGAAAATTTACCTGACTCGAATAACTCGGGATATGACTCCCGCATCTTGCTTTCTAGCTCCCACGTCATGCTTTCTCCGGCAGCTCCCAACCAGACTACTTTCACCAAAGCGATCTCCTTACCTCTTAGAGTCTTCACCTCATGATCCTCGATACGCACAGGCATCGTCTCCACAGTGAGATTATCCCGCACTTGCACATCGTCCATATGAAATTCCAAATCCTTTCTTCGCTTATCATGATAACTCTTCTGTCTACTTTGCGAAGTTTTCCCTTGCACCCGGATTAATTTTCGCGATTGTCTAGCAGACAACAAACCAGCTCCCTCCTCTTCAGGGGTAGAAAAACTTATAGACTTGCTATGACAATTAATATGTGCATGGTTATACTCTAACCAGTTCATACCTAAGATCACATCCACTCCGCTTAACGGAAACCAAATTAAATCAACAACAAAGTCTCTGTCAAAAATCGACAAGGGACACCCAGAACACACAAGAGAAGTAGTCACCGACCCATTAGCTGGAGTGTCGACAACCATTTCTCCATTCATAGAAGACAACGCAAGATCCAATCTTTCAACACAATCAGCAGCAATAAAACAAAGAGTAGCACCGGTATCAACAATATAAGTTAGAGGAATACCTTTAATGAAGCATGTACCTCTAATAAGTCCGCCCTCCCTAGAAGTCTCTGCCCCTACCAAAGCGAACACTCTTCCACTAGCTCGTTCCTTCTTCGGTTTCTGACACTGACTACTGATGTGTCCTCCTTCGCCATAGTTGAAACAAACCACCTCCTTATGCTCACACCCGGACACCTCATGCCCGATCTTACCGCAACGGAAACACCTTGTCGTCTCAGCTTTGCACGCATTACGCCTATGACCGGCTTTGCCACATTTGAAGCACACAATACCAGCAGGAGCATCTCCCCCACTAGTCCTCTTACCATCAGCAGCTTTCGGTTCACCTCTACCCGCAGGAGCATCATACGGCTTACCACGACTTTGAGACTTGCTCCCCTTCTCGTTAACAATCTTATAATGAGCATTGCTATCCTCCTCGTAGATCCTACAGCTATCAATCAAATCAGCAAAGACACGGATCTTCTGATACCCAATTGCCTTCTTGATCTCTGGTCGCAATCAGTTCTCAAACTTGACGCACTTCGAAAATTCAGCAATTGCTTTACTATAGTGCGGATAAAACTTAGCCAATTCCACAAACTTACCAGCATACTCAGTAACCGACAGGTTTCCCTGCTTCAGCTCAAGGAACTCAATCTCCTTCTTACCCCGAACATCCTCCGGATAGTACTTCCTCACAAATTCCCTACGGAACACAACCCAAGTGACCTCCTCATCAGCAGCTACCAATCTTTCACTAGTCTCTAACCACCAGTCATCAGCCTCATCTGCCAACATATGAGTGCCATAACGAACCTTCTGCGCTGGAGTGCAGTCCATCACACAGAAGATCCTCTCCATCTCCTTCAGCCAAGCGAACGCTCCATCAGGATTATACTTGCCTTTGAAAGTAGTCGGATTCCCCCTCTGAAAAGTTACCAAATTACGAGACCCAGCATTTTCACCAACGTTTTGCTGACCTTCCACAGCCTGAGCCATAGCAGTCAAAGCAGCAGCGATAGCAGCATCTTTCCTTCCAGCCATCTCAACTAATCACTACGACATAAACAACAGTTAGAAATAATTGACAATACTTGATCGTCAATGACACAATAACTTGACAACTTGGCCGGACAGACCGAAACTGCTCCGATACCACTTATGTAACACCCCATTTCTACCCGGTGAAATAATGCAAAATCAGAGTTCATAAAAATCTTTTTCAACAAACAAGGGAGTGCCACATTTGCTTCGTGAAAACAATAGACGGGTTAATTCGCTTTTGGACACAGATACATAGCGCTTTTGGATGAATCGACAAAACAACCTTTCAAAACAAGTCAACTTCTTTTAACTACGCAGCGGAATTTCAAATGGTTCAACAAAACAACCGTGGCAACTATGCAAGATTCATAACTCAAAATCCAACAGTAAACAACTTAAATAACATAAATAAAATAGTAATAATATGCGTTCATCCCCCCGAGTGCTACGTATCAGAGCGACGACACTGACTCGAACTAACGACGGTACACAGCCTTCATTCATGGTTACCTGCACGTTACCAACATAGGGGTAACATTCAAACAGAAGGGGTGAGATATCGAACTATATAATGAATCATATGAAAGACAATATGTATCAGGTCAGGACATCAAATCATCATTTCACAGCAATCAGGTAATCTCAATCATCAAGGGTCAACAACATAACCACTTAAATATGTGTCATACCCCAATTTTGTCCGGCTTAGGTCAAAACCCTAATTTTCTCCACAAAAAAATAAAAATAAATTATGCATTGCATTTTGAATCCTAGAAACCGCTCCAAAGTTGTTGGAATCATTCTTAGGGATAGAATGCACTTTTTAAGAAACTAGGGTTTTGAAAATACGTTATGCATGCATGGCAAACTTTGAAAAACATTTTATGCATGTATGGCAAGGACCTAAAAGCATTTTTTTGGAAAACAAGAATTGATTTCTAAGCCAAGAATCGATTTATAGTATGTTGCATAGGTCTTGAAAATCGATTTTTAAGCTCTTCCATAGGCCATGAATCGATTCCTCATTGCTTTAACTAAACATGGAATCGATTTTCACCTATTATATATGTCCTGAAAATCGATTTCCCTCTCCTTTCATAGGCCTTGAAATCGATTTTCAGGCCATTTTAAAGAGGTGAAAATCGATTCCTCCTTTTTCCATAGGCCATACAATCGATTCCCATCATTTCCAAAAATAAAGAATCGATTCCTACATGTTTCCAAAGACCACAGAATCGATTTTCAGGATCTCCAAATGTCCTGAAAATCGATTCCTACCATTTTCCATAGGCCATATAATCGATTCTTGTCATTTCAAAAAATAAAGAATCGATTCCTGCACATTTCCAAAGGCTCAAATAATCGATTCATCCTTGCCATAAATGTTTTAAAAAATTTTTTTACTCTCTAAGCCTATAAATAGGCAGCCTCAAATCACATTTTGGGGAGGCACACATCTCATGGAGAGGAGATCTCACAGGACAGGGAAAAACTTCACAGGGTCAGAAAAACAGACACAGCTCACAAGATCAGGGAGAAGAATTGCTACACACATTTTTTAAGATCTGAGAAGAATTGCTCCAGAAACATTTTCACAAGATCTGGGAAGACAACTCTCGCAAATCTCATTTTCCAGTTCTCCGCTTCATTTTTGTTCTTCAGATCTGTAATATCTGCCTTCATCAGAGGTATTTCTGTTTTTATATTTGTTAAAATTCAATCATTCTGATCCATGCCAAGATTGCCCTATGTGATTTAATTTAGCTGTAGTGTCCTTGTTGATGATGAACCACATGATTCCCACTTGTGCCTAGTGCATCATTTTCTAAGTGGTGAAGATGGTCTCAGATGATTCAACCTCTCCTTTCAAACCTTTTCAAAAAAAAACATTCTTTTCTCAGAACTACGTCGCTTTGATTCCCGTTCGGGATACGTAGGAGCGAGCCACGTTCTCGTCAAGCGCAACAAATAAAAATCCTTTTCATCCCCATAAACAAATTATTTTCATAAAAACAAACAAAAAGAATCATTTTCCAACCCATTGTTGCTAATAGCTCATCAGAGCCTCTGTTCGTTTAGCTATTGGCGACAATGTCTTTTTCTCATAAGAATAATAAACGATGGTCCATCATAACCTTTGTTAGTTTGATCATTGTGCAAATCAATCTTTTTCGAAAATCACTTTCAAAAAGATAATAAAAACGAGTTGTTATCAATAGTCCATCAGAACCTTTGTTCGTTTGACTAGCGGTACAACTCTCTCTTTTTTGAGTATTTAATAGTGATTCATCATAGCCTCTGCTAGTTTAATCATTTGCTAATGCTCGTCATATTTCAAAAAACTCACTAAAAAAGATAAAAACCCAAAAACATTTTACCACTTTCTTACCTAAACCTTTTACCAAAACATTTTCACCCTCATGCATCTTCATGCGACACTCTCATGCATTCTCAAGTATTTATGCCTTGCATAATAAACGTAATCATACTCAAATGCTCATGCATTCTTGTATGCTCATGCATCCTCCTGTCTACTCATTCATGCATTCATTCTTGTATGCTCATGCATTCACATGCTTGCCAAATCATGCATCATTGCTCACATGTTCATTCACCTAACCTAGAATACTCCATGCCTATGATCAATTGTATTCCTTTGTTCTTGATGCCATTTGAATGTCTTGACTTAATTGTGCACAAACCCTTTTACACAATCATGTGCCCTTATAAGACTACCAACATGTGTAGCATAGAGGTATATGTGCCCCTCTTGAGATTGCTTCCAACTTGTGTAGCAATTCTCCTTCACACACAAACACAATTGTTTTGAGAACTTTGTCTTGCACCTTTAACAATTAAATCTCTTGATTATATTGGCATGCTTAATCTTAGTTGATGATCAACATGTTCATGATTGCTTGATTAGTTGAATATGTTTGAACTTCATTCATTCATTTTTCATTTGGTTTTGGACATAGATTTCGATTGAAAATGATTTATTTATTTTCTAAAAACTCTTTTCCAAACCAATTAATTTTCAAAGCATTTTCAATAAACAAAAATAAGCAAGTAGTGGAGGTCACCCATAACCTTTGTTAGTTTGATCTCTATGAACGCTCTTCAAATTTACATGAGTACTTAGCGATGATTACCCATAACCTTTGTTAGTTTAATCATTCGCTAATGCTCGTCCTACTTCGAAAACCTTTTCGAAAATATAATAAAAACAAGTCGTTACTAATAGTCAATCAGAGCCTTTGTTCGTCTGACTAGAGGTAACAACTCTTTTTGAGTATTTAGCAGTGATTACCCATAGCCTTTGTTAGTTTAATCACTCATTAATGCTCGTCCTATTGCGAAAACTCACCAAAAAGAACAAAACAAAAACCTTTTCAAAACCAAAGCCTTAGAACTACGTAGCTTTGAATTCTCCATCGCACCAGGAGATACGTAGGAGCGGGTCACATCCCGTCAAGCATAACAAATAAAAATCATTTTCACAATAAGTTTTCAACAATTATTTTCGAAAGAAACTAGAACTACGTCGCCTTTGATTCTCTACCCGGAGATACGTAGGAGCAGGGGCACGCCCCTGTCAAGCGCAAAAGTAAACAATTTCTAAATTAAAAAATACAAACACATCTCTTTCATAAAACAAAAAAATCAAAAATCTTATTTTTAAAGTAGGGGATTAAGTCGGTCTTACGGCCGGGTTAATCATCGTTTTAGGATAAGTGAACTGTGGTCCTTCAGAGCCCCAGCGCTCCTTCAGCCCCCAGCGGCCCTTCAGACCCCCAGTGGTCCTTCAACACAGTTCACGCAATCCTAAGACCCCTATATTAAAAAACACCAACACACAAACATTTTCAACCAAGAACTACGTAGCTTTGAATTCTCCATCGCACCGGGAGATACGTAGGAGCGGGCCATGTCCCGTCAAGCACTTTTTTCTAAAAAAACCTTTTTCCCCCTTTTTCACCAAAAATAATATTTTCATTAAAAGTTTTCCCATTCATCTCCAAATAAGAAATAAATAGGCAAATCTAGGTATTTTTCAAATCAAACGTTAAAACCACACATTTAATTAGAGGTTCCCTTTCGGTAGAAAGGACGTGCGCGGTGCTAACACCTTCCTCGCGCGTAATCGACCCCCGAACCTATATCTCTAGTTTCAAAAGACCATCCGCTTTGTTCAAAAGACCCTTTTTCAATGTTTTGGTCTTAAAATTAAAATATTGGTGGCGGCTCCAAATTTTTCCACGTTGTACATTGAGAAACCCCAACCGGGGATTTTTCGGGGTGCAACAGCTGGCGACTCCACTGGGGACACTTTTTAAAAGACGAGGGTCAAGCCTAACTAATTTAAATGTGTGGTTTAAATGTATTGTTGATTTGATTAAAACCTTGTTTGCCTTTCTTTCTTTTCATTGATTGTAGGCATATGCATTTGTCTTCTTCTTTGTTGTTCCCTATCTCCTCTTCTACTCCTATTCTTTCATTGCTTATGCCCATGCATTCTTCCAACCCCCATGTTCCCTTATTCTTTGCTCCTTTTCTCCAAAGGTAAGTTCATGCATCTCTTCCCCATTCTATCCTGTTCCCTCTTCTTCGCTCCCTTTCTTGAGGTAAATAGTGCATTGTTGTTGGCACCCTAGATTAGTTGTATTTAATTGGTATTAAACCCTAGGGTAGACGACATGTTATTGCTTTCTATTGTCTGGACTGTCTGGATTCTCATTTGCAGGTGGGGTAGTACTAGGGAAAATGCCCTTGACACACACTACACTTATACCCTGTGACTATGTGCTTTGAGTGGGACCATAACCCAGGTCTGCAAAACTTAGGAGAGTGGATTCGAGTAGTAAGAGCCCATCAGGACCTTTGTCCGTTTGGCTACTTGCGAAAGTTTCAACCAGAGTTGTGCTCTTTCATGATGCCTCACACCTAGCAGTTTGCTGCATTTGTGGGGAGTTTTGTGAAAGGGACTGTAGCTCTGGTGGCCTTGTGAGGGAGTGAATAGAGCTACATGTGAAGATTACCTCTAAGTGCCTTAGATCATAGGTTTCTCCCCCTTTTAGGTCACAAGGGCTTTCCAAATTGTGTGCTGCATTGTTGCATTCAGTTCAATCAATTCTTCCTTCAAAATTTTCGAAAATCAAAAAATATATGCTTTCCCTTTTCAATAAACGCCTATATGAGGTGGCATATAGGGTGAAAATTTTCAAATCACCACCTGTAAATATCCTCTTTCTGCAAAAACACAAAAAAAAAAAAGCATCCTTGCATCATCGCGTCATTGCATCACTGCATCATTGCATCATTTGCATTGTATAAAATTCCAGTTTTGAAAAAAAAAAAAAAAAAACGTTCATCTTGCATTCCCTTTCATTACAAAAAATAATTATCATCTGCATAGCATAAGCATTTCATGTATAATCATGCAAAAAAAAAAAAAAAATCCTCGTCAAGTTCACCCAAAACATGGCATTCATGCATAAGCATTATTTCAAAAAAGACACAGTAGAACTACGTAAGCTTTGATTCCTCATTACAATGGGGATACGTAGGAACGGGCCATACCCCGTCAAGCACATTTTTCTAAAACCTTTTTTTCAATAAATCATTTGCATCATACTTGCATTCATTCATTACCTAAAATAGGAGTTGTGAGACGTTCTTGCAAAACAATCATCCTTTTTGAAAAAGTTTGTCCTTACTTGGTTGCAAACTCAAGGTGTTCCAAGGCACTCAGTTTTTTTCAATAGCTCATTTGCATTTCTTTCAAAAGCACTGCATCCCATCCAATCTATGACAAAAGACTGAAATAGTGTTAACTCTCTGTGAAGCATTCTTCTAATGAGCATGCATGCTATGAGTACATTCTCTTGTTTGAGTCCGTTGATTTTCCTCCCTTACCACAGTTTCCCATCCAAGTCTAATCCCGCCCCGTCCACCCCTAAAGAGCATATTCTCTCCCATCAGTGCATACTTGACTTTTGTTTCATTCCCACTAACACTTTAAGTCCTCCATGCTGGGGCAATTCTGTGATCACTAATTTTCCTTGTCGGTATCATATTCCCTTAGTGCAAGTCTTTCTAAAAAATATAATAAATAAAAAAGATAAAATAAGCTCGCTAGGTTGAAAACCCGCAAAGGGCGGCCTAGGCAAAAATGAGCGCCCGGTGGATTGAAAACTCGCAAAGAGCGGTCCAGGCAAAAATTAGGGCACAAAAAAAGGGAAAATAAAAGAGCAAACACATGAAGATAGATAAGTTATTGTTCTAAGGTTAAGTCTCATAGAAATAAGCAATCGGGATTTGAAATGAAGTTTGGCCATCTCCTCAAAAACCCCAAAATCCCAGAAAATCCCTTTCCTACCCACCTTGAGCCAAGAAAAACCGAAATCCAAAAATCACCCTAGACAAAGATCTCCCCAAATAAAAACAAAACAGTGCATCACTTTTATCAGCTCACCCGAGTCAAAAAAAAAAAAAAAAAAAAAAAAAAAAAAAAAAAGGGGGATTCAAAAAAATGAAAACCCCAAAACAAAATGGTGAGTTGGTACATGTTACCACAAAGTACAAGAGATCCTTGTCTAAATAAACCTTCAAACACTTCATCATTCCCATACACCCCTCCTTCCATAAACCGCAAACACTCCCTTTGGCTTCAACATCAAACCCCTTAGTCATTCTACCCTGAGACATGAATTTGCCTTAACAGAGCCCCAACAAGCCCAATAACCATCTTCCTCATAGACCATTAACCGTCAATCAAACGCCGAACAAAACTCACCCTCCCGCTAGCCTCAAACACTGCATTAAGCCTAACCCTCCTTCCTCCACAAAACACCACAATCCCGAAAAGTCCAATGACCGGTTGCTTTTGTTCACTCAAATTTTAATCTTAGGACGAATAAGCTTATCTGTTTACAATGTGTTTGCTCAAAAAAAAAAAAAAAAAAAAAAAAAAAAAAAAAAAAAAAAAAAAAAGCAAACAGTCAGAAAAAAGAAAGCTGACAAAATAAAAAGAGGGACTTTCACTCCAAAGCACATTCAAGATGCATTAAAACAAGGTTTAGTGATCACCAAATTACCAAAGTCAAGGCATTCATAGAGAACCAAAGATTTACACTGAGGACACCACTCAGATCTAGAAGTTGGGGCATTCTCTTCACCACCCATCCACCCTAGTCTTGGGAAAGCATGTTCAGCGTCCATCCTATGTCATTCATCCTTTCACCAGATGTTATCCTTGACGCCAGTTCCCGCATATCTGCCCTTTCACTCCAATTGTCAATACCACCAAACGGGGGCAAGCCTTTCATTCATAGTCACCAAGTCTGGAGTGGGGCAAGCCCATTCCCATTCACCTCATTCATTCCCATAAAAACCTCACCGGGGCAATTTCTCAACTCACTATCCTAAACAAGACCTTGTCATTCTGATTGGGGCAGCTTTGTCTTTGTTATGACTGGGGCAACATCAAACTCTATGGGTTGAAGCAAAACCCCTTTCATTCCAGCTTTCATCCCATGAACCGAAGCGTTCCCAATTCATCATCTTCTACGCCCCTAGTTTGTTGTCACCGCTAGACAGGGGCAAACCATTCACTCATCAAAAACCTGAATTGGGGCAATCTTGTATCTCTTGATCCCTCACAAGCTTCGGCAATAGCCATGTCGGTCATTCCTTCACTTGCCATAAACGTCCATGCCATAAACCAATCCCAAGTTAACGGACTCACTCATTCACATTTGCACCCCTATGCATGCTTACTAGATAATGCTTCAAAGAGAGAGAACACAAGTTAGTCATGCGATATTTAAGATTCAGTCGTCATTGAAAGGAAGAGAAAACAAGTGAGCTTGTTTGTAAATAAAATCTTGAGAACACCGGAGTTTGAATCAAATTCCATTCTTTTTCTCAACAAAATGGTCAATAATCATCTCAACTCCTTGCATTCAAAGTCTTGCATCTCATCATCACAAAAATGTTTCATCATTCATATCCTATTTTTCGCCTCATGCATTTAGGCGTTCCATTTTGCATCGTGCCAACATCATCATTTCATAAAAGCAAAAACATTTTCCATCTCATTCCATCAAGCATCAAAGCATTACATCATAAAAGCAAAAACACGTCATCCCGTGTCATAACATTTGCATCCAAACATTTCACATCATATTCACATTCACATTTCATGCATTCATCGCATGTCATCCAAGATGCCTATGTTTCCCAATCAACCATTTCATATCAGGCATCAAAGTATTGCATTTGCATCCTCACATAGCAAGAAGACAAATAGGAAAAATTCTTTAACCAGCTATCTCAACACATGAAGGGGTCGCCTAAAGTCGGCCGCTTGTAGGGCTTTAGTGCTCGCCTGGATCCTTAGGGATTAGGTTGTTATCTTGTAGGGCTTTAGTGCTCGCCTGGATCCTTAGGGATTAGGTTGTTATCTTGTAGGGCTTTAGTGCTCGCCTGGATCCTTAGGGATTAGGTTGTTATCTTGTAGGGCTTTAGTGCTCGCCTGGATCCTTAGGGATTAGGTTGTTATCTTGTAGGGCTTTAGTGCTCGCCTGGATCCTTAGGGATTAGGTTGTTATCTTGTAGGGCTTTAGTGCTCGCCTGGATCCTTAGGGATTAGGTTGTTAGCTTGTAGGGCTTTAGTGCTCGCCTGGATCCTTAGGGATTAGGTTGTTATCTTGTAGGGCTTTAGTGCTCGCCTGGATCCTTAGGGATTAGGTTGTTATCTTGTAGGGCTTTAGTGCTCGCCTGGATCCTTAGGGATTAGGTTGTTATCTTGTAGGGCTTTAGTGCTCGCCTGGATCCTTAGGGATTAGGTTGTTATTTTGTAGGGCTTTAGTGCTCGCCTGGATCCTTAGGGATTAGGTTGTTATTTTGTAGGGCTTCAGTGCTCGCCTGGATCCTTAGGGATTAGGTTGTTATCTTGTAGGGCTTCAGTGCTCGCCTGGATCCTCAGGGATTAGGTTGTTATCTTGTAGGGCTTCAGTGCTCGCCTGGATCCTCAGGGATTAGGTTGTCATCTTGTAGGGCTTCAGTGCTCGCCTGGATCCTTAGGGATTAGGTTGTTATCTTGTAAGGCTTTGGTGCTCACCTTAATCCTTGGGGATTAGGATGTTTACCTTGTAGGCACTTGAAGTGTTGATCCTTAACCAAAATAAAAAGGAAGAAAATCAAAAATAGCATCTCATAGCATCCATCATTCCATTGAAATCATCACATCACATACACTGTGCATAACATACATTCATACTCCATTTACATAGATATCTGCATTCCATAGAAAAAAAAAGAAAAAAAAAGGGGGGCAAATAAGAAAGGAGAGAAGAAAATCACAGAAGACGGAACATAAAAGAACACAACATTTTCACATCATTCATCATTTTCACATATCATTCATACCAGTCATCACTCCATGGCATCAAACAGTACATTACGCCTTCAAATTCGCATCTCAGAAGAGCGAAAGAATAACAAAAGGAAAAGAAGAGAAAAATCAAACAGAAAAGGCATCCCACCAAAGTCAATCATTGCATTCATATGCATTCAAGTGTATGCATTTCATGTACCTGTCAAGATAGAAGTTACCTCAGACTAGATAGTCTCAACCCAGAGTTAGTAAACTCCATCAACCCAGAGTTAGTAAACTCCATCAACCCAGAGTTAGTGAACTCCATCAATCCAGATCACAACATTGTGTACGAGCACGCAATGGATCCATCAGACTTCGTCAAGTCCTTCGGATTAGTTGTGTCAGCCTAAGGCATAGCGTAAATCCATTGATCAAATCAGTTCCGGACCTGATGTTGATCGGTCGCTCGAAAAGGCCACCCCCCCAGAGCTCGGACTCGACAAGAGTCCGTTAAAAGGTTTTAGGCAGCCTTCCAGACCCCGAGTGGTCCTTCAGAGCCCTAGTGCTCCTTTAGAAAATCATCAACCCCGAGTTAGTAAACTCCATCAACCCTAAGTTAGTAAACTCCCTCAACACAGAGTTAGTGAACTCCCACAGAGTTAGTGAACTCCCACCGAGTTAGTGAACTCCTTCCACAGATCACAACATTGTGTACGAGCACGCAATGGATCCATCAGACTTCGTCAAGTCCTTCGGATTAGTTATGTCAACCTAAGGCATAATGGACATCCTTTGATCAAATCAGTTCCGGACCTGATGTTGATCGGCCGCTCGAGAAGGCCATCCCAAAGCTCGGACTCAACAAGAGTCCGTTAGAAGGTTTTTAGGCAACCTCCGAATTCAGGACCCCAGCGTCCCTTCAGAACCCCAGTGTTCATTCAGGATCCAAGCATCCCTTCAGGACCCAAGTGTCCATCCAAGTTATTTTCTTTGCTGCTTTCTTTATAGCTTTATTTCCTGCTTTTTGAGGGCGGGCATTTCATTTAAATATAGAAAAAGAAAAGAGGAAAATTCGGGTTTCCCTAAGCAGACAAAATCGGTATAATTTCTGAATTCTTTATTTCTATTTTGCCTCGAAATATGTCCTGCGCAATTCATATTTCTTGTCAAAATCCAAATAAAGAGGGGCAGCTGTCATACCCCAATTTTGTCCGGCTTAGGTCAAAACCCTAATTTTCTCCACAAAAAAATAAAAATAAATTATGCATTGCATTTTGAATCCTAGAAACCGCTCCAAAGTTGTTGGAATCATTCTTAGGGATAGAATGCACTTTTTAAGAAACTAGGGTTTTGAAAATACGTTATGCATGCATGGCAAACTTTGAAAAACATTTTATGCATGTATGGCAAGGACCTAAAAGCATTTTTTTGGAAAACAAGAATTGATTTCTAAGCCAAGAATCGATTTATAGTATGTTGCATAGGTCTTGAAAATCGATTTTTAAGCTCTTCCATAGGCCATGAATCGATTCCTCATTGCTTTAACTAAACATGGAATCGATTTTCACCTATTATATATGTCCTGAAAATCGATTTCCCTCTCCTTTCATAGGCCTTGAAATCGATTTTCAGGCCATTTTAAAGAGGTGAAAATCGATTCCTCCTTTTTCCATAGGCCATACAATCGATTCCCATCATTTCCAAAAATAAAGAATCGATTCCTACATGTTTCCAAAGACCACAGAATCGATTTTCAGGATCTCCAAATGTCCTGAAAATCGATTCCTACCATTTTCCATAGGCCATATAATCGATTCTTGTCATTTCAAAAAATAAAGAATCGATTCCTGCACATTTCCAAAGGCTCAAATAATCGATTCATCCTTGCCATAAATGTTTTAAAAAAATTTTTTACTCTCTAAGCCTATAAATAGGCAGCCTCAAATCACATTTTGGGGAGGCACACATCTCATGGAGAGGAGATCTCACAGGACAGGGAAAAACTTCACAGGGTCAGAAAAACAGACACAGCTCACAAGATCAGGGAGAAGAATTGCTACACACATTTTTTAAGATCTGAGAAGAATTGCTCCAGAAACATTTTCACAAGATCTGGGAAGACAACTCTCGCAAATCTCATTTTCCAGTTCTCCGCTTCATTTTTGTTCTTCAGATCTGTAATATCTGCCTTCATCAGAGGTATTTCTGTTTTTATATTTGTTAAAATTCAATCATTCTGATCCATGCCAAGATTGCCCTATGTGATTTAATTTAGCTGTAGTGTCCTTGTTGATGATGAACCACATGATTCCCACTTGTGCCTAGTGCATCATTTTCTAAGTGGTGAAGATGGTCTCAGATGATTCAACCTCTCCTTTCAAACCTTTTCAAAAAAAAACATTCTTTTCTCAGAACTACGTCGCTTTGATTCCCGTTCGGGATACGTAGGAGCGAGCCACGTTCTCGTCAAGCGCAACAAATAAAAATCCTTTTCATCCCCATAAACAAATTATTTTCATAAAAACAAACAAAAAGAATCATTTTCCAACCCATTGTTGCTAATAGCTCATCAGAGCCTCTGTTCGTTTAGCTATTGGCGACAATGTCTTTTTCTCATAAGAATAATAAACGATGGTCCATCATAACCTTTGTTAGTTTGATCATTGTGCAAATCAATCTTTTTCGAAAATCACTTTCAAAAAGATAATAAAAACGAGTTGTTATCAATAGTCCATCAGAACCTTTGTTCGTTTGACTAGCGGTACAACTCTCTCTTTTTTGAGTATTTAATAGTGATTCATCATAGCCTCTGCTAGTTTAATCATTTGCTAATGCTCGTCATATTTCAAAAAACTCACTAAAAAAGATAAAAACCCAAAAACATTTTACCACTTTCTTACCTAAACCTTTTACCAAAACATTTTCACCCTCATGCATCTTCATGCGACACTCTCATGCATTCTCAAGTATTTATGCCTTGCATAATAAACGTAATCATACTCAAATGCTCATGCATTCTTGTATGCTCATGCATCCTCCTGTCTACTCATTCATGCATTCATTCTTGTATGCTCATGCATTCACATGCTTGCCAAATCATGCATCATTGCTCACATGTTCATTCACCTAACCTAGAATACTCCATGCCTATGATCAATTGTATTCCTTTGTTCTTGATGCCATTTGAATGTCTTGACTTAATTGTGCACAAACCCTTTTACACAATCATGTGCCCTTATAAGACTACCAACATGTGTAGCATAGAGGTATATGTGCCCCTCTTGAGATTGCTTCCAACTTGTGTAGCAATTCTCCTTCACACACAAACACAATTGTTTTGAGAACTTTGTCTTGCACCTTTAACAATTAAATCTCTTGATTATATTGGCATGCTTAATCTTAGTTGATGATCAACATGTTCATGATTGCTTGATTAGTTGAATATGTTTGAACTTCATTCATTCATTTTTCATTTGGTTTTGGACATAGATTTCGATTGAAAATGATTTATTTATTTTCTAAAAACTCTTTTCCAAACCAATTAATTTTCAAAGCATTTTCAATAAACAAAAATAAGCAAGTAGTGGAGGTCACCCATAACCTTTGTTAGTTTGATCTCTATGAACGCTCTTCAAATTTACATGAGTACTTAGCGATGATTACCCATAACCTTTGTTAGTTTAATCATTCGCTAATGCTCGTCCTACTTCGAAAACCTTTTCGAAAATATAATAAAAACAAGTCGTTACTAATAGTCAATCAGAGCCTTTGTTCGTCTGACTAGAGGTAACAACTCTTTTTGAGTATTTAGCAGTGATTACCCATAGCCTTTGTTAGTTTAATCACTCATTAATGCTCGTCCTATTGCGAAAACTCACCAAAAAGAACAAAACAAAAACCTTTTCAAAACCAAAGCCTTAGAACTACGTAGCTTTGAATTCTCCATCGCACCAGGAGATACGTAGGAGCGGGTCACATCCCGTCAAGCATAACAAATAAAAATCATTTTCACAATAAGTTTTCAACAATTATTTTCGAAAGAAACTAGAACTACGTCGCCTTTGATTCTCTACCCGGAGATACGTAGGAGCAGGGGCACGCCCCTGTCAAGCGCAAAAGTAAACAATTTCTAAATTAAAAAATACAAACACATCTCTTTCATAAAACAAAAAAATCAAAAATCTTATTTTTAAAGTAGGGGATTAAGTCGGTCTTACGGCCGGGTTAATCATCGTTTTAGGATAAGTGAACTGTGGTCCTTCAGAGCCCCAGCGCTCCTTCAGCCCCCAGCGGCCCTTCAGACCCCCAGTGGTCCTTCAACACAGTTCACGCAATCCTAAGACCCCTATATTAAAAAACACCAACACACAAACATTTTCAACCAAGAACTACGTAGCTTTGAATTCTCCATCGCACCGGGAGATACGTAGGAGCGGGCCATGTCCCGTCAAGCACTTTTTTCTAAAAAAACCTTTTTCCCCCTTTTTCACCAAAAATAATATTTTCATTAAAAGTTTTCCCATTCATCTCCAAATAAGAAATAAATAGGCAAATCTAGGTATTTTTCAAATCAAACGTTAAAACCACACATTTAATTAGAGGTTCCCTTTCGGTAGAAAGGACGTGCGCGGTGCTAACACCTTCCTCGCGCGTAATCGACCCCCGAACCTATATCTCTAGTTTCAAAAGACCATCCGCTTTGTTCAAAAGACCCTTTTTCAATGTTTTGGTCTTAAAATTAAAATATTGGTGGCGGCTCCAAATTTTTCCACGTTGTACATTGAGAAACCCCAACCGGGGATTTTTCGGGGTGCAACAATATGCAAATGGGCCATCAGCGGTACCCTCAACAAAATACAAACGGGTCATCAACGGTACCCTCAACAAAATACAAATGGGTCATCAAATCATCATTTCACAGCAGTCAACATCATCATATCACAACGGTCAGGTCATTACGTCACAACAGTCAAAATCATTTCAATCGCATAAATATGCAACATGAATGCAAAATGCGACTCGACTCAAGACCACCGCCCTATAATGCATGTGGTACCATAATTCAAGCCCGTAAATAGGGGTATCAACATCGCAACATCGTCGTCGTGGTTTGCCAATCCAGGCCATCGTGGTTTGAGCATAGCTCCATCGTAAAAATATGCTATGCATGCGACGCTATGTAAATGCACAAACAAATAACAACGGTTACATAGCAACGCAACAACATCGGAAAGCAACATTGGCCGTAGGCCTACAACACATCACCTGCCAATGAATAGAGGCAAATTCGTCTTCGTACAACCTTCGTCGTCACAATTTACAACTTAGCAATTTTCAACATTCTGGCAACATCGCAATATTTTAGCAACTTTCAACCTTTTGGCAACTTTGGGCCTAATCACATATTCAACATCATTTTAAATAACAATCGTGAAATTCACATTTGGGCAACCACCGTTGGCGCCCACTGCGCCAAGCAACACAACCGGCCAGCCACACTGGCGCCCTTGGCGCCCAAGGCGCCAGACACAGCGACAACAACAGCAACAGGGCAGCACCAACCACAACAACAGCAACGGCAGCAACAGCGGCAACAACAGCAACACCGCCAACACCGACAGCAGCACCAACAACAACAGCAACAGCGGCAGCAACGACACCAACAGCAACACCAGCAACAGCAACAGCAACAGCAACACTTCAACAGCAGCACAGCCACAAAAACACAGCAATAGTAGCACAGCAACAGCAACAGCAACACAGCAACAGCACCACAGCAACAGCGACACAGCAACAGCAACACAGCAACAACAACACAGCAACAGCAACACAGCAACAACAGCATAGCAACAGCATCACAGCAACAGCATCACAGCAACGGCAACACAGCAGCAGCAACACCGCAACAGCAACACAGAACTAGGGTGTGGCGCCTAGGGACAGGGCGCCAACACCAGCAACAAAGTAATAGGGTGTGGCGCCTGGGGACAGGGCGCCAACATGCAACAACAATAAACAGGAACTGGCGCCTAGGGGCAAGGCGCCAACATGCAACAACATCAAACAGGAACTGGCGCCTAGGGGTAGGGCGCCGACATGCAACAACATCAAACAGGAACTCGTGCCTAGGGACAGGGCGCCCACATGCAACAACATCAAACAGGAACTGGGGCCTAGGGGCAGGGCGCCAACATGCAACAACAACAAACAGGAATTGGCGCCTAGGGACAGGACGCCAACATGCAACAACATCAAACAGGAATTGGCGCCTAGGGGCAGGGCGCCAACATGCAACAACAATAAATAGGAACAGGCGCCTAGGGACAGGGCGCCTTCAGCAACAACAGCAAAATAAGGTATGGTGCATAGGGACAGGGTGCCAACAACAACAGCACAGAATTAGGGTGTGGCGCCTGAGGACAGGGCGCCAACACCAGTAACACAGAAAAATAGAGCATGGCGCCTAGGGATGGGGCGCCATTATTAGCAAGCAACAAAACACCCAGCACAGGGCGCCTAGGGCGCCAGTTTCAGCAACAACAACGGGAACTGGGCGCCTAGGGCGCCAATTTCAGCAACAACACAGGGACTGGGCGCCTAGGGATGGGGCGCCACTTTCAGCAACAACAAAAACAGTGACAGGGCGCCTAGGGACAGGGCGCCACTTTCAGCAACCAATTCAATTTCTCATGATCATGGCAAAATACAATAACAGTTCTAGGGCATAGGAATATCAATCACACAAATATAATTATTCAACAAGGCATTCAATACATATAGGATCATACATATGACAATCATTAAACCCTAACCCCCACATAAAGTAATTCATATATCCCATTATAAGGCTTGAATCCCACCCTTACCTTAGCCTTAGAAGATCACGAACCCTAGCCTTAGAAGATCACGAAACCCTAGCCTCCTCTCTCCTTTTGGCGTCGCTCTCTCCCTCTTTTTCTCTCTTGGACGTCGCGCCCTTGCCCTCCTCTCCAAGGCCCCTCTTATTTTGTTCCTTCTAAATGAGCACACCCTAACATTTCTCTTATTTATACTTTATTTAATTTTATTGGCTTTTCTTAGCTAATGCGACTTAATCATGGGCTTTTTCCCTAACACCTCTCCTTTACTAATCCTAACACTAATAACAGGTCTACATACACTAACATATAGTTATTCCATTATATTTCTCCCAATTAAATTGCCAAACAATTCAATTAAATAATTAATTAAATTTTGGGGCGTTACAGGCAACACATAAACTGAACTAAATTTTTAGCGTGTCACCGGTCACTTGGCAAAATAAGCTCCCGGTGAACCCATTCCACTAATCGACTGGACCCCTCATGGGGCCTAGGTTCATAGGGCTCATGACTTCCCCTCCCCTAGCACACTAAACTAAAAATAGGGTCGTCACCCTAACTGAACTGACGTATATATTTTAATATTCCTGAACTGAATACTGATCTGAACATAACAATGAACTGAGCATAATAATGAACCTAACTTAACACTGAGCTTAACTTAACATGGTCTCAATACTAACATGATCTTATCATTAACATGATCTAATTACTAATATGATCTGATTACTAACCTTAGGTGATCTCACACGGCTTACTAAAGTTATTAACTAAACTTACACTAATCATCCAGTCAGTCCAAACACAATACATAAATAATACTCCACTTAACATAGCATGAACACTCAACATTATATCATGAACTTAACCTTCAGAACAGGGCATTTCAAAATCTAATTGACATATCTGAATAGGTCTTTTAATAATCTTTCCAACGCATTTTAAAACACTTCAATCGGACCACCGGATCAAAAGATATCGCGAAAACAAAATCGGTTAGGTTTGTTAAAAAATTACACTGTGTCGTGACACGAACAGGTTCCGTCGCGACGCGTAAAGTTACAGAACCAAAACCTTCGCAAAAATATTCATGGTCGCGTCGCGACAGCCACAGGTCGCGAAGCGATGCGTTGCAGAAATGCAAAAAACTGATGTTTAAAAACTCGATTTCGTTCCGTTTCGCTTTTAATCCGATACCGAGACATTCTATAATCTCTGAGACATAAAAACAGACATTACAATCAACAATTTCAGTCCAAATCAATCAACACATAGCAATCATCAACAATTCAATCACAATCCCAACCGATAATCATAAAACTCAATAACTCACCGATACGTAGGAATCCCGAGGGTTGAGCCAAGAGATGAAGTCACCGAACCGTAATCCACGAACAATCCCCGCTAGAACTCGATCCACTTCCAGAACAGCAGCAACACTTCTGTCCCCTACACAACCAGCAAAAATTCTACCCCCTTTGGAGCTCTAATTCGAAATGTAACCTCGGAACTTCCTCTAGAGCAGCCTCTACTGAACATGCAAGCCCATCTAACACACAAACATCACCATCTTCACCACTTGGAGCTTCATGGTCGAAAATGGAAATGAGGGAAGGAGAGTGAATCAGATTCTGAAAGTTACATCAATGGAAAGGGTATAGAAAATGGAATGGATGAGTGGCGAGAGAACTTACATGCTTGTACCCTTGATGATTCTCCACCTTCTTCTTCCTCCTTTCCTCTCGCCCCCTTCTCTTTCTTTTCTTCTGTTTTCAGCTTTCACTTCTTTCCTGTTTTTGTTAAAATGACTAACTGTGAGGCTGAGTGAGGTTGAAGGTTCAACTACTAGGCTGAAGTACTTAAAGGGCGTAAAGACCATTTCGCCCTCAACTTAGTTTCTTCAATTAAATCATCACTAGGTCATAATCCAATGGAGAATTACTAATCCTTGACTTTTTCCTCGACCACCCCTCACCGAGACACGACTTATTATCCTTAACGAATGATGAATCGGTTCTAGGCTTCATAGTTCGAGTTTTAAAAGTGAGGGATGTTACATTTGTAGTAGTAGTCTTCAAAAAATTTAATTATCAATGAAAAATATTAATCTCGTGTTTTTTATATATCAATGCAGTTATCCCGTGTTTTTTTTATATATCAGTGTAGTTATTTTGTAGTTTAAATTGGTTATTTTAGTTGATTAGTAGATTATAGTAGATAGTAAAAGAGAGATAGTAGATTATCAATAAGAAATATTTGTTTTAAATATTAATCTGTAGTTTAAATAGTCAATAAATCTTCTTGGTTTTTAGATAGTAGGTTTATAGTAGTCTTTAGAAAATTTAATTATCAGGGACAAATGTTAATCCTGTGTTTTTTATATATCATTGCAGTTATCTCGTTCCAATTGATTATTTTAGTTGATTAGTAGATTATAGTAGATAGTAAAAGATAGATAGTAGATTATCAATAAGAGTGTAAAAAGATTTTGGAGAAAAAAATTAAAATTTTAAAGTGGTGAATTTTCCAAAAAGATGATAGTTTTTTTTTTGTTTTTTAGTGTGACTCATTTACATTTTTATAGGTAATTTTAGTAGAGTAGTGTTTGTATAAATTTAGAAATTTAGTTAAAAAAAACTAAAGTGAAGTGATAAGAGAAAGATGAGAATTGTTTATGAGAAAAGTAAAAGTAAAGGAAAAAGAAAAAAAGAAGAAAGAGAGTGTAAGAGAAAAGTGAAAAGGAGGAAAGAGAGTATAAGAAAAAATATAAAAAAAAGGAAGAAAGAGAGTATAAGAAGAAAAAGAAAGAAAGATAGGGTAATGACAATTTTACCCTAAAATTAGATATTGTCCTGTTAATAAGAGATACAAATTGGTAATTTCATAGGAGGATTGTTTGTATAAATATCAGTAGTTTAAATAGTCATTAAATCTTCTTGTGTTTTAGATAGTAGGTTTATAGTAGTCTTCAAAACTGTTAATTATCAGTGACAAATATTAATCCTGTGTTTTTTATATATCATTGCAGTTATCTCGTTGTTTCAATTGATTATTTTAGTTGATTAGTAGATTATAGTAGATAGTAAAAGATAGATAGTACATTATCAATAAGAGTGTAAAAAGATTTCGTAGAGAAAAATTAAAATTTTAAGGTGGTAATTTTTTCCAAAAAGATGATAGTTTTTTTTTTGTTTTTTACAGTGACTCATTTACATTTTTATAGGTACTTTTGGTAGAGTAGTGTTTGTATAAATTTAGAAATTTAGTTAAAAAAAATAAAGTGAAGTGATAAGAGAAAGAGGAGAATTGTTTATGAGAAAAGTAAAAGTAAAGGAAAAAGAAAAAAGAAGAAAGAGAGTATAAGAGAAAAGTGAAAAGGAGGAAAGAGAGTGTAAGAAGAAATAGAAAAAAAAATAGAGTGTAAGGAGAAAAAGAAAGAAAGAGGGGGTAATAATAATTTTAACCTTAAATTAGATGTGTCTTGTTAATAAGAGATCCAAATTTGTAATTTCATAGGAGGTTTGTTTGTATAAATAGATAAATAGATTTAGAAATTTAGTTAAAAAAACTAAAGTGAAGTGATAAGAGAAATAGAAGAATTATTTACAGGGAAAAAGAGTGTAAAAGAAAAGTGAAATGAGGAAAGAGCGTGTAAGAAGAAATAGAAAAAAAAGGAAGAAAGAGAGTGTAAGAAGAAAAAGAATGAAATAGAGGATAATGAAAATTTTACCCTTAAATTAGATGTGTCTTGTTAATAAGAGATATAAATTGGTAATTTCACTGTGCAAGTAACATGGTCTGTCCACTCATGTGACCAAAAGGTAGCCTTATCTTGTTATTGTTTTTAGGAATATGGTTTATGATAAATAATTAGCCTATTGAGCTCGTGTTTTTAGACTTTAATTACAAAATATCGTATTTTTGTTAATACTTTTAACATGTTATTCTCTCATTATTAATATTTTAATTACTCTTTTTAAAACGAAAAAAAAAATCAAATGTAATATTTTTAATTACGAAAAATACACTTTGTTTAAAATCAACTCATTTATCTCCTTGAGTAAGGTATGCTATTACTGGTAATTGCCGGTCACTAAATTCATTTTGGTGTAAAACCATAAGAGACTAAACACTATTGGTAATATTGTGCCTCTAAATGTGACACCCTTTACCCCAAAAGTGATTATAAATGAAAAGTACAAAACTGAGTAAAATTGTTTTTCAAATAAAACTAGCAATTCTTATTATGAAATACTTTTCACAAGCAAAAGATGTCACAGAATTCCTTAAATCATATATCAATGATGACTTATAATAATATTAAAGATAGGAGTGATAAAATGTTTCTTTTAATATAGTAACAAGAATGATCTGAAATATAATATTTAAAATACAACCCAAATCCCGTTGTCACATGATCAAAGCAATTAACCATTAATACAATTAAATAAAAAGGAGTAACCATTAATCTTCAGCTAATCGTAGTGTTGCGAACTCACGTACGGTCCTAGGACTACAAACAGCAACAACAACAACAACAGGATCAGGATACCTTGCCAGATACTGCCTTACAATCATCAACAACAACAACAACAATAGGACCGGGATACCATGCCTGAACGGGATACCTTGCCCGATAACGCCCTACAAAGAACAACAACATCAATAGGACCGGGATACCTTGCCTGATAACGTCCTACGAAGAACCGCAAGAAGAGTAATATGAGGACCGGGATACCTTGCCCGATAATGCCCTACAAGAACAACACGATCGAGACACTCGAACGAGATACCTTGCCCGATAATGCCATGAAGAACACCTAGGAGAGGACTATGAGGACCGGGATACCATGCCTGTAACATCCATAGTACGGTTAATTTCAATTTATGAAATTAACCAGCGATTTATTATTTAATGAAACGATAAATTGAGTCTCGATATATTTTTGTCGTGAAAGCGATGTTTAATTACTCAACCATATAATTCACATACATTAGGTATTTAATTGTATGAGTTATTGTGTGGTTGAGTGAATAATAGATAAAAATCGGTATCTTAGAGAATTGAGTAAAAATGAGGATATCTAAGGAATTTCTCTTACTTGGGATATTTGTTTAGTTTATAATATAAGTTATAATAAGTAAAAGAAAAGAAGGAAAAAGGGAGAGAGCCGTAGAAAGAAAAGCAACAAGGAAAGAAAAGAAAAGAAAAGAAAAGAAAAGAGAAGAGAGGAAGAGAAGGATGGCGAAGGGAAGAAGAGAATAGGGGAAAGAGGACTTTCATGAAAACTCCATTTTTATGGCACAAAAATACTCACCTCTTCATCCTCTTCCTTTTGACACAAAGATCATCAACACCAACCCACTCTCTCATATTCTACCATTTTCGTTTTTAGTGAGAAATTGAGAGAAATCTTGTGTTGTTTTCTTCTTTCTAGTGTTATGGAGGTTAGGGAAGACCAATTGAGTGTTTGGTTGTTAATTTGGTGTGGAGAAATCAAGCTTTGGAGAGTTAAGGTTTGTGAGATCAAAGTGGGGTTTTATGGTTGAAACTAAATTGAAGGTTGAAGATGATGAATAGTGCTTATTGGGAGCAATAGGGATGATAGTGAATTTCATTTTGGAAGCTCAAAGCTTTGGAATCAAGTTGGAATGTTGATGTTGATTTTTGAAGCTCTAGGAGCTATGTTGGTGCCTAGGTGCAAAGTGAGTTCTCGCGAGTCGGAGGTTCGAGTTGCGGAAAGTCTGGGGGTTTCGTGATTTTCATCACGATAGGTGAGTTTTACTCACGTTTAGCACTTTATTTTTACTGTTTTGAATGACTCAAAATATCAGTTTATGAAGTAAATTTTGTTTCAAAAGATTTTACGAGTCGAAAACCGTTTTCGGAAAAATTACAATATTTGAGCCTGTTTGGTACAGGTTCAGTAATTCTGTGATTGTGAATGTTATATATGTCTAAAAATTATGTGGTTTGTTTATCTGGAAACTAGACAAAATTTTCGACAAATTAGGCACTGATTTTACTCAATTTGGATAAGTATAATGGAAGAATTCTTGGTTGCAAATTGTGTCAAAAATCTGGCTTTCCAACGAGTATTCATTTGTTGAAATCCGATGTCGTTTGCTATTTTAATTAATTCGCCGAAATAGGTGCACGATTATAGAAATTCTGCACTCATGTATTGTGTCAAATAGTGTGTCGTGTCACTGATAGTTAGGAACGACTTGTTGGATATTGTTGCTCCTGAATTGATATTACTTAACTGGATTGACGGGAATATTATGTGATATTGATTGTTTTTATGTTGCAAATGGAGTGGATTACGGGTTGGACACGATCGGAGAAGCGAAACTAAACAAACGAACGAATATTTTGCCAAATCTTCGTTTCGTAGCTCCTTTCGATTCCAAATCTCTCCTAATTGTCTTTCCAACCATTTGTTATGAATTGTGATTGATAAAAACATGATTTTAACCATGTTCATAATGATTTTAAATAAAATGTTTTGAAGATACAATTGTTTCGAAAAACCGAAATATAGTATACGTATGAGGACATGTTTTATCGAAAATAAAACGGACTATGAGTCCTAATTGGTATTGTATAACTAACGCGGGATGTTTATTAATTATTCATCTAAACCGGTTTATGAATCACGGTATATAAATTATATCGAATGTAATTGACGGCCCAATGCGGGTGGATATATAAATTATATCCAATCTAATTGACGGCCCAATGCGGGTGGATATATAAATTATATCGAGTCGGGGTGACGACCCCCATGGATTAGCATGCTAGATGAGGAAAGTCATGAGCCATTGATCTAGGCCCCCGGATGATTTATGTTTTGCCTTTAGGACATGTACTTCTATTGACTAGTTGGGGTTCACTTAAGCTTCTTCGGGTTGTTGGTGATGTGCTAAATATTAAAAAAGTAAATGTTTGTAAGTCATTCATCGAGTTACCAATAAATGTTTGTAATTCACAATAACGAATTACCAGTGAATGTTTGCAATTCAATAACTGAATTTCCAGTAAATGTTTGTAATTCGCAATATCGAATTACCAGTAAATGTATGTAATTCATTAATTGAATTACCAAGTAAAAGTTTATAATTGAACCGAGAGCGTAGTTAGGGGTCTCGGTAGAACTCACTGAGATTGTATCTCATTGTTTATATGTTGATGTTTTTACAGAGAAACAGGGAAAAATGAAAGCAAAGAAGTACGGATAGGTGACGTGCTTGAGGAGAAGATGGAAGACTTAGTTCTTTTGTCTTTGATTTTTGTTTCCTTGTTATCTTTGTAGTTCGATGATATAACTTGGATTTGTTTTAAGTTATGTAATCGTTTCCGCATTTTTCTTGTAACGGTATTGAACACTAGGTCATGGTGATGTTGAAAGACAGGAAGCCAATATGGTTTTAATTATGTTCAGACTGTTTGATGTTATTCATCGAAAATTTTTAGTAGTGTTCAATATCTTAAACAGGAAGTATAACTCTGATGTATGCTAAAGTGTATTCACTAGCATTTCTACTTGTTAGAATTACTGGGGTGTTACAGTTGGTATCAGAGCAGTTCCACCTTGTCGGACTTAGAGACCTAACGGTCAAAATATTAGTTAGATTGAGTCAGCTAGGGACTTCGACAATGGACTGTCTGAACCTTTTAGTATTTTGTGTGAGACGTTGAGTTTGGATCCACTCGATATTTCATGCAACGTACTGAGAATAATTACAATTAGTTGCCTCGGCCCCGAAAATGTTCTAAACCATAAACCCTAGGATTCCCAGACTTCTTGTTTCATTAGAGTATGCAGCGGAAGTAGTGGGTGTTGAACCAAGGGCAAACACTCTTTGTTTTGTATGATAACAAATTACACCTTATCTACTAATGGTTGCAGCTGTATGAAAGTACAGGTTCAAGCTGCATAAAGTACAGGACTGGAATCAAAAACAGGAACATTAAAGTGGAGCAGCTTGGAGAAGAAGCCACCTTTGAAGATCAAGACCTATTTGTTTATCCGCTTTCTTTAGGACACTGTGTAAGGTCCTATCACTGATGGTCTATGACTTTTAGTAGCTGAGAGATGAGTTTTTCAAAACATGCATGGTGCATCAAAATAGTTTTGAAAAATATTTTATAAAATTGCATGCATGCATAAGGTGGCACCTAAACCATAAAACGATTTTGTGGAAAGCAAACAAATAATTTCTATTTTGTTCAAATGGCTATGAAATCGATTTATACAATTTATATAGGCTACGAAATCGATTTTAGGCTCACCTATAGGCCAAGAATCGATATTGTTATCCTATGTTTGAAGCATGTAATCGATTTCTACATATTCTCAAGCCAAAGTAAGACTCGATTTCCTTCTATTTCAAAAGACTATGAAATCGATTTTCAAGCAATCCTATAGGCTATGAATTGATTCCTCCTCATTTTAAACAAAGTCAAAATCGATTCCTAACCTATTCGGGATGTCCTGAAAATCGATTCCGACCTATTTCCAAAGAAACAAACAATCGATTCCTATGTTCTCCATATGTAAAGAATCGATTCCTCTATTTTTTAACTAGTCATATAATCGATTTCTATGTCTTCTAAAATGATAAGAATCGATTCATCAACATTTTCACTTCATCAAACAATCGATTCTTCACTTTCATTAAATAATTGTTTTCAGATCTACGTTTTCCTAAACCTATAAATAGGGAGGTGCTTCACACTTTTCAATTCACTCATCCACACCATAAATCACAACATCTTCTCTACTTCTCACATACATTTTCTAGATCTGAGAAAGAGAAAAATAGAGCTATCACTTTCATATCATTTTTTATAGAGGAAGTCACTCATCTCTCTCAGCTATTATATTGTCATATTATCTGGGGTGATTAGATCATAGCTTCTATATTGTAATCTACTATTGTGGGGGTCACTTTGAAATCTTGGGAAGTTTTCTTGGGTCTCTCAATCAGGAGATTGAGTTGGTTTGAAATCCTAAGGAAGTTTTCTTGGGTCTCTCAATCAGGAGATTGAGTTGGTTTGAAATCCTGGGAGGTAATCTTGGGTCGTTCAATCAGGGAAGATTGAAGTGGTATTGAAATCCTGGGAGGTGCTCTTGGGTCGTTCAATCAGGAGACTGAAGCGGGTTGAAATCCTTAGCTGTGTGCTCGGGTTCTCAGTTCGGGGGAATTGAGATTTGCTATTTGAAAGTTGCCTGTTTGTAAACAATTCTTCATATAGTGGTTGTCAGCAAAGTCCAAAAGTTGCAAAGTCGGAGGCCGAAGACGTAGGGCTTTTGTCCCGAACCTCGCTAAATTCCTGGTGTATCTCTATCCCTACTCTTTTACTTTATTTGTCATTTGTGTTTGTTTATTGTTATACTGCGCTAAACATAAATATCTGTTTATTGTTAAAACCAATCATAGCGTAGTTAGCATAATACATCACCGCATCTAGATCTGTCTGGTTATAATCTGGTTATAATTATACTATCACTGCGCCGATCTATTTATCGTTACGCTGCTTATAATATCTGTCTACCCTGAACTCTGAAAATAGCGTAATAGTACTCTTTGCATGATCTGCCTGTTTAGCTATAAATAATTGGTTACATTGAATATTAAATAGTAATATCTTACTGTGCCTGATCTGCCTGCTTACATACATCATATAAGTTTAAATCTCAGATTCCGCTTTTGATTTAAACAAGCATTGCAAAAGTTTTTTAAACCGAAAAAGAATTCAAGTTTTGCACATAACCTTATTCACCCCCCTCTAAGGTTATCAGATAGTCTAACAAGTGGTATCAGTAGCTAGAAATTGCATATAGAGCTTTACATCTCGCAATTTAAATTTTATTTATCTATCTGTGATCATGGGTTCTTTTATGAAAGAGGGGATGTCCTTCAATAGGAGTAGTCGAATGAAATGTCATGTGCAGGCTATAGATTTCACTCTGTGGAGAATTATTGTTGATGGACCACTGATTCCTATGAAGATCAAAATTACAAAACCTGGTGGTGCTGACGGAGACACTACAAAAACTCAAGCTACCGGCAAAGCAGAAGAAATTCCAGTTGAAGACATCTACACCATTGATCTGAACGAGCTGAGAAAGTCCGAGTTAGACAAAATTTCTCAAAACGCCAGAGCAATGAACGTTCTTCACGTATCTCTATGTGAAGAAGAATATGGAAAAGTAAAAGGTTGTCAGACAGCAAAAGAGATTTGGGAGTACTTGGAAGCCACACACGGTACAAGCCAAATGAAGGCTACATGGAACAACTATACTGACAGTGAAGAAGAGGAGGTTGCAAATGCCATTTGTCTCACGGCATGTGAAACACCTAAGGCTACTATATGGGATTGTCTTGGCACTGATAGTGACACAGGCGAAGAAGAGCAAATTGCAAATGCTGTTTGTCATATGGCAAATGACTCATCTAAGGTAAGCCTTAACTCTTCTAGTCTTTTTGATTCCTCTATGCATGATGATTTACTTGATGATGGTTGTAGTAGTCAAGATTTGAGTGAGGCTTTTGAAGCTCTCTATTTTGAACATGAAGCTCTCTTGTTAAAATCCAAAAAATTGACAAAGAGCAACAAAAGCATGCTCACTCAAATTGAGACACTTGAAAATGAAGTAGATAGATTAAAGAATGAACTGCATAAATCTGTCAACCTTGAGTTTTGTGAGCTTAAACAAAATTTTGAAAAATCCAAAGTTGAAAATGAACTTTTGAAAGAAACATTGAAAAAGTTTGAGGTTGGTGAAAAGACCTTGACTCAGTTGCTTCACTCTCAACATCAATATGTTGATAGGAGAGGAATTGGGTACAAAGGTAATTCCACCTCCTCCATTTTAAACAAGAAATTAACTTTTGTTGCATCTACTTCAAGTTATAAACCCATTGTTTTCTCATGCACCTACTATCAAAAGGGAAACCATAGCTCACCTAGATGCCCTATCTGTAAATTATGTGAGCTTGGTACCCTTATACCTGCCTGTAAGAAACCAATGTGGATTGTGAAAACCCCCTTGATAACTAACCCCAAAGGACCCAAAGAGAAATGGGTACCAAAAGTTCCTACTTGATTTTTTTGTGCAGGTATGCTTCAAGGTATAGGGGATTGGTACCTTGATAGCTGAGACACGAAGCTCATGAATCTGGTAATGCTTCACTACTCTTCAATTTGAGCAACAAAGCTAGTGAATCGGTAATGTATATCAACTATAAATCTGCTTAATAGGTAAAGGTTGTGTGGGTAAGGAAAACACAACTATATTTATCAAGTATTAAACACTTATGTGAAGTAATTGTTTGTATGCATCAAAGCTTTTTCTCAAGTGCTATTATACTAGATATTTGATGCAACATATTTTTTATGTTAAAAATGATACCTATATTGTTGAACCAAGGATGATTATCTGGGGTATCATATTTTTAAAACCATGATGATCCACCCTCTTTTTGCTAAAGCCTTGCATTCTAAAATTATTAAGGGGGATCACCAAGTAAGGGGGAGCATAGCATGAACTACTGTTTCTGATATCTCATATGCTATGTGCTCCTTTGCTAGTTTACAAAGTGATTATGCCTGTTTGTGATTATCTCATATGCTATGTGCTCACCCCCCCTTCCTTTTTGATGAAAACAAAGGGGGAGAGAATATTATGCATGTTATATGTGGGAGAGAATATATGCATGTTATATGTGAGGGGAGAAAATAATTGTTGCTATCCTGCTGATGTACTGTTTATTTTATTATGCATATGCTTAGGGGGAGCTTTTTGAAAAAGTTCCATTACTATCAAACCCCCTATGCATATTGTAATTTGTTATCATCAAAAAGGGGGAGTTTGTTGAACCAAGGGCAAACACTCTTTGTTTTGTATGATAACAAATTACACCTTATCTACTAATGGTTGCAGCAGTATGAAAGTACAGGTTCAAGTTGCATAAAGTACAGGACTGGAATCAAAAACAGGAAGCATTAAAGTGGAGCAGCTTGGAGAAGAAGCCACCTTTGAAGATCAAGACCTATTTGTTTATCCGCTTTCTTTAGGACACTGTGTAAGGTCCTATCACTGAAGGTCTATGACTTTTAGTAGCTGAGAGATGAATTTTTCAAAACATGCATGGTGCATCAAAATAGTTTTGAAAAATATTTTATAAAATTGCATGCATGCATAAGGTGGCACCTAAACCATAAAACGATTTTGTGGAAAGCAAAAAACAATTTCTATTTTGTTCAAATGACTATGAAGTCGATTTATACAATTTATATAGGCTATGAAATCGATTTTAGGCTCACCTATAGGCCAAGAATCGATTTTGTTATCCTATGTTTGAAGCATGTAATCGATTTCTACATATTCTCAAGCCAAAGGTAAGAATCGATTTCCTTCTATTTCAAAAGACTATGAAATCGATTTTCAAGCAATCCTGTAGGCTATGAATCTATTCCTCCTCATTTTAAACAAAGTCAAAATCGATTCCTAACCTATTCGGGATGTCCTGAAAATCGATTCCAACCTATTTCCAAAGAAACAAACAATCGATTCCTATGTTCTCCATATGTAAAGAATCGATTCCTCTATTTTTTAACTAGTCATATAATCGATTCTTATGTCTTCTAAAATGATAAGAATCGATTCATCAACATTTTCACTTCATCAAACAATCGATTCTTCACTTTCATTAAATAATTGTTTTCAGATCTACGTTTTCCTAAACCTATAAATAGGGAGGTGCTTCACACTTTTCAATTCACTCATCCACACCATAAATCACAACATCTTCTCTACTTCTCACATACATTTTCTAGATCTGAGAAAGAGAAAAATAGAGCTATCACTTTCATATCATTTTTTATAGAGGAAGTCACTCATCTCTCTCAGCTATTATATTGTCATATTATTTGGGGTGATTAGATCATAGCTTCTATATTGTAATCTACTATTGTGGGGGTCACTTTGAAATCTTGGGAAGTTTTCTTGGGTCTCTCAATCAGGAGATTGAGTTGGTTTGAAATCCTGGGAGGTAATCTTGGGTCGTTCAATCAGGGAAGATTGAAGTGGTATTGAAATCTTGGGAGGTGCTCTTGGGTCGTTCAATCAGGAGATTGAAGCGGGTTGAAATCCTTAGCTGTGTGCTCGGGTTCTCAGTTCGGGGGAATTGAGATTTGCTATTTGAAAGTTGCATGTTTGTAAACAATTCTTCATATAGTGGTTGTCAGCAAAGTCTAAAGGTTGCAAAGTCGGAGGCCGAGGACGTAGGGCTTTTATCCCGAACCTCGCTAAATTCCTGGTGTATCTCTATCCCTACTCTTTTACTTTATTTGTCATTTGTGTTTGCTTATTGTTATACTGCGCTAAACATAAATATCTGTTTATTGTTAAAACCAATCATAGCGTAGTTAGCATAATACATCACCGCATCTAGATCTGTCTGGTTATAATCTGGTTATAATTATACTATCACTGCGCCGATCTATTTATCGTTACGCTGCTTATAATATCTGTCTACCCTGAACTCTGAAAATAGCGTAATAGTACTCTTTGCATGATCTGCCTGTTTAGCTATAAATAATTGGTTACAGTGAATATTAAATAGTAACATCTTACTGTGCCTGATCTGCCTGCTTACATACATCATATAAGTTTAAATCTCAGATTCCGCATTTGATTTAAACAAGCACTGCAAAAGTTTTTTAAACCGAAAAAGAATTCAAGTTTTTCACATAACCTTATTCACCCCCCCCTCTAAGGTTATCAGATAGTCTAACAGTGGGCATCCGAATTGGTTGGAGGAAGTTGGGACGATCGTTCAGTCGTTGGAGCCGGTTTGATAATTGAGTCATCCCGTAAGTTGAAAGAGGTCCCCCAGAGCGTTGTCAGTTGAGGAAACTGTCGGTGGAAGAAATTCTTAGGACTAGCAAGCACCGTAAAAAACCAAGATTGTTGTCAGATCAGTTTCTAAGTTACTAAGATGACGTTTAGTAGTCAACTCTACAGTGTAGCATAGATTGACTCTAAGTTACATTTCAGCTAAATAAGGTCCTTCGGGATAATTATGGTTCTCGAATAGGTATCCTTCCCTAAGAAACACTCTTTCCAAAGTTGGAAACTGAGTTGTAACCTGTCATTGCGCTTGCAGTTTTGGCAAGTAGTACCCAATGGTTATTAGAATATATTTCCCATTCCTAATAAACACCTTTCACAAGGCTATGAAATCGAACTAGTAAACCATCATAGTGCTTGTAGTCTAAATGAGCTGCACCACCCGGTGTCCATTAGACACGTTACCTAATCAAAACACTAAGTCGTGTTCCTATCAAGAAGGGACTAGTAGTTCATGCAAGGAAAGTTACCATATCTTGACTCTTCGATTAGGAGCATGTCAGTATTCATCTGTGAGAAATTTTCGCTAGTCTTCAAACTTGTTTTATTCGTAACTTTTAATCCGGAACTCCAATTTAGGTATTCTGGGATGCGTTGGAAAGCTAACGAAATTGTCTACACATACCGATGGATTTTGGACTATGTTTTATCCTAGTTCCAAAAAGTATTCCTACTCTACCCAAGCCTTAGGGTCTAAGTGCTAGTAGAATGGAAACTCTAGTTGGGCATAAATGCAAATAGCGAATCCCCAACGAGTAAAACTAAGAAAGACAGACCCAGATTAGGAAAGATTCCTTTTGGCGTCATAAGAAGGCTATTTATCGAAAATGGCCATTAGCAGTTATACCTTCCCTTAGGAAAATCTCAAGACTTCATGAAAGTCCTAAACTAGTAGGCACGTAACTGAATGTTGAAAACGGGAATAGCTTGGTTTATTTAAGTACCAAGTGATGTTGATAGTCTATGTCATGGACAAGTTTCCAGATTTGTTTGATTATGATAGTTGTGATGATTTCGTGTGTAGTATGCATGGAATTCGGAAAGATGGAGGACCTAAGGTACGTTCAAAATAGTTAGGATTCGTTTTACGGATCAACACAGGATGCACTACAGGTGCGCCGTTTGATTCCATAAAGGAATTCTCTATTTTCTCGTTTCCTTGATGCTACATCTATCACAATACCATACATAATCTAAATGTAAATGACTACACCTTGATTGATCAACAATCCATCCTGTGGTGATTAAGTCTATAGGCTTTTAGTGAACCCTACTTTAGGGAAGCCGTTTAGCCTCACCAGAGAGATTTCTATTGTATATAGATTCCCGTACCCTAGAGTAAGGTTAGTTGAAGCCATAAAGGCCTAGTCGTCCGATAGGACGAGTGATATACTTTCCAGCGAGTTCTATCAAGAAGGATAACCAGTCGTGTAAGAATTTTATCTAATTGGAAGTTTTTCCTCAAAGGTCTTTGCACTAGTGCTATGTGTAACGCCCCAAAATAATTAAGTAATTTAATTAATTAAGTTATTTGAGAGATTACAAAATTATTTAAGTGGAATAATTAAATTAGAATTTGTTTTATTTCAGGGGGTAAGATGAATTAATAGGGGTGGTGTGAAAAATGGGCCCAAGCCACTTAAGTGACCCAAGCCCATTCCAATTATCCTAAAGCCTCAAAAACCTAAAAAACTAATTCCATTCTCCATCAAAAAGAAAGAGCCAGCAAACTGAGAGTGAGAGGGGGGTAGGGCGCGCGACTCCAGCAAGGGGGGGAGAGGAATTGCCTTCATCTTGGCTTAGGTAAGTTGTCTTGATCCTTTTTCCTTCCATTTTTCTTCTCTTCCAAGTGGTGGTCTCAAACCTTTCTTTATTTCATTGTTGCGATTCATCCATGGTTTGGAAGCTCACGGTTTGCGCGAGGAGAGGGAGAAGAGTTGCTGTTTTTCTTTGTTGGTGATCTTGGTGTTGTGGAATCCTTCAATTCAAGGTTAGGGGGCTCACTTTGTACCTATAATAATTATTAGGATAAGTGATATGTTAGGTTAGGTTGTAGGAATTGTATGATGAGTATTTGTGTGTGGGTTAGGTGTTAGTGTGTTTGAATGATTGATTTGTTGGGGCAATTTCATATTTGTTGTTGTGTTTGAGTTTGAATTGGTTAATCCATGTCACTAAGTTGTCATTGGGGTGCTTTGATGAATTTTACTTATTTACGGTTTTGCGAATCCTGACACTGTTTCGGTGTTCTGAGAACTGGGAATGTTAGATTGGTCCAAAAATTATGTGGTTAATTGTTTTTGAAAATACACTTAACGCCGGTCGTTTTGCCGCTGGTTTCGTAAAATTTGGAGTTGTGTAGCTCGAGTTATAAGTCTCCAAAGTTAGGTCAATTTTCTGAAATAAAACTGTGAGTAGGTTCAGTTTTTGCAGGTTTTAAGTTCTCAAATGAACTCCGTTTTGAATGATTCTTGTTTAGTTGGAAAGTAGGCTGAATTCTCTACGAAATGAGCACTGGTTTTACAAAATTTCATTGAGAAATGAGAAAGAAAATTGAGTTGCAAGTTGAGTGAAAAATTCTGCCCAGTTTTGGTACCACCGTGTAGTATTTCGAAAAACTGTACCAATTGGCTACTTATTTTGAAGAATGAAAATCATAGATAGAAACTACACACAAAGAGCTTTCTAATAAGTGGTCATTTGTTAAAATCCGATGTCGTTTGCTATTTTAATTAATTCACCAAAGTAGGTGCACTGCTGTAGGAAATTCAGCACTATGTACTGTGTCATGCCCAAGTATGCTTAAATTGTTGATTGTGTTACTGCTGACCCTTGTGGTGCTGTTTTAGTCCCCGTGTGACAGTTTGGTCCTTAGTGCGTCATTTTAATCCTTGGTGTGTGTTTGGTCCAATAAAAGTGGTGTGATGAACTTGATGAATTAAATAGCTAACCTAAGGATACAAACTGAGCTGTAAATACATTGAAGATGTGAAAGCGGTGTGAGACTTCGGTCCAAAGTGGTGCGATGCCCTTAAGGCTTATATGTGATGATGTTGAATTGAAAAGTGAAAAGTGGTGAGTTTAAATAATTGTTGTGGTGCATTGTCATAGTGTCTCATGACTCATGTGCATAAAGTGGTGTGGGCTTCGGCCAAAGTGGTGTGGTGGCTTCGGCCAAAGTGGTGAGTGCCCTCAAGGCATAAAGTGGTGATGATGGATCCTCATGCATGTTGCATACATGCATATAAGTATATATATTCATACTATGTTGATAAATATCTGTGGATGGTTGTAAGTTAAATGAAGTATGTAATGATTTCCGTGAGTGGGTGTTGTCTGTTGCCTTCCTGAATATAATGCCTATCTTACTGATTATTATTAGTATAAAGAGACTCACCCTACTGCCTTATGTTGCTTCTTATGTCGGCAACTTGCAGGTGATCGCGAATGAGGCCTTCTTGTGCCTTCTGTTAGGTAGTGGTGTCAGCTCTGATATGTAGCACCAGGGGGAGGGCGTAGTAGACATTTTTATTATTATTGATGTATTTTATGAATTTCCGCTGTGTTAGAAACAATTTATTTATGTGCTGTAAACTAAACAGGTTTCTTTTTGGGCCCGTCCCTGACTATCGTGCTATGTATCATGCTGTTAGATTGTTGACCGTATGTCACTGTTTTAATCTGGTTGTTTACAAGCGGTGAAATGTGACGCTTCCTTTCAAAAGAAATTTTTTCATTAAACTCTGATATATTAATATATTAATAGTTGATATAGAAGGGGGGTGTTACATTAGTGGTATCAGAGCTGAAGTTGGTCCGTCCGACCAAGTTGTCGAGTCGTCGTGTCAGTCGGCAGTCGAGTACTGCCATTTAGTTCTAACCAATGGTTGTGTGGTAGTGATGTTCCTGCAGGTAAAAGTAACTGGAGACTGCTTATGGTAAGAGAACTAGTGGGGGAGATACCCTGCTAGTAATGTGTGCGGTACCGTTTTCCTGATGCGTGAACCATGTCTTTGTTGTTTTGTTCATAATCTTCTTGTTGTATGAACCTTGAAAATTGAATTGAAATACGATGCATGGGATGTTCTAGCTTTAATTGAATGTTGAGTTGTAGGTGGTGATTGAACTGTGTGTTTAGATGATAAACGAAATTGAAAATAAATTGAGAGGATGCTATGTGTAGTGACTAAAAATTGTATGCTGTTGCTGTTTTGTCAATTTAAAGTATTGCTGTTTGCCAACTAAATGAGTTGCTATATTACGGTTTATTTTTATAGAATGAGTTGTTGTTTTATGAAATAAGTGTAGTGCGGTTTTATGGAGATGAAGTGCTGTTTTTATAAATTAGGGTGATGTCTGCCGTTTTAATTGAGGTATGAGCTGCTGCATTTTTTTTAAAATAATTATACGGCCGCTTTACAAAAATGAAGCGCTATTTTTATGCGGAAAAACGTGTTGTTTTCTTAATAACTTGAAGTGCCGAGTTCTTAAAATTAAAATGATGTTTGTACTCGTGTTTTAATTATATTTGACAATGCGTAATTGATCAATGTTGTAGTGTTAAGTATCCTACCTTCTTTTCTACAAGGCTTAGCATAATACGTCTCACTTACTCCTTTATGACCCCAAAGAAAAAGATTTTTTTGAGCTGATTTGAACTATGTGCCATAAAATGGATGTGCTCCTTATTAGCTTGTTACTGTATGGAACCAAAAACCTATAAATACCATTATTGACTGTTTTGGATTAACGGCGAGTTCAATATATTTGAAAAATTGGGTTTTATGAAAGTATTTTCCTCTGGCTCTTATTTTGTGGTATTTCTAATTCTATTGAGGTTGTGGAGGATATCTTTCTAGATTCCAATTAGACGATAGTAAAGGATTGTTCCACACTCTTGATGTTGCACACTTTGATTTCCTTCTCGAGTATAACTACTTGGGGTTAAGTGTTGGAATCACTAGGTGTTAAGTGTTTGGACTCCGTTTCCCTTTGCCTTTTGTAACCTAATCGAGTCTAGTTACTTCCCTTTTTGCATATTTAAAAGAATGTAAATGTTTGGTGTTTAAATTGGTGGAATTATGTTTCATTGAAATTTATAAAATATGACTGTAGAGGTGACTAGAATAAATGCATGCTTAAAACTATTTGCGAACTCTAATTGTCTACAACTGATTTTATTGTCTGATTTTGGTTGGTACCTCTTTAATTGTGTTATGTGGTTTTGTAAGTTGAGAATGAAGTGAGTTATGAGATTGTTTGTGAACCCCTAATAAACAAATTTTATGATTGGATACAATATTGATATCAAACTTATTTTTAATAAACGAATTCCTATTAGATTATTTCGCAGTTGTGCCAATTGTGTTGTGTGGTTTAATGAGTTAAATATGGAATGCATGTTAAGAAATGAATGCAGGTTGGTATTATTGTAGATATTGTTCTTACACGTTTGCTTTTATTGAACTCCCAAGTTTA